>CATIWC010000258.1:0-400643 GCA_948472305.1 Vicia faba | reverse complement strand
GACAGGTATCAAAGGAGACGACGGCATCAGGGTTATGGGTGAAACTTGAAAGTTTGTATATGACCAAATCTCTGGTAAATCGACTCTACCTGAAGCAAGCTTTGTATTCATTCAAGATGATTGAAGACAAAGTGTTGGCTGAGCAGTTGGATATGTTCAACAAACTGATTCTTGATCTTGAAAATATTGATGTAAAGATTGATGATGAAGATCAAGCGTTGTTATTGTTGTGCGCTTTGCCCAGATCACATGCTCACTTCAAAGAAACCCTCTTGTATGGAAGAGAGTCCCTGACCTTTGAAGAAGTTCAATCAGCTTTGTACTCTAAGGACTTGAACGAACGTAAGGAGCATAAACCTTCGACGGTTGGTGAAGGTTTGGCTGTTAAAGGAAAATTCGACAAGAGGAAAGGTAAAAATCAGTCGAAGTCTTATAGTGGTGATGCATCTGGTATTAGATGCTATCACTGTAAGAAAGTAGGTCACACAAGAAAGGTGTGCCCTGAACGCCTGAAAGATCATGGAGGTAAGGATAATGGCAATGCAGCTATTGTCCAAGATGATTTCGAATCATCTGATGTTCTTGTGGTTTCAAGCAACAACTCGTCGAAGGAGTGGATTATGGATTCTGGATGCACTTGGCACATGACTCCAAACAAAGACTTGTTCGAGGAATTATGTGATCAAGATGGTGGATCTGTATTGCTGGGAAACAACAAAGCTTGCAAGATTGCAGGCGTTGGATCTGTGAGATTCAAGCTCCATGATGAGTCAATAAGATTGTTGACTGAAGTCAGGTATGTACCTGATTTGAAGAGAAATTTGATTTCTCTTGGTGAATTCGACAAGAAAGGATATGTGTTTCAAGGAGAGAAAAGTATCCTGAGAGTCATGAAAGGGTCGAAGGAAGTCTTGAGAGGCGTGAAGAAACAAGGCTTGTATACCCTTGAGGCTGAAGTTGTAAGTGGTTCGACAAATGTTGCATCCACGAAACCTCTGTCGAAGACAGAAATTTGGCACATGAGATTGGGCCATGTCAGTGAAAGGGGTCTGGTTGAATTAGGGAAACAAAATCTGCTTGGTGGAGATAAAGTCGAAAAGCTGAAGTTTTGTGAACCCTGTGTACTTGGAAAGTCCTGTAGAATGAAGTTCAACAAAGGCAAACAGAGAACACATGGATCCCTTGATTACATCCATGTTGATCTTTGGGGGCCTGCAAGGTGTCCATCACATTCAGGAGCAAAGTATTTTCTATCCATAGTAGATGACTATTCCAGAAAGTTATGGGTATTCATCCAGAAGACTAAGGATGAAACTTTTGAGAATTCCAAAAGTTGGAAGACTCTCGTCGAAAATCAAACTGGCAGAAAGGTAAAGAGGTTGAGAACCGACAATGGCCTTGAGTTTTGCAATGAGGCGTTCGACAATTTTTGTGTTGCCTCTGGTATTGCAAGGCACAGAACTACCGCAGGTACTCCACAACAAAATGGTTTGGCTGAAAGGTTTAATCGAACTATTTTGGAGAGAGTTAGATGCATGTTGACTAGTGCGGGATTAAAGAAGGTGTTTTGGGCTGAGGCTGTTTCGACAGCAACATATCTGATAAACAGATGTCCTTCGACAGCGTTAGATATGAAGACACCCGAAGAAGTTTGGTCGGGACATCCACCAGATCTCGACAAACTAAGAGTATTTGGCTGTGTAGCCTATGCTCACATTAGGCAAGACAAGGTCGAACCTAGAGCTCTGAAATGCATGTTTATGGGATACCCTGAAGGAGTGAAAGCTTATAGGCTATGGTGCCTAGAGCCAGGTCACAGGAGGTGTATCACCAGTCGAGATGTAGTTTTCAATGAAACTGAAATGGCTTTCAAGAAAACTGATGATGTTAACGAAGAGCTGGAACAGGTAGAGATTCCTGTTGAGGTGGAGCATGTTGATGCTGAAATGCGTATCCCAGATGAAGTCGAAGAAGAAACTGAAGATTCTGATGATGTTGAGGAAACTGTTGATGACTACCTATTGTCGAGAGATAGGCAAAGAAGAGTCATAAAACCACCTCAGAGACTTGGATATGCAGATCTTGTAGCTTATGCCTTAATCTCTGCAAGTGAAGTTCTAGACGAAGAACCTAGAGATTATAAGGAAGTTATAAGGAGTCGAATGAAGACTGAATGGCTAAAGGCCATGCATGATGAGATGAAATCTCTTCATGATAATCATACTTGGGAACTAATCAAGAAACCTGTTGGGGCAAGGTTAGTCAGCTGTAAGTGGATTTTCAAAGTTAAGGAAGGAATTGAAGGAGTAATGTCGAAGAGGTACAAGGCAAGATTAGTCGCAAGGAGTTTCACTCAGAAAGAAGGTGTCGACTTCAATGATGTATTTTCCCCTGTTGTGAAGCACAGATCCATCCGAATGTTGCTTGCCATGGTGGCTCAGTTCGACCTTGAACTGGAACAAATGGATGTGAAGACTGCGTTCTTGTATGGTGACTTAGATGAAACAATCCTGATGAGGCAACCTGAAGGGTATGTCGAAAAGGGGAAAGAAGATTATGTGTGCAAACTGAAGAGATCTCTATATGGACTTAAACAATCTCCTCGACAGTGGAATAAGAGATTCGACAAATTCATGGAACACATAGGTTTCATTAGAAGTCAGTTCGACCATTGTGTTTACTCCAGATTTCGACCTGAAAATTCATTTGTTATTTTGTTGCTTTATGTTGATGATATTCTGATAGCAAGCAACAATGTCGAAGATGTAATGAGGGTGAAGGCTGAACTCAATAAGGAGTTCGACATGAAGGATCTGGGAGGTGCATCTAGGATTCTTGGAATTGACATTCGAAGAGATAGAAAGCAGTCGAAATTATGCTTATCTCAAGAGGCATACCTACGAAAGATTCTTGACAAGTTTGGTATGTCGAATTCAAAGCCTGTTGTGACTCCAACAAACCCTCAATTCAAGCTGAGCATTGATCAATGTCCCAGTACTGATGTTGAAAGAACATATATGAACAGCATCCCATATGCTAATATAGTTGGTTCTTTGATGTATGCTATGGTCTGTACTAGACCCGATATAGCATATGCAGTAAGTCTTGTAAGCAGGTACATGGCAAATCCTGGAAAGGCTCACTGGCAAGCGTTAAAGTGGATTCTAAGGTACATAAATGGGTCTCTGAACAGAGTCTTAATTTATGGTGGAGCCTTGGGTGAAGATAGTAAAGCAGCTGTCGAAGGCTATGTTGACTCTGATTATGCAGGCTGTATGGATTCCAGAAAATCTATTTCTGGATATGTTTTCACTATGTTTGGTACAGCCATTAGTTGGAAAGCAACTCTTCAGAAAGTTGTTGCCTTATCAACTACTGAAGCAGAATATATTGCCCTAACTGAAGCTGTGAAAGAAGCATTGTGGCTTGAAGGTTTTGCAAAGGAACTGAAACTTCAAGGTCAAGGTATCACTGTTAAATGTGATAGTCAAAGTGCAATACACCTGTCAAAGAACTCAGCCTATCATGAGCGAACCAAGCACATAGATGTGAGGCTGCATTTCATCAGAGGGGTAATCGAGCGTGGAGAAGTCCAAGTGCTGAAGGTCTCGACAGATCACAATGCCGCTGATATGATCACCAAAACATTGCCAAGTTGCAAGTTTTTCCACTGTATGCAGTTGATAAAGCTGCATGAAGAAAGCTAGTTAGTGTCTCTTGATGCTGTAGAGTTAGGTCCAAGGTGGAGATTTGTGGGATTTTGGATCAAACTCTAGTATGATCGAAGTACATGCTGTAGTCGAAGAAGGGTCTAGCATGTATTTGTTGAAAATGCTTGTTAAATTAGGTTTTAGTGTTTAAACCCTAATTTGTTAAGTTAGCTTGTGTATTAAGTTAGCTTGTATAATGGGCCTTTTGGAAAAAGCCCATTAGTTAGTATGTTAGGTTTTATTATAAATAGCATACTAGTCTCTCATCATTGCAACACAGCAAATCCTAATTTAGGGTGAGAGAGTTATTTGTTATTCTTGTAAACTTGTAATCTTGTTTTCTAAGAGAAAGTAAAGAATAGCAGTTATAACCAATTCTTGTGTTCTTCTTCTTCCTTGTTCCTTATTCCTCCCTTTATTCTATATTTTGTTATCGGCATTGAATTCACAACACATCTCATGTTTAACTTGTAACTTTTATAATACATCAGAAATTTAGTAGTGGTTACACACGAAACTCTACTTAAAAATTTATTGTCTCTCAACAATAAAAGTGTGAAAATTATTAGAGCAAGATGAATTTAGAGAAGAAAGATTTTTTGAAAGCTTGAGTGCTTTTCAAATGAGCACAATAACTCCTTTAATTGTAGAGGATTTTAGACAAAAAGTGAAATTTCGAAAAAGTCGAAATTCTTATCGTAATCGATTATGGCAAGAACATAACTGATTATGAGGAAAGAATTGATGGATCGGTGGTATAATCGATTTTATACACTTCTAAAATCGACTACTAAGCTAATTTTGCTTCATACTTGATATATGCAACCACCATAATCAAATATACCATTTAAATAGGGTGTAATTGATTATGATGCATCCATAATTAATTATGACATATTCGTAATCAATTATGGGCTTCATAATTTATTATTTTTCATGCCTCAATCGATAATCCAAGAGAAACACCATTTTTTTCATTTTCAAAAATGTTTTTTTAAGAGTTTGAAATATATGAAGTTTTGAAAAGAGTTTTTAGTGAATGTATGAGTATATTTTAATACTTAGAGAGTATTATACTTATATTACACATTTGATCCTAAAAGATAGAAGAAAACTTAAGCACAAGATTAGACGGCAGGCTCTTCGCATGAACGTTAGTTCTTTGATCATGTTCTTAGAATTTGATACTTTTACACCAAACATCTAAATTTTTTATTTAATTCACTCTTTTTTATCATATAAACATATTTATGATATATCATATTATTTATTTGTTATCATCAAAACATGTTAAGTACATAGAATAACATTCTCTCTCTTTTTATGATGATAAAACATTTTTTAAAGAGGTGTGTTGTACTCCAAAATTTGTCCTCTCATATTTTTCAAAACATTTCAAGAATGATCCCCAAATTGTTCAAAGAAGTCCAAGGGTTGGCCAGACAAGCTCTCTTTCAAGGCAGTCTACCTCAAATTAGGGTTTCATGTTGCATCAAGATACTTGAGTCCAGGGGACCCCAAATGCTCAACATTGTCCTAATATATTCTCAAGATCATCCATGTCAAGTTTCAAGCCCTACAGAGAAAGTTTCCTCAGTCAATTGCTCAAAGGCTTGAAAATCGACTGTGTTAGGGGAAAAGTCAACTGTGGCCTACATACAGTCAAACTTCAAGATTTTTGGTCAACATCCTCATTTTGAAGTATATTTCATCATTTGATCAAGGGTTGATCATGATTCATCAAGGGTTGCTCATAATTCATCAAGAACCAGAAGTTGCTAAATTAGGGTTTTGTAGAAAAAATCAACTCAACTTTGACCAAGCATAATTTTCTCATACTTTATGAGAAATGACCCAACTAAAACTCATTTTGAAGAGTATGCAATTCCCTACAATACATCTTCAGCTTCCAAGTTCAAAATATGCACTCACAAAAAGTTATGAATTTGGACATTATAGGTCATTTTGAAAAGTCAACAAAAACATCTTTTTTGTCAAAGCTTCATACATGAGCATAGAATATCAAATTGAGATGATACCAAAAGGGTTGATTAGAGGACATCTTAAGCTTTCTAAAAAGTCCAAGAACATCTCTAAAGAGTCAAAATTGAGGAAGTTATGCATTGGTGAAGTTGACCTTTTTTGTAAAGTTGTCAAAACTCAACTATGCCTAAAACTTCAATTTTTGCCAAATGGGCCCAATATTTTTCACTTGTTTTGAGTTGGAAACATAGTCCAAGAGCTCTAGCCCTTTCCACTTGTCCTTATCATGTCTTTATCATTTATTTTGATTTTTATTTGAATTAATTCAATTTAAATCAAAACAAATCATATAAAATCCAAAATATTGAAAACAAAAGAGTTTGTGCTTGTTTCAGGTCTTATTATACAGCTAGCAAGTATTCAAATTCGTATCAAGGCATGTGTGTACAAAAAGATTGGATTTGGATCATTTTTGGAAAGATTTAAAGGTGAATCAAATCAAGATCAAGGACATTGATGGAGGAAGATTGAGGCCAGGTTTTCAAACCTAATTCACTCCTCAATACATATAGAAGCAATGCAGATCAAAAGCTAGGTGAGAAGAAGGCGCAGCAAGGAGAACAGAACTTGAAAAAATCAAGAAAAAGTGCAAGATCGAATTCCTATTTCCAAGCATCCTTAAGGCCTTCTAACCATTTCACTTGCTTCCTGGGATCCTCAGCAAGATAAAGCAATCCAAAGCAAGAATTTCCAGGCCCTATATCGCGTTGTAAGTCCATCACGACCTTGCTTGTTTCTCAAATTCGGTTTGCATGATTTAGACATTGTTAGCATGAATTGACCATATATTCTTGATCCATAGAATATTTGCAAGCTTTCTGCATCGTTTAATTTCATTTATATGCCCTATACAAGATTTCACCATGGCTAGGTTTTCTTGCTTCGATTTGGGAACTCTGTGAGCAGGAAAAATTAGGCCATGAAAAGGCCACCAATGTGTTCAGCAAGACTAGACGAAGTTATCCATGGCCTTCATTGTTATTTAACATGCTTGTGTTGAGTTTTGAGAAAGTGCAGGCCTATAGCTACGGACATGTGTCTGTAGGTAAAAGTGTCACAACTTTTACCAACGGTGCAGGGAGGGAGACGAATACATGGTCAGCCATCATTCGCTCATTTGAAAATTTGTGCTAATATCTGGTTATTTCGCTTGTTTATTTTATATTATTTCTTGTTTATTTTACATACAACAAAAACAAATGGTCCAGTGGTATCCAGGCAGGCGTTAAGGCGCTGGGAAGCTTGAGGTCAGGGGTTCGACCCCTGCCTCCAACGTATATTTTTTCTAAATTCCTTTCAGGCAATCCAGCGTGTACTAAAGACCAAGGACCATTGTGCACCCTCACCATCCAACCAGCCAAGTGTCTTAAGACCCAGATCCAAAGGCCATTAAATGGAGGAACACCATGGAGCATAGTCAATGTGCAACACAAGATCCTGAGAGTCAAACGTGGACCTCTTTGGTCTTGGGACAACATGCTATTTGCACCCCCTCAAGCTGCTAATCAGGCCCAAGTTTTCTATTTCTTTTCCTTTTTATATTTAATTTCATTTTATTTATTTATTTATTTTACTAACCAATTAAATCATTTTCTTTTTATCAAAAAATCACAAAGGTATTACTTTTCATAAATTAGGTCTAGATTTTATTTTTTATTAAAAAATTAATTAATTTAATTAGGTTTGATTAATTTAGATAACTTTAATTTCTTTTGTATATAATAAAAATTAATTAGAATAATTAGGTTTTTATTCCAAATTTAATTTTTCTTTCTTTTCTTAAAAATAACAAAAAACCAAAAATAGGCCATGTCATTATTTTTATTAATTAATTTAATTAACTAATTAATTTTTGTACTTAATTTAGAAAACTTAATTCTTTTGTTAAAAAACAACAAAAAACATTTTTTTCTCTTTTAATTAGGATAGAAGGGTCAAAACCTTAATTTCTCGTCGATCTAATTTTCATCGCGCGCTTTATTTTTTTACCCTATTGATGTAACTGCCTATAGTTTTTAATAGTTTAATTAGGACGTTTATTTCCATTTATCGCTTTATTTTCAAAGGGTTTGTTTTTTGTTATGTAAATACCCGAAGCCTTGTAATAGCGTAGTTTAATTTCCGCATTTTAAATTCTGCAAATTATTAACTGTTAGATGTATGACATTAGGATACGTGACAAGAATGTATGATTAATTTTAAAACAGTTAGATCACCCTAAATGTGCAAAGATAAATAATCAGAAATTGAATCACTCGCACATGCGCACTCCTAGGGTACACTCCCACTTGGTTGCCTTCAGTAAATGGTCATTGAGTATAGGATGCTTTAGTGGTCGTCCTTTTGTCTAAATAAAGATCAAGGTCCCGATTCGGAAAAGTTGCCTCGGAATGGTTGCCTCGGAATAGTTGCCTCGAATAATTGATCTAAGACATTAGGGTTACTACTAAGACGTCCTAACATTGCTTTAGTGATCGTACGTCCCTTTTGAATTGACCCTCAAAACTCCAACGATGGTGCTACCTACTCAATAATAGTGGGATAGCGCTGTCTAAAGGAAACGAACATAGAACGATTCTTTTTTTGAGTAGGTAGATTAGTTCTTAAGTACTTGCTCATTCCAAACAAATTTTTCCACACTTACACCCCTTTACAAACAAAGTTTTTAAAAACACTTCATTACACTCTTGAAGACAGAAGCAAGAGTTAAATCGAAGTCAAATCAAAAGCTTTTCAAATCACATAAAACACAAAGAAAACAATTTTGAAAATGATGAGCAAGTACCTAAGAGTTTGTAGATAACTACGGATAGAAAGGGTGCTAATACCTTCCCTTTCTATAATCTACCCCCCGTACTCAGAAATATCTCGAAAAAGGAATTTTTCTGTGCTTTTTTCCTTTCCTTGTTGGATAAAATAAAAGACGGTGGCGACTCTTGCTTACCGCGACATTTTGCAAACACAAACGCAAAACGCAAACAAGTAATTCCTTAAAAAATAGGGAAACACGTCCCGGTTCTGGCCACCGTATCACAGAACTGGCGACTCTGCTGGGGACTTATTAAGTGGGGTATACCTTAGGATTAGTTCATAATATTGTCTTCAATTGTTTGATTTGTTTGCTTTATCTTTGTGGGCTTTGTATCGGAGTTACTATAGATCCTAACCCAGATCTGGGGATACCTTTTAGGTAAGTCGCAATGGACTGTGAGGGAACTATATGGCGTAGACCGATACGGTTGAAGCAGTAGCTACGTTGGTGTGACACATTAGTTGGTACCGATATCCCTTGTGGAGGAACAAGGAAAGTATGGGGCTGCTAATGGGTCATTAAGCATCAACTGACCTTAGAACCTATAATTGACCAACTTGGCCTTAGAAAGTAGCAGTATGCTACACTCATTGAGACCATACTCTCGAGATGGTTCTGGCCGTGAGAAAAGATTGCGTGTCTGGAATTATGACCGATGGAGGATGGTCAGTGATATTGAGAACCTCTAGAACCCGGTTACTATTATTAGGACAGGTTGAACCAATTGAACTTCAAGAGGGTAATACCTAGACCTCATGCAAGCCTAAACCTAAGGCTGTTTGTGTGACTTGTGTGCTTTCAACTTGAACTACTTGCACACTTTTGTTATCTAACAACATGAGTTCCTTGCAGGTTTTGTTTACAGTCCTTATCCAATAACTTGGATTTCTTGCCGGATTTACTTGTTTACATCACCTCGTACTTTTGCTTAAACGCATAGCATACACATCATAACATCATGCCTTAACATTTCCTTAACCATTTCAAGGATCTCAAGGGTTTGTGATGCAAGTTATAGTAAATCATACGTCTAGCAAGGGGCAAGGGGATTTATTTTCCTCTAGTCAATGTCGTCTATAAATCAAAACATGATAACTTGAGCCAGTGGCTATGACCCACTCGATATGGTGAGCTCAACTCTCGAAGAAGGACTCTTGACGATACGAAGTTTCTTCAATCAATCTGCAATCAAATTCTAACAGTTTCTTGTTTACCCTGCGAGATCCTTGGAAACATTGCATACATATCATTGCATAAGCAGGTTTCAAAGCCGGTCTCTCATATCCTCGCTATTTATTTCAGCAATGGCTCTCAAACAAGACAACAGAAATCTTCAAGAAACTCAGTTCAGGGAGATATTCCTAAACCTATCCAAGGGGCAGGAAGAGTTGAAAACACTCCTCGTTGGGAACTTGGTCAAGAAAAGTCCTAAAGACAATAAGGACGAACGGCTGGAACAACTGCAAGCTAAGGTAGATACAATAAGAACCCAGATGCTGGGGCAGATGGCTCTTATCCAAGGCTTAGCCCGGGAAGAAGAAGAGCTGAGAACCATTATCAACCAGCTTCATCAAGACCGATACAACAGTATGAAGCAAACGGTCGAGGCCGAGGACCAAGTCATTGATCAACTTCCAAGAAGTCAAGGGTTTGGTTTGATGAAGAATAGACCTCTCCAAGTTGCTACTACCTCACGGGTCCAACAATAACCTCGCCAAAAACAACGGGTTAATCAGAGTAAGCCAGATACACCCAAGAGGCAGTTTACCAAGCTCAACATGCCGCTATCTCAAGCTTTACAACACCTGTTGAGAATTAATCTGGTGGCATTGATAGGACCTCATCCGAATCCCAAAACTTCTTCCCCTAACTACAATCCTGATGCAAGGTGTGCATACCATTCCAACATCCCGGGGCATGATACTGATGACTGTTGGTAGTTGAAATACAAAATTCAAAACCTGATTGACGAAGGAGCATTGGAATTCACACAAGATGGTCAACTGGAATGTTTCTGTCAATCCTCCAAGGCTCACCATTTAAAGTGACAAGTTCTGACAAGAGAGGCTTTTGTTCATTAGAATTTTCAAGTTGTAATTTTCTTTTGATTGTTCGAATATTTGTTCATGTCAAACTTTGTTACTTTATCAATGCATTGCATATGTCTGTTTTGAATCAATCCATTCGTATTCACTATATTTAAATTGCTTTCCTTTTTGTGATGTTCAACTCTCGATTAAAAAACTCTAAGCCTTTAAAGGGAGGATGACGAAAATGATACCATAATCTCTACAATATGCTTTTGAACAGACCTCGCTGACGATGTACATGCGTTGTTTCAAATCCTAAACAGTGGAGTTATAAGGAAGATAATCCCTAGTCAACCCCTTTGAGCCAAAGAAGTAGGAGTTTTTTTCTTTTCACAAATTGAAACCCTTAATCACAACCTGGGGCAGGGTAGTTTTCTCGGTTAATTCAGGTGCACAATGAATGGCTTCAAAAACGTCCTTCCAAAATAAAAGATGGTGATGGTTCCGTATAATCGTCAAGACAGACAGTCATTATCTCTCGAAATAGAAATTAAGTCAAAACCTATGAAGGAGACTTAAGAAAAAAAACTAGGGCATCCCGCTGACTGTAATCACAAAAAGAAATAGTTCAGGCAAAAGACAGGGATAATAAAATCAAAAAAGAAAGAGGTCTTACAAGCCCTAAACAAAAAAGAGGAAATGACAGCCTATTCAAAATAAACTGTCAGTATCCGAACCATCATTGGAATATCAGAGCAAAGACTCAAACGGGATCTAAATGCACAATTAGCTGAGTTTATGATCGAAGAACATCACGAAGAGCGGGTGGGTACAAATAAAATTTGAGCCTTTATCCTTTGTTTCTTAAACCGTGAACCAGGCCACGTTATAACCCTTAAAAGTCCTAGATGAAGCATGGGTTAGTTCGAAATCATACTGTTACAAAAGGTATCCTGACTCCTGTAGGACTTGCTGTAAATCCTGAGTTGATATCACATTTTACAAAATTTGCCTGTTTTATTGAAAAATGCATTTTCAAAAATTTCAAGACAGACATAAGCTTTGCATTCTTAAAATAACATTGTTTGCATATGACTATTTGATCAACAGCAGAGAAATTCGCACGATGAATATCTAGTGAACAAAAAACCTTCTCAATAAAAAGGATCACCTCAAGTGGAAAAATCGCTTCCGACCAAGGGGAACGGTATGATCATTGTCCATCATCTGGGGCAATCAAGTCAAGATTCAAGGAATCTCTCAAAGATGCCAAATAGCCAGGGGCAAATCTCCATTTGAATCACTTGGGGCGTCGGACATGAATTCCAGCAACGAATCTTATATGATCAAACGAACATCTTCTGGTATCGTGGCAACACAACATTACCAACAGTGACAACTCCCTACACACTGAGAGCATGGACATAGTCAAAAAATATTGCGCATGAAGAAAGACCCGCTAGGTTGACTTGTAACACCCCGTTTTCAATTAATTGATTTATTTAAATTTGGGAATTTATTTTATTAGAATTAATAAAATAAAAAGAATTATTTATTTTGGAGTATTTGAGGAAAATAAAAGAAATAAGGAATATTGGGATTTTTATGTTATTGGGCTTAGATGTTGTTAGTAAAGAGTGGGGGTGCAGAGAAATAAAGTTATGTTTGGGACTTAGGCCATTTTCTCATTTTTGGTTTTCACGTAAGAACAGAAGTTGGAATTTGGGAAAATAGAGCTCTGAAGAACGGAGAACGAAGAACGTCGCTCAAGAACTCAAAGCTGCTAATTGATAAGGTAAGGGGGGTTTATACTCGACTTATATTTGTTTATGGGTTTATGTACGGTTGATTCGGGTAATCGTAGGAAATCCCAATTGTTAGATGTTTCTAGGGATCGATAACCTTAGGATTGAACTTTGTTTAGAAAAGGTTTAAGTTCCCGATTTTATGAATCAATTAGAGACTTTAGGTTCCTATGATGGATTGGATGTCTTTGTACTATATTGCACCGCCGTAGAGAGGTATTTTCGTGCAAAAAAATGGGTATAAGAGCTGCTGCAAAAACAGAAAAATTGGGTTCGCACTCATCAACACGGGCGCGTTGATTTACGCGGGCACCCGTGTTGATTCACTGTAATGCTGATGAAAAAGTGTTTTCTGGCCATAATTCAACACGGGCGTGTTGATTAACACGGGCGCCCGTGTTGATTCACTGTGTTGGCATAAAAATGGGTTTTCTGGGCACAATTCAACACGGGCCGTGTTGATTTACACGGGCGCCCGTGTTGATCCCCTGTTTTGTCAAAAAAACGTGTTTTCTGGACACATTTCCACACAGGCAGTGTTGTTTTACACGGGCACCCGTGTTAAACCCCCTGTGTTGGTTTTTAAACTATGTTTTCCGTGCATGTTGTTAAGTACGGATTGATCCGGTTTTGATGTGCAGTGTTTGACATGTTTTGAATATGTGTTTATTGAATTCCTAGTGTTGATTGATGTGTGTATCGAATAACGATTGTATGTTATGATACCAACACTATGTGGATCTTATTGTCATGCTTTTAGATGATGTTATCAAGCATGAATTATGATATAACTTGATATGATTGATGTTTAATAGTATGCTGAGTGGTTACATGCTATTCCTATCATGTTATGTTTGATATTGTTGATGTGCATGATATGTTGATTGATGTTCATAGTATGCTGAGTGTTACATACTTACATATCATGTTGCATTTGTTAATTCCCATTGTGTGGAATTAACATGGTGGCCAATATACGTGTCCGCGATATAATGGAACGTTGAGGTGGTAGCCGTGTCCGCGATATAATGGAACGGTGAGTTATCCGTGACCCGCGATTTAATGGGGCGGTGAAGTGGTACCACATGCATGGGTGTGTTGCATTACTCGAATATAACATGAATGGATGATTTTTCCAATGTTATATTTGATTGTTTGTATGCACGTATGATTGATAAATGGTTGATGATGTTTGATGAATATTTGCAAATATGAAAGGCAATATGTCATGGATATATGAATTGTAAAGGTTTTGTAAACTATGAAATATGCTAATTATTGGGTGATGCTTATGATTTCGTGAATTGATTGTTATGAATGTATAACCAAATGTATATTTGAGAAGCTCACCCTTACTGTTGAATATTTCAGATTGAGGAGCTTCGCTCAGGTGCTTGGCGAAGGCTTATCGTGTCTAGTTTAGTTTCGTTTTAGTATGTCCGGGTCATGCTCTGATAGTTGTAACTCCGGGAACGTTTGGTTGTCGAGCTGCTTTAGTCAGACTCGTTTATTTTCTTTAATTGTTATAATATGACGTTGACTTTTCCAGGTGTTAATCCCTGATGATTTTGGAAAATATTATAATATTTGATTTTGTTAAATAAATTATTCCGCTGTGTAGACATGTATGAGTTACCACTAAAATATTGCATGACAGGAATTTATTTTATTAAAAGAGAATTGTAGCATTCCTCGATTATTACATGTACTCTGAGTTTATAATTTTTAATATTTGCGAAAATTATATGCGGGGTTTTAGAGGGTGTTACAATAGTGGTATCAGAGCATAGTCGGTCGTTGTGACCAGAGTCTTGAGTCAGTCATTCCTTTTCGTATGCGACTAGTGCAAGGTAACACTGTCGATACTGTATTCTGATGTGGAGTATGTGTTAATTCTCAGGAATATGGCTGGAAGAGGTAATGGACGAAATGATGCTGCACTAGCTGAGGCTTTGGGGATGTTAGCTGGTGTACTTGCTGGAAACCCAACTGGAGGCGTGATTGGTGCTGATAGGCAATTGGGAAATTTCCAGAGGAACAATCCTCCGTTGTTCAAAGGTACACATGACCCCGAAGGTGCTCAGAAGTGGCTGAAGGAAATCGAAAGGATTTTCCGTGTGATCGATTGTGCTGAAGATCTGAAAGTCAGATATGGTACGCATATGTTGGCAGAAGAGGCCGACGACTGGTGGGTTGCCACAAGGACTGAAATGGTTCAGGATGGAGAGGCACTGACTTGGGCTAACTTCAGAAGGGCTTTTCTGAGGAGGTACTTTCCTGAAGATGTTCGGGGAAGAAAGGAAATTGAATTTTTGGAGCTTAAGCAGGGCAATCTGACTGTTAGTGAGTATGCTACTAAGTTCACTGAGCTGGCAAAGTATTATGCACACTACAACAATGATGAGGCTGGAGAATTCTCTAAGTGTATCAAATTTGAGAATGGTCTCCGAGATGAGATTAAGCAGGGAATCAGGTACCAGCGTATTCGTAGATTTTCTGATCTGGTGGATTGTAGCAGAATCTTGGAAGAAGATATTACCAAGAATCGGTCGTCTCACTCTCGTGGGGCTGTTGATAAAAGAGGGAAGCAACATATGGACCGTGGCAAGCCATATGGTAGAGATAACCAGAGATCAGGCGGTTGGAAAAGGCCTAGTGGGGGAGATTCTAAGGCTCCTATCAGATGCTACAGGTGTGGTGAGTCTGGTCATCACATTCGAGATTGCAAGAGTGATGAGAAGAAGTGCTATAAATGTGGAAAGGCTGGTCATTTGTCTATTGATTGCAAAGGGAAGTCTGTTACTTGTTACAATTGTGGCGAAGAAGGTCACATTCGTCCGCAGTGTCCTAAGCCTAGGAAGGATCAGTCAGGTGGAAAAGTGTTTGCTTTGTCTGGATCTGAGACTACCCCAGAGGATCGATTGATTAAAGGTACGTGTTTTATTCATGGCACACCTTTAGTTGCAATTATTGATACTGGTGCAACTCATTCTTTCATTTCTTTGGATTGTGCTGAGAGGTTGAAACTGGACATATCTGGTATGCGAGGTAGCATGGTTGTTGATACTCCTGCATCGGGTTCAGTGACAACTTCACTCGTATGTAGGAATTGTCCTATTGAGATTTTTGGTAGAGGTTTCGGTATGGATTTAGTGTGCCTACCGCTTGAACAAATTGATATTATCCTTGGGATGAACTGGTTGGAATTTAACCGGGTTCATCTGAACTGCTTTGCTAAGACGGTGATTTTCCCAGAAGCAGTTGGTGTCGAGAATTTGACTATGACTGCTAGGCAGGTGCAAGAAGCAATGGAAGATGGTGCTAATGTGTTTATGTTACTTGCTTCGTTAGATGCAACAGGAAAGGTCAGGAGTAGTGAATTGCCAGTGGTGTGTGATTTTCCAGAAGTCTTTCCTGATGATGTTGGCGAGTTACCTCCTGAGAGAGAAGTGGAATTTTCTATAGATTTAATTCCTGGTACGAGACCGGTGTCGATGGCGCCATATCGTATGTCTGCGTCTGAATTGGCTGAATTGAAGAGTCAGTTGGAAGATTTACTGGAGAAGAAGTTTATTCGTCCAAGTGTTTCGCCTTGGGGTGCTCCGGTATTATTGGTTAAGAAGAAAGAAGGTTCTATGAGACTGTGTGTTGATTACAGGCAATTGAACAAGGTAACCATTAAGAATCGGTACCCGTTACCGAGGATTGATGATTTAATGGATCAGTTAATTGGAGCCAGTGTATTCAGTAAGATTGATTTGAGATCTGGATATCATCAGATTCGTGTGAAAGCGGAAGATATTCAAAAGACTGCTTTTCGAACGAGGAATGGGCATTATGAATATTCTGTTATGCCGTTCGGAGTTACTAATGCACCTGGTGTTTTCATGGAATATATGAATAGGATTTTTCACCCATATCTGGACAAGTTTGTTGTGGTTTTTATTGATGACATTCTGATTTATTCCGAGAATGACGAAGAACATGCGGAACATCTCAGAATTGTGTTAGAGTTGTTGAAAGATAAGAAGTTGTATGCAAAGTTGTCCAAATGTGAGTTCTGGCTGAATGAAGTTAGTTTTCTTGGACATGTGATTTCTAAGAATGGTATTGCAGTGGATCCTACGAAAGTAGAAGCGGTATCTCAGTGGGAAGCGCCGAAGACTATTTCGGAAATCAGAAGTTTTCTTGGTCTTGCAGGTTATTACAGAAAGTTTATCGAAGGATTCTCAAAGTTAGCATTGCCGTTGACGAAGTTGACTCGTAAAGGACAAGCGTTTATTTGGGATTCTGATTGTGAGAAAGGTTTCCAAGAACTGAAGCGGAGATTGACTAGTGCTCCTATTCTGATTTTGCCGAATCCGGTGGAATCTTTTGTGGTTTATTGTGATGCATCTCTGTTGGGTTTAGGTGGTGTTTTAATGCAGAATCAGCAGGTAGTTGCGTATGCTTCGAGACAGTTGAAGGTTCATGAAAGGAACTATCCTACTCATGACTTAGAGTTGGCAGCAGTCGTGTTTGTCTTGAAATTATGGAGACATTATCTGTACGGTTCGAGATTTGAAGTGTATAGTGATCATAAGAGTTTGAAGTATCTTTTCGATCAGAAAGAGCTTAATATGAGGCAAAGAAGGTGGTTGGAATTCCTCAAAGATTATGATTTTGGTTTGAATTACCATCCTGGTAAGGCAAATGTAGTTGCAGATGCTTTGAGCAGGAAGTCCTTGCATATGTCTATGATGATGGTTCGTGAATTGGATTTAATTGAGCAATTCCGAGATTTGAGTTTGGTTTGTGAAAGTACTCCGAAGTGTGTTCGTTTGGGTATGTTGAAACTTACTAGTGGTATTCTAGAAGAGATCAGGATCGGGCAGAAATCCGATGTTAATTTAGTTGATAAATTGACATTGATCAACCAAGGTCAAGGTGGTGAATTTAGGATTGATGAAAATGATGTTATGAGATTTGGCGATAGAGTTTGTGTTCCTGATGTCGCAGAAATCAAGAAAAGTATATTAGAGGAAGGACATCGCAGTGGGATGAGCATTCATCCGGGTGCCACGAAAATGTATCATGATTTGAAGAAATTGTTTTGGTGGCCGAGAATGAAAAAGGAAATAGCTGAATTTGTGTATGCATGTTTAATCTGTCAGAAATCGAAGATTGAGCATCAAAAGCCGTCTGGGTTTATGCAACCGATGTTTATTCCAGAATGGAAGTGGGATAGTATTTCTATGGATTTCGTATCTGGGTTGCCAGGGACTCCTATGAATTGTGAAGCGATATGGGTCGTTGTGGATAGGTTGACTAAGTCTGCTCATTTTATACCGGTGCGAATGGATTACTCGATGGAGAGATTGGCACAGTTGTATATTGAGAAAATAGTGAGTTTGCATGGAGTTCCTTCTAGTATTGTGTCAGATAGAGATCCGAGGTTCACTTCGAAATTTTGGGAAGGATTGCAGAAGGCTTTGGGTACTAAGTTGAGATTGAGTTCAGCTTACCATCCTCAGACTGATGGACAGACGGAGAGGACGATTCAATCGTTGGAAGATTTATTGCGTGCTTGTGTTTTAGAGAAAGGTGGAGCTTGGGATAGCTATTTGCCATTGATTGAGTTTACTTATAACAATAGTTACCATTCGAGTATTGGTATGGCTCCGTTTGAGGCATTGTATGGTAGACGGTGTAGGACGCCTTTGTGTTGGTATGAATCTGGAGAGAGTTCGGTAATTGGGCCAGAGATTGTTCAGCAGACTACCGAAAAGATCAAATTGATTCAAGAGAAGATGAAAGCTTCTCAGAGTCATCAGAAAAGTTATCATGATAAGAGGAGAAAGAATTTAGAATTCAGTGCTGGAGATCATGTGTTTATGAGAGTTACTCCGATGACGGGTATTGGTCGGGCGTTGAAGTCTAAGAAGTTGACTCCGCGTTTTATTGGTCCGTTTCAGATTACGGAAAGAGTGGGAGAAGTTGCTTATCGCATTGCTTTACCTCCGAGACTTGCGAATTTGCACGATGTTTTTCATGTTTCTCAGTTGAGGAGATACATTCCAGACCCATCTCATGTAATCCAAATAGATGATGTACAGGTAAGAGATAACCTGACAGTAGAAGCATTGCCTATGAGGATAGAAGATCGGGAAGTGAAACAGTTAAGAGGTAAAGAGATAGCATTAGTGAAGGTTGCTTGGGGAGGTCCAGCAGATGGAAATATCACTTGGGAGCTGGAGAGCCAGATGAAAGGGGCTTATCCGGAGCTGTTCGTCTAAGGTATGTTTTCGAGGACGAAAACTCTTTTAGTGGGGGAGAGTTGTAACACCCCGTTTTCAATTAATTGATTTATTTAAATTTGGGAATTTATTTTATTAGAATTAATAAAATAAAAAGAATTATTTATTTTGGAGTATTTGAGGAAAATAAAAGAAATAAGGAATATTGGGATTTTTATGTTATTGGGCTTAGATGTTGTTAGTAAAGAGTGGGGGTGCAGAGAAATAAAGTTATGTTTGGGACTTAGGCCATTTTCTCATTTTTGGTTTTCACGTAAGAACAGAAGTTGGAATTTGGGAAAATAGAGCTCTGAAGAACGGAGAACGAAGAACGTCGCTCAAGAACTCAAAGCTGCTAATTGATAAGGTAAGGGGGGTTTATACTCGACTTATATTTGTTTATGGGTTTATGTACGGTTGATTCGGGTAATCGTAGGAAATCCCAATTGTTAGATGTTTCTAGGGATCGATAACCTTAGGATTGAACTTTGTTTAGAAAAGGTTTAAGTTCCCGATTTTATGAATCAATTAGAGACTTTAGGTTCCTATGATGGATTGGATGTCTTTGTACTATATTGCACCGCCGTAGAGAGGTATTTTCGTGCAAAAAAATGGGTATAAGAGCTGCTGCAAAAACAGAAAAATTGGGTTCGCACTCATCAACACGGGCGCGTTGATTTACGCGGGCACCCGTGTTGATTCACTGTAATGCTGATGAAAAAGTGTTTTCTGGCCATAATTCAACACGGGCGTGTTGATTAACACGGGCGCCCGTGTTGATTCACTGTGTTGGCATAAAAATGGGTTTTCTGGGCACAATTCAACACGGGCCGTGTTGATTTACACGGGCGCCCGTGTTGATCCCCTGTTTTGTCAAAAAAACGTGTTTTCTGGACACATTTCCACACAGGCAGTGTTGTTTTACACGGGCACCCGTGTTAAACCCCCTGTGTTGGTTTTTAAACTATGTTTTCCGTGCATGTTGTTAAGTACGGATTGATCCGGTTTTGATGTGCAGTGTTTGACATGTTTTGAATATGTGTTTATTGAATTCCTAGTGTTGATTGATGTGTGTATCGAATAACGATTGTATGTTATGATACCAACACTATGTGGATCTTATTGTCATGCTTTTAGATGATGTTATCAAGCATGAATTATGATATAACTTGATATGATTGATGTTTAATAGTATGCTGAGTGGTTACATGCTATTCCTATCATGTTATGTTTGATATTGTTGATGTGCATGATATGTTGATTGATGTTCATAGTATGCTGAGTGTTACATACTTACATATCATGTTGCATTTGTTAATTCCCATTGTGTGGAATTAACATGGTGGCCAATATACGTGTCCGCGATATAATGGAACGTTGAGGTGGTAGCCGTGTCCGCGATATAATGGAACGGTGAGTTATCCGTGACCCGCGATTTAATGGGGCGGTGAAGTGGTACCACATGCATGGGTGTGTTGCATTACTCGAATATAACATGAATGGATGATTTTTCCAATGTTATATTTGATTGTTTGTATGCACGTATGATTGATAAATGGTTGATGATGTTTGATGAATATTTGCAAATATGAAAGGCAATATGTCATGGATATATGAATTGTAAAGGTTTTGTAAACTATGAAATATGCTAATTATTGGGTGATGCTTATGATTTCGTGAATTGATTGTTATGAATGTATAACCAAATGTATATTTGAGAAGCTCACCCTTACTGTTGAATATTTCAGATTGAGGAGCTTCGCTCAGGTGCTTGGCGAAGGCTTATCGTGTCTAGTTTAGTTTCGTTTTAGTATGTCCGGGTCATGCTCTGATAGTTGTAACTCCGGGAACGTTTGGTTGTCGAGCTGCTTTAGTCAGACTCGTTTATTTTCTTTAATTGTTATAATATGACGTTGACTTTTCCAGGTGTTAATCCCTGATGATTTTGGAAAATATTATAATATTTGATTTTGTTAAATAAATTATTCCGCTGTGTAGACATGTATGAGTTACCACTAAAATATTGCATGACAGGAATTTATTTTATTAAAAGAGAATTGTAGCATTCCTCGATTATTACATGTACTCTGAGTTTATAATTTTTAATATTTGCGAAAATTATATGCGGGGTTTTAGAGGGTGTTACATGACTGGCCTAGGCAAAAATAAGGGCATCCCGGTGAACCAAAAGGGTTCAGGAAAAAGTAAGGGATAAAAACAAAACAAAAAAGATATGTACACCCGGTAAGCCGAAAACCTGAAAAGGCAGCTTGGGCAAAAAAGGGTATCCCGGTGGACTGAAAACCCGAAAGGGCGGTCCAGGCAAAAATTAGGGATCAAAGCGTACGACTATGTCTCGTCATCTTGTCACTTGCCTACCAGAAGAAGACTGATCATTTCAATCGAAAGTTACCAAGCACCTCATAAGTTGGGATAACACTCGATCCACAAGGCCTCCGCAGGCACCTTCTCCAGCAGATACAGGGGTAGAAAAGTCTCGATGCAAAGTCATTGTCATATCCTCAACATGCGTCCCAGTAACATATACTCCCCGCAGAGTAAGAAAAGGACAGTGATGTTAGCGGTCCCGAACAAGACACCACTCTCCCCAGCTGAGGCTCGCAACCGCGAATGAATTGGTAAGATTCTCCTAAGCAGAGTTTATCTATCATCAGCACTAGAAAATTATCCCCAGTGGAGTTTGGAGAATTATCCCCAATAGAGTTTGGAAAATTATCCCCAGTAGATTCTGGAGGATTGTCCCCAGTATAGTCTAAAAGGTTAACCCCAGTGAAGTCGCCACTGGAAAATCATCCCCAGCGGAGTTCATTCCTTTCACAAACAGAAACTCAATCCCCAGCAGAGTTTATCATCGCCGGCAATGATAATTCATCCACAGCCAAGGTTATTTCTCCAAATCAACAAGTCCTCTAGCAGAATATGTTCTCCCCACATAGGCATTTCCTCATCAGTTTATTCCCCAATGGAGTTATCCTCTCCTGCAGGATTATTCTCACAATCATCTTTATTCACTATCTCCAGCGGAAACGAAGAATTCAACTCTTTTCTCCAGCAGCAATCCGGGATTTATTTTCCCCAGCTAAAAAAATCACATTTCCATACATCATGACACATGCATATACGCATCATACAACACAATCTCATTTATCTTGAGAACATCATTGCTTGATACATATCACGCATTGCATAGAACTAACCTTTACCTTTCAGGAAAGATACAATCAAATTCTCACAAAATTCAAGCTGTAAAGCCCGGGTACGACTGAATAATAGTCTAATCCCCAGTTGAAAAACGGACGACCAAAGTTCCTAAAATTCAACAGAGATGTTTCCTCAGTCGAATACGGACGACCGAAGTTCCTAAAATTCAACTTTCCTCTTCAATAGAGATGTTTTCTCAGTCGAATATGGACCGTTGAAGTTCCTAAAATTCAATAGAGATGTTTTCTCAGTCGAATACGAACGACCAAAGTTCCTAAAATTCAACAGAGATGTTGCCTTAGTAGAATACGGACGACCAAAGTTCCTAAAATTCAACTTTACTCTTCAATAGAGATGTTTTCTCATTTGAATACGGACGACCAAAGTTCCTAAAATTCAATAGAGATATTTTCTCAATCGAATACGGACGACCAAAGTTCCTAAATTTCAACAGAGATGATTCCTCAGTAGAATAACGGACGAGTTCCTAAATTTCAACAGAGATGATTCCTCAGTAGAATAACTGACGAGTTCCTAAATTTCAACAGAGATGATTCCTCAGTAGAATAACGGACAACTGAAGTTCCTAAAATTCAACAGAGATAGTTTCCTTAGTAGAATACGGATGACCGAAGTTCCTAAAATTCAACAGAGATGTTTCCTTAGTAGAATACGGACGACCAAAGTTCCTAGAATTCAATAGAGATGATTCCTCGGTAGAATATAGACAACCGAAGTTCCTAAAATTCAAAAGAGATGATTCCTCAGTCGAATACGGACAACCGAAGTTCCTAAAATTCAACAGAGATGTTTCCCTAGTAGAATAACGGATGACTGAAGCTCCTAAAATTCTATTTCTCTCAAGACAGAGATCAGTATTCCCCAGCAAAATCTTCCTCAACAACAGGTATACAAGCTCTCGCTAAGGAATCTCTTATGCGATCGACACTCCTACGGATGGCATCTCTAAGCCCATCTCCCGTCATCAGTCTCCAAATGGCATCGTTAAACCCATTCCCGATATCGCAAGACGACACCATATCATGCGAGTGCAAATTTCTGGGCACTCTAGTGTTCAATCATCTTCTACCTTCGGATCATGAAAGGCATGAAAGCCAATCTATATCCTCAGGTTTAATAAGATTGAACAGGGGCAGCTGTTGTACCCCAAAATTTTCCCTCCCATATTTCTCAAAACATTTCAAGAATGATCCCCAAATTTCTCAAAGAAGTCCAAGGGTTGGCCAGACAAGCTCTCTCCCAAGGCAGTCTACCTCAAATTAGGGTTTTATGTTGCATCAAGATACTTGAGTCCAAGGGACCCCAAATGCTCAACATTGTCCTAATATGTTCTCAAGATCATCCATGTCAAGTGTCAAGCCCTACAGATAAAGTTTGCTCAGTCAATTGCTCAAAGGCTTGAAAATCGACTGTGTTAGGGCAAAAGTCAACTGTGGCCTACATACAGTCAAACTTCAAGATTTTTGGTCAACATCCTCATTTTGAAGTATATTCCATAATTTTATCAAGGGTTGATCATGATTCATCAAGGGTTGCTCATAATTCATCAAGAACCAAAAGTTGCTAAAATAGGGTTTTGTAGGAAAAGTCAACTCAACTTTGACCAAGCATAACTTTCTCATAATTTATGAGAAATGACCCAACCAAAGCTCATTTTGAATAGTATGCAATTCCATACAATCCATCTTTAGCTTCCAAGTTCAAAATATGCACTCACAAAAAGTTATGAATTTGGACATTATAGGTCATTTTGAAAAGTCAACAA
Source organism: Vicia faba (assembly GCA_948472305.1). Taxonomy (NCBI): domain Eukaryota; kingdom Viridiplantae; phylum Streptophyta; class Magnoliopsida; order Fabales; family Fabaceae; genus Vicia; species Vicia faba. Next base: position 376,960 of record CATIWC010000258.1, on the reverse strand, counting down.
AAACACTTTTTTTGTCAAGGCTTCATACATGAGCATGGAATATCAAATTGAGATGATACCAAAAGGGTTTATTATAGGACATCTCAAGATTTCTTAAAATTCCAAGAACACCTCCAAAGAGTCAAAATTGAGGAAGTTATGCATTGGTGAAGTTGACCTTTTTTGCAGAATTGCCAAAAGTTAACTATGCCTAAAACTTCAATTTTTGCCAAATGGGCCCAATCTTTTTCACTTGTTTTGAGTTGGCAACATAGTCCACGAGCTCTAGCCCTTTCCACTTGTCCTTATCATGTCTTTATCATTTATTTTTATTTTAATTTGAATTAATTCAATTTAAATCAAAACAAATCATATAAAATCCAAAATATTGAAAACAAAAGATTTTGTGCTTGTTTCAGGTCTTATTATACAACTAGCAAGTATTCAAATTCGTATCAAGGCATGTGTGTACAAAAAGATTGGATTTGGATCATTTTTGAAAAGACTTAAAGGTGAATCAAATCAAGATCAAGGACATTGATGGAGGAAGATTGAGGCCAGGTTTTCAAACATAATTCACTCCTCAATACATATAGAAGCAATGCAAATCAAAAGCTAGGTGAGAAGCAGGCGCAGCAAGGAGAATAGAACTTGAAAAAATCAAGAAAAAGTGCAAGATCGAATTCCTATTTCCAGGAATCCTCAAGGCCTTCTAACCATTCCACTTGCTTCCTGCGATCCTCAGCAAGCTAAAGCAATCCAAAGCAAGCATTTCCAGGCTCTATATCGCGCTGTAAGTCCATCACGACCTTTCTTGTTTCTCGAATTTGGTTTGCATGATTTAGACATTGTTAGCATGAATTGACCATATATTCTTGATCCATAGAACATTTGCAAGCTTTCTGCATCGTTTAATTTCATTTATATGCCCTATACAAGATTTCACCATGGCTAGGTTTTCTTGCTTCGATTTGGGAACTCTGTGAGCAGGAAAAATTAGGCCATGAAAAGGCCACCAATGTGTTCAGCAAGACTAGACGAAGCTATCCATGGCCTACATTGTTATTTAACATGCTTGTGTTGACTTTTGAGAATGTGCAGGCCTATAGCTACGGACATATGTCCGTAGGTAAAAGTGTCCCAACTTTTACCAACGGTGCAGGGAGGGAGACGAATACGTGGCCAGCCATCATTCGCTCATTTGAAAATTCGGGCTAATATTCTGTTCTTTCGCTTGTTTATTTTATATTATTTCTTGTTTATGTTACATACAACAAAAACAAATGGCCCAGTGGTAGCCAGGCAGGCGTTAAGGCGCTGGGAAGCTTGAGGTCAGGGGTTCGACCCCTGCCTCCAACGTATATTTTTTCTAAATTCCTTTCAGGAAATCCAGTGTGTACTAAAGACCAAGGACCATTGTGCACCCTCACGATCCAACCATCCAAGTGTCTTAAGACCCAGATCCAAAGGCCATTAAACGGAGGAACACCATGGAGCATAGTCAATGTGTAACACAATATCCTGAGAGTCAAACGTGGACCTCTTTGGTCTTGGGCCAGCATGCTATTTGCACCCCCTCAAGCTGCTAATCAGGCCCAAGTTTTCTATTTCTTTTCCTTTTTATATTTAATTTCATTTAATTTATTTATTTATTTTACTAACCAATTAAATTATTTTCTTTTTATCAAAAAATCACAAAAATATTACTTTTCATAAGGTAGATTAGTTCTTAAGTACTTGCTCATTCCAAACAAATTTTTTCACACTTACACCCCATTACAAACAAAATTTTCAAAAACACTTCATTACACTCTTGAAGACAGAAGCAAGAGTTAAATCGAAGTCAAAACAAAAGCTTTTCAAATCACACAAAACACAAAGAAAGCAATTTTGAAAATGATGAGCAAGTACCTAAGAGCCCGTATATAACTACGGATAGAAAGGGTGTTAATACCTTCCCTTTCTATAATCTAACCCCCGTACTCAGAAATATCTCGAAAAATGAATTTTTCTGTTCTTTTTTCCTTTCCTTGTTGGATAAAATAAAAGACGGTGGCGACTCTTGCTTACCGCGACATTTTGCAAACACAAACGCAAAACGCAAACCAGCAATTCCTTAAAAAATAGGGAAACACGTCCCGGTTCTGGTCACCGTATCACAAGGTGACTATTATAAGAAAGATTGAAGTATACTCTCTGTGAGAGAGAGATAGAGAGAGGATGTCTTCCCCTTCTGAGATATTTTCTATGTTATTCGTCTAGATGATGGTTTTTTGAAGTTGTCTCTTCTTTGGGTTTTCTCTTCCTTATCATTGTAATTATCATCTAAGAAGCTTTTTCTTAGAATACATGCTCAACGAAAACTTCTACCTCAACAACAAAACATGAGGTTAGTTTCAGAGGTAACATGTGTGGATTCTTTTATAATCATGGTTTTTTTTATTTGAAAATGGTTTCAAAAAATTGTTCCTTTTCAAATTTTATTATCATATAGATGAATCAAACTATATTATATTACCTTTGTGAATATTATATATATATATATATATATATATATATATATATATATATATATATATATATATATATATATATATATATATATATATATATATATATATATATATATATATATATATATATATATATATATATATATATATATATATATATATGTGTGTGTGTGTGTGTGTGTGTGTGTGTGTGTGTGTGTGTGTGTGTGTACATCTCAGAAATCTCAAGCCCGACCGGGTAGTATAATCAGCACAAGAGATGGTGAAGTTGGTAGTCAGCTCAATGGTGAAGGTGCTCGGGGTGCAACTCGGCTAAGGAATACCGAAGAGTCATCACACCTCCAGATAGCAGCTTGTATATACCCTGGACCCAAATAAGGTTGGTGACTGAGACAGCCTGCCCATAGCTGATCACCAACTTGACTCACTAATGCTCGTAACCTCTGAAGGTGCCTTTACTAGAACGTTACACAGTTTTAATCACCTTCATTCATGGAGACGACAAAGTTATATTGTTATGGAACTCTAGAGTCACTCATTAATTAAGGCTCTTGATGACGCAAAGAATGAATACTATATAAGGGGCTCCTACAAGAGGGATAAGCAAGACATCATTCTTGGGACAATACGTGCCATTGACGTAGCTCCCAAATCCCTAATAATCCTACAAACCTACTTTCGTGGCTTTCCTTACCTTCAGAGAGGAAGTCGGTCGAATATTTATTCCACACAAGAACACTGGCGCCCACCGTAGGGCCTCAGTAAAATTATCGCAGGCCACACTTCAACACTTTTTCACCAGAATGTCATCCGAAGGAGATCCCCCTTACATGGCACAATTGTTAGCCATGGTGGAGGCTCTGAGACAGCAAAACGAGACTTTGTAGAACAGTGTCACTGACTTACAATTAAAAGCCTGGGAGACAAACAGCCAGAAATGGAACTCCTAGAGCCTTAGCCATTGTCTCAAGCCATCTGAGATGATCAAGTCCCAGAAACTTCAAGTCACTGTAACTGACAACTTACGATGGTAAAACTGATCCTCGGGAGTATGTTATTGCCATCAACAATCAAATGGCAATAATAGGCTCCACTGACTCACTAAAATGCAAGTTGATGGATGGAACCTTCAAGGGTGTTGCTCTGCGATGGTATATGAGTTTACCCTGGCTATCCGTGGAAAGCTAATCAGACCTGACAAAGAAGCTGATTCAACATTTCTTCGCTAACAATCATCACAAGGTGTCAACAACTACATTGTTCAACGTATAAAAAGGCCAATCGGAGACCCTCCAAGAATAATTGGCCTGGTTCAATGAAGTGAATATTAAAGTATCTCATCCCAATCAACATTTGTTTGTGGGAGTATTTCAGCATGGCCTCCGAGCTAGGCATTTCAATGAGTCCTTATCCCAGAAACCGGCATCTAATATGGATGAAGTCATTACCAAAGTTGAATGATACATAAAGGATGAGGATAGTAACCTGGAGAAACGATCCAGGGACACCTCGAAGAAAAATAAGACCAAGGAAGAGGGGTCGGGAAAGAGGCCAGAGTCTACGAGGACTTTCTCAAGGGATAGGCCCCAAGAACGCACAACTCAAAGGTTGAACCGAAGTTCTTTTGACCCAAACGATGGGGTGACACCTCGGAACACCGGGAGAATAGAAATTTTACGAGAGGTAGCGCATCTGAACTCGATCCCAAAAGCACCCCGTAATAAAAGGGGAGTCAAAATTGTGTTTGGAAAGGACTTTGGGGCTTTGTGCAGTTACCACCGGCTCCAGGGACACCATATCGATGACCTCCTCCAATTAAAGAAAGAAAATTGAGGCATTGATACAAAGAGGGCACTTGTTAACTTATGTGAAAGATGGAAAAGCCCCATCCTGGAAAAGAGATACCCGATGAGAGGATGAAGACTCTAAAGCACCCTCCCAAAAGAAAGGGAAGGGGTACAGAAGAAGTGCATGAGACCAAATCAGCTCGTCGTACCCTCAATACCATCACTGGAGGATTCGCTGGTGGCGGAGAAACCAGCTCGGCTAGGAAGAAATATGGTATGTGATGCACGTATCTGAAGACATAGCCAAAGTCCGGGAATAGGATTTAATTCTCGTTAGTTTCTTTAAAAGGGACGTTGTCGGTATTATGGCCCATGAGAATGATCCCATGGTCATTAAAGTACAAATCAGAGATTGGAGCGTGAAAAGGGTGTTAGTAGATCCCGGCAGCTCAGCCAATATGCTCTATTGGGAAGCCGTCAAGGGAATGGAGTTTGATATCGTCGAGCTTTTACTCATCAATGGAACTTTAGTTGGATTCTCTGGTGAGAAGGTGCAAGTATTGGGACACCTCTCGGTACTGACTACCTTCAGAAGTGGCGCGAATTTCAAAATATTCAGAAGATACTTGATCGTCAATGCCGCTTTACCCTATCATTGTAGGAAGGCCTTTCTTTAACTCCTTGGAAGCCGCTCTCTCCACCATGTACCTCACTATGAAGTGTCCTTTAGGGGATGGTCGGGTAGGGGTGGTTAAAGGTGATCAAAGATTTGCAAGAAAATACTACAAAGACAGCCTGAAGTTAAAGAAAAAGGTACAACCCGAAGGGCCCGGACACTCTAATGAGCTGAAAATCAACATGATCGATATAGAGGTAACCTTTCTCAGGAGGAGGAGACGAAAATTGTGAAGCTATTAAAGAAAAATTATAACTTGTTCGCATGGAAGCCTCGTGATATGCCAGGAATAGATCCCAACTTCATGTGCCCTAAGATACAAATCCGGTATCCCAGAGAAAGAGGAAAGGCTGAGTAGAAAAGAAGAAGGATATAAAAGACAAGGTCGAGAAGCTACTCGATGCCGATTTCATTAAAGAAATCAAATATCCTACTTGGCTATCCAACATGGTTACGGTCAAAAAGAAGACGGGGAAGTGGCACATGTGTTTCGACTTCACGGATCTCAATAAAGCATGCCCTAAGGACATGTATCCATTGTCGCATATAGATCGACTCATCTATGAAACTTCAGGTTACAGGCTACTCATGTTTATGGACACCTACTCGAGATACAACCAAATTCGCATGAGCCCGGTTGATGCCCCAAAGATTGCTTTCATGAAAGATCAGAGAAATTATTATTATGAATTAATTCCATTCGGCCTCAACAATGCAGGAGCCACTTACCAACAGCTGATGGATAAAGTATTTGCCACTCAAATTGGAAGGAACTGGGAAGTATACTTAAACGACATGGTCGTCAAAAACACCATGGAAAACGACATGTAACGGACCTGAAAGAAACGCTCGTATCCGTGAGGAGGTATGATATGAGGCTTAATCCAGACAAATGTATCTTTGGAGTTCAAGATGGAAAATTCTCAGGGTTCATGCTTACGAACCGAGAAATATAGGCCAACCCGGACAAATGACAGACGATCATAGACATGCGTAACCCTTCTTCGAAAAAGGAGGTACAACAATTGACAGGAAGATTAGATGCTCTATCTCGTTTTCTATCGTGCGTCGGAGATAGAGCGATCCATTTCTTTGCAGACCTCGGGAATTCAGAGGAATTTGAATGGGCATCAGCATGTGAAGAGGCCTTTCAGGGAGTAAAATTCTTCATGTACTCTCCCCCAATCCTGACGAGACCACAAGAGAACGCACCCTTGATCCTATACCTAGCAGTTTCTGACAAAGCTATGAGCTTGGTTCTTGTTCAGGAAAGGGAAGACGGGGAAAAACCAGTGTACTTCATCAGCAAGGTTCTAAAATGAGCTGAGCAACGCTACTAGAAGATTGAGAAGTTAGCATTAGCATTGGTAACAACAACCCAAAATTTGGGGTATTACTTCCAAGGTCATCCGATAACCGAAAGGACAAATTATACTATCAAGCAGATACTGGAGAAACTGGATCTAGCCGGAAGAATGGTCACATGGTCTTTGTCAGAGTATGATATTGAATTCACCCCAAGAACAAGCATCAAGTCGCAAGTATTGGCCAACTTTGTAGTCGAACTAAGCAACCCAATTCCAAAAGAAAATGCAAGCAAGTGGACCCTTCATGTGGACGATTCGTCAAATCTAAAAGGGAGTAGGGTCGGGATCATTCTCAAAGGGCCATAGGACTTCATATTTAAGTACTCCTTAGGATTCAATTTTCAGGATAGCAATAACCAAGCGGAGTACGAAGTACTCATATCAGGGATGAAATTAGCCAGAGAAGTTGGAGTCACCCATCTAATAACAAAAACTGATTCATAATTGATTGCAGACAGATGAAGGTGGAATGTCAAACCAGGGACTCAGCGCTGTTAAAATACTTCCAGGTGGCGCATGGGCTATCAAAGAACTTCTCATAATTTAAGATCAATCACATCCCCAGGGAAGAGAATGTACAGGCCAACGTGTTAGGTCGGCTCACCAACACCAAGGGGCCGTGGCTGAATAAAATAGTGATACAAAAGATGTTGTAAAGACCAAGCATTGAGCAGGAATAGTCCATGTCAATTGAGCATATCACCAGGTGGATGGCCCTGATAGTTCAATACCTGATGCAAGGGGTCCTACCCGAAGACGCCAATAAGGCCAGGCGTATAAAAAAGGTATCTACTTGTTATCTGATAGTGTCTGATAAGTTATACAAGATGGGAAAGTCTACGCCCATGCTAAAATGTATGGCGGAAACATAGATTGCCTTAGTAGTGAAGGAGGTCCACGAAGAGGTGTGCGGTAGACACATCGGAGGAAGAGCCCTGTCTTGGAATATTCTTCTAGTCGGGTATTATTGACCTCGGATTTTGCAAGATTGTGCTGAGTTCGTAGGTATGTTTGTCAAATGTCAGGTGTACTCGTGATTCATACATTCCTCGGGCGAGCTATTGCACTTCATCTTTTCTCCCTGGCCATTTTATCAATGGGGAGCAAACATATTGGGACCATTCCCCACAGTGCCCGGGCAGTCAAAATTTCTTATTGTATATGTAGACTACTTCACGAAATGGGTAGAAGCTAAGGTCGTGGCACGCATCACCGCTGAAAAAGTGCGGAATTTCTATTGGAAAATATCATTTTCAGGTTCGGTTTGCCCAAAGTCATAGTGTCTGACAATGGGACATAGTTTGCAAGCACGACCGTGGTGGAATTCTGTAAAGACCTGGGTATCCAAAACATGTTCACGTCAGTAGAGCACCCCCAAGTCAATAGACAAGTCAAAGCATTCAATAAGGTCATCCCCATAAACAATTGTTGATTGGGATGAGATACTTTAATATTCTCTTTATTGAACCGGGCCAATTATTCTCGAAGGGTCTCCAATTGGCCTTGTTGGACGTTGAACAATGTAGTCGGTGACACCTTGTGATGACTGGTAGCGGATAAATGTTGAATTAACTTCTTTGTCAGGTCTGATTAGCTTTCCACGGATAGCCGGGGTAAACTCATATACCGTTGCAGAGCAACGTCCTTGAAGGTGTCTGCCATAAACTTGCATTTTAGTGAGTCAGTGGAGCCTATTATTGTCATTTAATTGTTGATGGAAATAACATGCTCCTGAGGATCAGTTTTAACGTCGTAAGTTGTCATTGACGGTGACTTGAAGTTTTCTGGGAGTTGATCGTCCCAGATGGCTTGAGACAGTGGTTGAGGCTCTAGGAGTTCCACTTCTGGTTGTTCATCTCCCGGGCTTTTAAGTTGTAAGTCAACGACATTATCCTACAGAGTCTCGTTCTAATGTCTCAGAGCCTCCACCATGGCTAACAATTGTGCCATGTTTGGGGGATCTCCTTCGGATGACATTCTGGTGAAAAAGTGTTGAAGTGTGGCCTAGGATAATTTTACCGAGGCCCTGTGATGGGCGCCAATATTCTTGCTTGAAACAAATATTCAATTGGCTTCCTCTCTGAAGGTGAGTAAAGCCACGAAAGTAGGTTTGTAGAATTATTGTGGATTTGGAAGCTACGTTGTGATACGGTGGGAGAACTGACTAGGGTTTTGCGTTTGTTTTTCACAAATGTTTCAGTTGAGCAAGAGTCGCCACCGACTTTTTATTTTATCCTAAGGAAAGGTTTAAAAAGCACAGCAAAAACCTTTGAGATTTTTCTTGGGTTCGGGGAGTAGATTATAGAAAGGGAAGGTATTAGCACCCTTTCTATCCATGGTTATCCATGGGCTCTTAGGTACTTGCTTAGATCAACTTGCCTTAATTTTCAATTGTTTGAAATGGTGCTTTGTGTGTGGTTTTGAAAATGTTTTGAAAAAGATGCCTTGTCTAGGCTACCCTTGTAACAATTCTTTACTCGAATGTTTTACAAGAGGTGTTTGTCTTTTTGAAAAGATATTTCAAGGTCTTTTGAAAGTTTGTTTTGAAAGTGTGGTTTGAAAATAGGCAAGTGTTTTTGTTTTGCAAGTTGACAAGTACTTAAGAGCTATCTACTCTAAAGTTCTCAAAGATTTTTGCTATGTTTTAACCCTTTTAACAATTTTGTTCCACCATTGCATTTGGTGGACAATCTTGTGTTAGGATGTGAAAGGGACGGGCGCGGGTCATCGTTTAGACCATGATTGAAATGGTGCTAAGTATCTTTGGGCAATTTTCCTTAAGGGACTTGATCATTTATTAGGCAACCTTTCGAAAGCGTCATCGAGGGACTATGATCATTTGAATTGTATTTGTTTTGCCCAAAGAGACCTAACATGCAATATGGCCCATTTATTGAAGGCAACAAGTGGAATACCCTAGGGGTGCAAGTGTGATATGTGTTGTCCATTTTCATGCTTGATTATCTTGAAATTAGGTCAAACTATTTTGTTCATTTTATTCGCATACAAACCCTAGTTCTAGCATGGTATGTTTAGAAAGCATTAAAGTGCGAAACTTAAATTCCTACACTATTACAACACAATAATATGGGGAGGGGGGTACAAATGTCTCAAATGGGGGATATTTAGACAAGAAATTAAACCTAGCTATTACATCATTTTCTTTGAATATTTACATTATAATCAAAAGCATAAATTAAATGGAAATGAAATAAATATGCAAGATGTAAAAGAATTTTTATATGTATGAAAAAGTATTATTTATGTAAAATAAAAAGAGAAATAAAAAGGTATTATTTTTTGGAGTATTTTCATATTTAGGGCAAAACCCTAATTTTAATCAAAAGGGTATTAATTACTTAATATATATAATATTTACTATTTACATACAAAAATAAAATAAAATATAGTATATTTATAAAAATGTATTTTTAGTGTTAAATATTAATAAAAATAAAAAGATGTATATTCTTGGTATTTTACCCTAAGTGTATATATATATATATATATATATATATATATATATATATATATATATATATATATATATATATATATATATATATATATATATATATATATATATATATATATATATATATATATATATATATATATATATATATATATATATATATATATATATATATATATATATATATATATATATATATATATATATATATATATATATGTGTGTGTGTGTGTATATTTATATTATTTGCAAAAAATACATTAAATATGCACAAAATAATAATATTTAATTTTATAAAAAAAAAAGTATTTTTTATACAAAATGTTTCAAAAGGGAAAAATGAAATAAAAATCAGAAATACAATATGTTTACATTATTAATAATATTTCTAAATAATATTATATATATATATATATATATATATATATATATATATATATATATATATATATATATATATATATATATATATATATATATATATATATATATATATATTTATGTATAATAGTATATATAAACAAATAAATACTTAAAAAATGCAAAAATGGTGTAAAAATGATTTTTCAGGTTTTAAACATTATTAGAAAAAATAAATGAGTCAAAATAAAAAAAGAAAAATAAAAAAAAAACATTAAATCAAGCAAATGGGCTCAGGGGGGTATGAATCAAAAAGTATGGTGTAAGAAGCAAAACAAAAGTTGGCCCAGCCCATGAGGCACCTTCTTCAACCTCTGAACAACATTATTCAAAAAAACGCGCGCCCTGTTCTTCCATCCAAACATCCTGATTCCTGGCTTATTAATGAAAACTCATAACATAAAAAATGTTCAGCATCAAGAGACGAATCCAACCATATGCAGAACTTGATCTAACTCTCTAAGATGAGAGAGAATTTCTTCTCCCCCAAATCCTGACCTAGATTTTCTGCCATTTTCAAACCTTAAATTCTCACAGCTCAGGCAAAAGAAATGAAAAGTAAAAGCATGTACAGGTTCAGTGGCATGAGTAGAACATTGCTTATTCACAAACTTAGAGCTAATGATGTCTAATAAGAGAGATAGAAGTTCACCAAAATACCTGTTCAGTTGAAGTTCTATCTGGCAATGGGGGAGCTTTCAGTGCAAGATAATGGTTGGTATAGCTTCCTTGAGGTGTGGTGATGCTGTTCCAATATTTACTTTGCCTTGAGACACCTTGAATTGAGCTGTAGAACTTCAACTGCAAAATGAAAAAAGTGAAAATGGTGGAACTTGTTAGAGGAATTACAGGTCGTGTTTCAAGTCATGGTTAGCTTGCATAGATGCTAGGGAATGTGTGTGAACTGGTTTGGGCAAGAAAGCTTGAGAGAAATGGGAGACGACACTCAAACTGCAGGCCTGGCCCTGTTCTTGCAGTTTGAAGGTGATTCTGGGATTGGGAGTGTATGAGGGTTGTTAGGGTTGTGGACTAGCTTGGTTGGGATGTCTTGGATGTGTTTTACAAGTTTGCTTAAGTGTTTGTAAGCTGATATGAGAGTTCTCTTACAAAATGCCAAGTTACTTACACTTTAAGCAACAAATGCCCAAGTTGTGTTCTAGGTCAGTAGAGGCCCCCTAATGAGCTGCATAATCTCTCCTTGATCAGAGTGTTTTGCTCATAATCTTGTGCCAATTAGATTTCATTTGTACCTCTTGGATTTTCAATTGGACATAAAGCTTAACTTTTCAAAAATGGTTATTTTGTTTTTTCCATAAATGGATTAAACTTGTATGTAATGCTTGAACTCAAAGAACAATGCTTTAGCACAATGAACATACATTAAATTATTGAGTGTTGGATGATTTAAGGACCTGTAATCAAGGGGCATGCTGGTTTGAGAAGTTTGCACAAATTATGAACATGAAAAATAGCCAATTCAAAAGTGAGTTTTTGCCATATTGTGAAATTCGATTCTCTCAAGTTATGAGGTTGTTTGAGAAGTTCTTGGAAATTTTGGAAAGCTTGGAATGTGTACTACAATCCATCTTTGAAATGCAAATTGAAATTCCAAGTGGAAGTGTATGGAAAATGGCCTTGAAGTTGGGTAGAAAACCTTGTCAAAATAGGTTAAAATTTCACTAAGTTAAGAATGGTTTAGTGCCCTTATTCAAAAATTTGTAACTTGAGATACAAGCCTCATTTGGGAAAACTTTGTGAATCAAAGTTGTAGATTATGCAACAAGCTACAACTTTCATGTTTTGACTTTTGTTTGAATCCAAATGGATCTTGGTGAGAAAGTGGGGCAAAGTTGGGAAAAAATTAGGGTTTTTCATAACTTAGAAAAATTATAAGTTATGAAAAATTCTAATTTCTAACCCTAATTTGCATTTTGTGATTTCTTGGTGAACAAGTTTCATGATTTGGCATGTTTTGATGAAAAATGAATCTTGACTCTTGATTTTGACCAAAAAGTCAAAGTTTGACTTTTCAGTATACAGTCAAAATTGATCAATTGACTGGGAAATTCAACTGTCAATCTTGTGTACTTGGGATCTTTTGAGTTTGTTGAGCATGTCAAGATAATTCCATGGGGTCCTTGAGTCCATATGTGAGCTTGATTTTCCATTGGCTAGGTCAAACAGTCAAGAATTGCCTTTGTGCAGTCAAAACCCTAAAAATGATCATTTTGCCCTTTTGGTGATCTGATCAAATTTCTTGTGGAATTGTGATCCAAACTTGATCAAATGGTCCATGTGAGTTCATAATGTTGATGGGGGTCAATTTTCATGAGGTTTGACTGTCAATTGGCCACAGTTGACTTTTCCTCAATACAGCTGATTTCTAGGTCAACTGTCCAATTGACTGGGCAAAACTTGGAATCAAGGCTTGAAACTTGGTATGGATAAACTTGGGAGTCCAATATGAAGCATGAAAGTCATCTTAGGCATTTTAGGTCAAAACATCTTTGTGCAAACACAAACCCTAATTTGGGTCAACAGTGCAAGGAGAAGTCTTGAGCAGATGAAACCCTAACTGGATCTTGAGTTTCAAGGGCTTTGTGGTGAGAAATCAATGAGAAATGGGAGGGAAAATTTTGGGGTACAACATACGTCAATGACACGTATTGTCCCAAGAATGATGTCTTGTTTATCCTTCTATTGAGAGCCCCTTATATAGTATTAATTCTTTGCGTTATCAAGAGCCTCAGTTAATGAGTGACTCTTGAGTTTCATAACCACATAACATCTGCCGTCTCCATAAATGGAGGTGATTAAAGTTGTGTTGTGTTGTGTTGTAGTAAATGCGACGTCGGAGGTTACAAGCATTAATGAGCCGAGTTGGTGACCGACTATGGACAGGAGGTCTCGGTCACCAACCTTATTCGGATTCAGGGTATATACGGACTACTATCCGAAGGTGTGATGACCATTTGATACTCCTTAATTGAGTTGCACCCCGGACACCTTCACCATTGTGCCGATTATAATTGCTTTATAGTCGCAAAAATATGCAGCATAGGTCAAATCGCGTTAATAGTTAATTATGTTCATTGTCTTTTACTTGTATTACTTTAATCTTCTATATGAATTGATGTTCTAATAACATCTAAACTTGTTTAATACAGTTGTCCTAAATTGAAGTATTTTTTAGCCTTGTGAGAGTTGTCAAAGAAATTTGAAATTTGTTATCGTTAAATAAGGTGACACATATCTTTTCTAAATTAACTAGATTTGAGTTTGAATTTCAAATTTGAGCATGCAACAATAACATTGCACACTTTCACATTCACAAATTATGATCACAAAAAGATGTCATTTTAAAAACACTTATTTGATGAAATTTAAATTAATATTCACGTTTGATTTAAGGGTGAAAAAATAGATCTGATTCGTCAAACATATCTATTTTTCTTATATTTTTTGTAAATCAAATCTAAGTTTTAACTTTACACCCTCAACTATGTCTGCTCTGAGTTAAGCTAGCTCATTTCAAGAAAGCAAACAAGTGCCCGTAAGACAAGCCTTCCTTTGAAAAGTGGAGTGGTAGTTTTCTTTTATGTCATGCCAGTTAAGGCAGTGGATGCCATTACTTGACTCAATCTATCCGGGTGATCGAAGGCGTATCGCGATCGACGCTTATTATACGTTGCTTCCACTGCTGTGTACATCCCCAGTCAATAAGAGAAGAGGAGTGGGTCCTCTCCTATTTAGCATACTTTTATACGAGTGTGGGCACTAAGATGGAATTTTGCAACTTTTATATTTTAGAGGTGCAAGGTCCTTCTAATTTGCATCACCTCATTTTTGTAGGACATACAAAGTTTTAAACACACACTCTCTACTATGTCCACCTCACCCTATTTTTTTGCCGATTTTTGCAAGACATACATGTTCATTTGCCACCCCTAATTTAATCACATGTTGGAGACGGGTTAAGATAACAACTATCATTTAAACTATTTTACTTCTTTTCAACCAATAAATTTGTAAAACCTGTTGGATTTTATTTATATATTTTATGGATTAGCAGTAGTAAGAATCATTATATTATCAAGGGTAGGTATTCTGATTTATAATAATGCACTTGGTTATAAATAAATACCATCTTGGGCTGTATTTCATGGATGACTGATTATGTGTAGAACTGTTCTTCCATATTCTGCTAAGCGCTCCCTATGACAAGTACACATCTCTAATTTATTCCTACAACATCATATAATTATGCTATACATTGTATCTATTGTTGATTTCTCATTACAAATCTATTCAACAAAAACGTCACAATCAACTCATCAAACCTCAGGTTCACTATGGAGGAGACTATTACAGCATCTTTGTCCATGAACCCAAAAATGGAAAAATAGCAATAAGCAATCGAACCAAAAGAGGTGTGTCACTTTTTCTTTCTCTCCTACTCAACCTACCACCTTCCATGGTCATCCTTTGTGACCCTTTCTTTGCTTGAGATCTCCTTCGTGATGGCCTAGGTCTCTCCAAGTCATCCCATCCACCAAAACTCGGTGCGTTTCGGCTACCACTATCTACTGAACCGTCGTTCTCAACAACCCATGACTGCATCCCTCCCTTCCTTGTACTAGTTTTCTGGTTTTCTTCTTCAGGTTCTTCCTCAACTCGGGTGTCATTTACATTTCTGCGTTTCCTCTTCATCCTGTACCTGCGCTTTGGTTTGCTCTCGGTCCGTCCCCATAATTTCTCAAATGCTAGTGCAAGTGCTGACTGACCGAGAGGAATTGCTAATGCCATGAGGAAAGCTTTTGGACCGGTAGAAAGTAACCATGACGCGAGGATTATAGGCAGCGTCCAACCATAGGGCTTAAAAATCTGCATCGTCAAAAATGAATTCAACACCTTGCACAAATAAGTACATTGCATGCACTAGCAACCAGATGATCAGGTTGTATTTATTTCAGAACATATTAAATTGGCAAAATTTTGGCAAACATTATTACATTCCGTAGAGTCAAGATTGAGTGTTTGGCAAGTAATATCATAAGATGTTACGTGCTAAGATGCCTGAGAGTGTTATGAGCAGAGAAAGGTGTCTATGCGAGTGATATGCGAGAGAAAGTTGTTTTTAGCTTATACAATTTACTCTCTTTTCCTCTTTGATTATAGATAATCGAAGAGGAAATGACAAATAAACCATACACATCAATGAAGTCAAACATGAGATCTTAAGCAGAATCGGTCGGCTTGTGAAAGATTGTAAAACTCGGATCATTAGAACGGCACGTAAGATCCTATCGAATGGGGAAAAATGGTAATTACATATATATTTATATACACACGTGCACAAAAACATGAAAATTATAATCAAACACACAAAAAAAAAGGCACAACATGTTCTTTAAACATCAAAAAGCTCAATCTTGATCAGACAGGCAACGAAAACGATCTTTCTTTGATCGTAACACTATCAGACATCATTGGCACGTAAGATCTTACAATTCAGCGCTCGACTTTGACCACTCTAATACACATAAACTCTTACACAATAAGAGTGTAGTCAATAAACTTTTAATTAACTTGTGTATCCAAACACAGCCTAGCACCTTTATCACTTCTCTCATTTTAGCAGTTACCATTTTAGAAAAAACTAGAAAGAACTACAACTTCTTTAATAAGTGTATTCCACATAAATAAGGGCTTGTTTGGATCGGTTTATTTGACTCTATTACTAGCATAAACACTAGTAAGACTATTTGGGAGAACTTCTAGAATAGCATATGACATATATCTATAAACATTCTCAACTTATTTCTACAATCTCTCCATAATAGCTTATGAAAACAACTTATAGCTAATATTCTAAAAAATCAAAATTTCCTAAAGAACTCAATCAATCTTCACTATAAAAATAAAGGGCATCATTCAAAAAACCAAAATCATAAGAAAAAAGCTCTAAAACTATAAATTGGTTTACCTTGAGAATCCACAAACTATCTAAAGCATCTACCCAAGCTCCACTATATCCTTCCTCAGTTTCTTCCGGAGACTCATCAGACCACCACCTCCTCTTCTTCACATATTCCTCATCATCTTCCTCTTCTTCTTCTTCTTGTTCTAGAGGTTTGGTTCTAGCATTGTTGAAGCTGAAATTTGAGGGTTGAAAAGCATCATTGGAATCCCAACGTGGGAAGTTGTTGGAGGAAAAAGAGATGCGAGAATGAGAAAGAGGTTTTGTGTGAAAGGGTCGCCATGGACAAGGGGAACAACGGGGTTGAGGTGGTCGGGGAACCTTGGCAGCAGTGATGAAGAGCTTCCATCTATCACACATCTTCATTATCTCTATCGTAATTAATTCTATAAGATTTAAAATTTTATAAAAAATAATTTAGTTTTTTCTAGAGATAATAAAAACATTTTGCTAGTTGCACCCATTATTTTTCTGGTTACACTGCTTACACATTGAAATAATTATGTTGGTGTGCCACTATAAGAATTGAGTTGTCCTTAAAGTAATTTATGTTTGAATATATTTATATAAAAGTAAGTCAAACGATAAATTTTAGAGTCTGTTTAGATAATTTAAAAATTAATAGAATGGAGCGGAGTGGAACAAAATAGAATATAACGAAATGGAATGGAACGAAACATAGACTTCATTCTATTATTTGAATATTTTACGACGAAACAAAATTAATATCTCATTTCATTGTTTGGAAATTTAACAGAGCATAAAGGATTATAATTTTTTAACTATATTTTTATCCTTTACTTTAAAAATATTATATGAATAATGTGAAATTTTGGAGGACAAAATTGGATTTGTGCTATTAATATATTTCATTCTATTGGATACACCTTAATTTGAATGGAATGGAAAATAGGATAAGGTAATGGTATTGGATAAAATGTGTTTCATCACATCCCATTTCATTTTATTCATTTTTTAGAAAACTAAACAATGGAACACAACATCATTCCACTTTATTCCATTTCATTCCATCATTTTTCATCAATCCAAACACACCCTTAATATAAAAATTACATTTAAGCTTAAAAGCTACCAATTATAATTTCAAATAGAATTAATTCTAGAGACATATAATCAATTCTACTAAAAAAAATTAAATGTCTCAAAATCATTTCATAATCAATTCATGCAAAAGTTAAATCAAACTAGCACTAAGTCTGAGTTTATCACTGCAACAAAGTGAGTTCTATTTCTATTTATTTTTTTATATATTTCTTAATACAATTTATTCTTAGTGAATTCTTATTTATCCAATTTAAAAAATTGAGTAAGATTACCTCTAATATAAAATATTTTGGAAACAATGAATAATTGTTATGTTTAATAAATATTTAAATATATTAAAATTAAATGGTGTCATATAATCGGTTGAAAGTACACTATCCAATTTTTTATGATGGATAGAGAAGTTATTCCCTTTATTCTTTAGACTATATTTTTTTTGGTTTAGCTTTAACAAGAGTTTTATTTTATATTATTATTAGAAGTTAAATTTAGCATCATAGTCAAATGTAAAATTTTAGAATAGTAAAATTTTATTTTATTTTTGTTATTGAATATAATGATTTCTACTAGTGGATCAACTAAGGTTATTAAAATATGAAATCAAAAAATTTAATGGAAAAAATGATATTTTTTCTATTGGAGAATGCATGTGAAAACGTGTTTATTTCACAAAAGTTGCACAAGGCGTTAGCGAGAAAAGAACAAAATCCTGAGTAGGAAGGATGAGAATTGGGAAATTTTAATCTCAAAGCATGAGCCGCCATAATCTTATGCTTCGAGGGAGATGTTGTGCTCTTGGTAAATGAAGAAACAACAACAACTGGTGTATGGTAAAAGTTAGAGAATATTTCATGATGAAAACTCTAACAACTCATATCTATGCTAAATCTAAATCGTATACTTTTAAGATAGAGGAAGGAACCTCAATTCAAGATTACTTTAACAAATTTAATAGGATTATATAAAACTTGAAGGACATAAAGTTAATATGGATTGTTGCGAAAACGATGTCTTGGAAATAAAGTATAAATTATTTCTCTATGATCAAGAAACACACAAGAGTAGAAAAGATAAAAAAAACAAGAAGAACACAAAGAATTGGTTATTAACTACTATTCTTTACTTTCTCTTTAAACAAGATAACAAGTGCACAAGAATAACAAATAACCCTCTCACCTTAAATTAGGATTTGTTGTATGCAATGATGATAGACTAGTATGCTATTTATAATAAGGTTAACATACTAAACTAATGAGATTTTTCCCAAATACCCATTATAAGCTAACTTAAGGTACAAGCTAACTTAAACAATTGGACATGACAAACAGGGTCAATTCAACATGCTTACAAACCTAACATTATTGACATCTACATACTAGAACATATTCCAACTACAGCATGTAGGTCTTCGATAACAACATGTGAGCAGACTTCGACGGCATGCTAAACTCATATCGAACTGTCAAACAAAGAAGCTACCCTCGACCAGACTAGAGTTCAACCTAATATCTTACAAATCTCCACCTTGGAACAAACTCTAACATCAACGGAACAAACTAGCTTTCTTCATGCAGTACTATCAACTGCATATAATGGAAAATTTTACAATTTGGAAATGTCTTGGTGATCGTATCAGCAACATTGTGATATGTTGAAACCTTCAGCACTTGGACTTCTCCATGCTCGATTACCTCTCTGACAAAATTTAGTCTTACATCGATGTGCTTGGTTCACTCATGATAGGTTGAGTTCTTCGACGGGTGTATTACACTTTAACTATCATATTTAACAGCGATAACTCGACCTTAAAGTTTCATCTCTTTAGCAAAAATTTCAAGTCACAATGCTTCTTTCACAACTTCAGTGAGGGCGATATATTCCATTTCAGTGGTTGATAAGGCTACAACCTTCTGAAGTATCGCTTTCCAACTAATTGTTGTGCCAAGCATAGTAAAAACATGTGCAGAAATAGATTTTTTGGAATCCATATAACCTGTATAACCAGAGTCAACGTATCATTCAATTACTGCTTTACTATCTTCACTCAAGGCTCCACCATAAATTAGTACTTTGTTTAGAGACCCATTTATGTACCTTAGAATCCACTTCAAGTCTTGCCAGTGAGCCTTTTCAGGATTCGCCATGTACCTGCTTACAAGACTTACTGCATATGATATGTCGGATCTAGTACAAACCATAGCATGAATCAAAGAACCTACTATACTAGCATATGGGATGCTATTCATATAAGCTCTTTCGACATCAGTACTGGGACATTGATCTATACTCATCTTGAATTAAGGGTTTGTTGGAGTTACAACAAGCTTTGAATTTGACATATCAAACTTGTCGGGAAGCTTCTATAGGTATGCCTCTTGAGATAAGCATAATTTTGACTGCTTTCTATCTCTTAGGATGTCAATCCCAAGAATCTTGGATGCAACTCCCAGATCCTTTATGTTGAACTCCTTATTGAGTTCAGCCTTCACCCTTGTTACATCTTCAACATTGTTACTTGCTATGAGAATATCATCCACATAAAGCAAAAAAATAACAAATGAATTACTAAGTCGAAATCTGAAGTAAACACGATGGTCGAACTGACTTCTAATAAAACTTGTGTGTATGAACCTGTCGAATCTCCTATTCCATTTTCGAGGAGATTATTTCAGTCCATATAAAGATCTCTTCAACTTGCACATAATCTTTCTTCCCTTTTTCTACATACCTTCAGGTTCCTTCATTAGGATTCTTTCATTTAGATGACCATATAAGAATGCAGTCTTCATATCCATATGTTCCAGTTCAAGGTCGAACTGTGCCACCATTACAAGCAACATTCGAATGGAGATGTGCTTCACAATAGGAGAGAATAATTCATTAAAGTCGACACCTTCTGTTTTAGTGAAACCCCTTGCGACCAACCTTGCCTTGTATCTTTTTGATGTCACTCCTTTGATTTCTTCCTTAACTTTGAAAATCCACTTACAGCTGACTAACCTGGCTCTAGTAGGTTTCTTAATCAGTTCCCAAGTGTTGTTATCATGAAGAGATTTCATATCATCATTCATGGCCTTCATCCATTCATTCTTATTTTGACTCCTCATAACTTTCTTATGGTCCCTAGGTTCTTCGTCTAAAACCTCACTTGTAGAGATTAAGTCATAAGTTATAAGATCTACATACCCAAGTCTCTGAGGTGCCTTGATGACTCTTCTCGTCCTATCCCTTGCCAATGGGTAGTCATCGACTGTTTCCTCAACTTCCTTAGCATCTTTCGCTTCTTCTTCGACTTCGTCTGGGATATGCAGTTCAACACCAACATGTTCCACCTCAACAAGAATCTCTCTCTGTTCCAGCTCTTCGTCAGATATTTCTGCACTTTGACCAACATCATCAGTTTTCTTGAAAGTCATTTTAACTTCATTGAAAACTACATCTCGACTGGTGATACACCTCATGTGACATGGTTCTAGGCACCATAGCCTATAAGCGTTGACTCCTTCAGGGTATCCCATGAACATGCCTCTCAGAGCTCTAGGTTCGACATTGTCTTGCCTAATGTGAGCATAGACTACACAACCAAATACTCTCAGTTTTTTGAGATCTGATGGATGTCCCAACCAAACTTCTTCCGGTGTCTTCATATCTAATGCATTCGAAGTACATTTGTTTATCAGATATATTGTTTTCGAAACAGCCTCAACTCAAAACACCTTCTTTAACCCAGCACTAGTCAACATGCATCTAACTCTCTCCAAAATAGTTTGATTAAACCTTTCAGCCAAACCATTTTGTTGTGGTGTACCTATAATAGTTTTGTGCCTTGCAATACTAGAGGAAGCACAAAAACTGTCGAAAGCCTCATTTCAAAATTCAAGGCCATTGTCTATTCTCAACCTCTTGACTTTTCTACTAGTTTGATTCTCAACCAGAGTCTTCCAAATTTTGAAATTCTCAAAAGTTTCATCCTTAGTCTTCTGGATGAATACCCATAACTTTCTGGAATAATCATCAACTATGGATAGAAAATACTTTGCTCCTGAATGTGATGGACACCTTGCAGGCCTCCAAAGATCAGCATGGATGTAATCAAGGGATCCATGTGTTCTTTGTTTTCCTTTGTTGAACTTCACTCTACAAGATTTTCCAAGTACACAGGGTTCACAAAACATCAATTTTTCGACTTTGTCTCCACCAAGCAAATTTTGTTTCCCCAATTAGACCAGACCCTTTTCATTGACATGGCCCAATCTTATGTTCCTGATTTGTGTCTTCGACAAAGGTTTCGTGGATGCAAAATTTGTCGAACCACTTACAACTTTAGCCTCAAGAGTATACAAGCCTTGTTTCTTCACACCTCTTAAGACTTCCTTAGATCCATTCATGACTCTTAGGATACTTTTCTCTCCTTGGAAATATATCCTTTCTTGTTGAATTCACCAAGATAAATCAAATTTCTCTTCAAATCAAGTACATACTTGACTTCAGTCAACAACTTTATTGACTCATCATGGAGCTTGAATCTCACAGATCCAACACCTGCAATCTTGCCAGCTTTGTTGTTTCCCATCAATATAGATCCACCATCTTGATCACATAATTCCTCGAACAAGTCTTTGTTTGGAGTCATGTTCCAAGTGCAACCTGAATCCATAATCCACTCCTTACTCAAGTTGTTGCTTGAAACCACAAGAACATCAAATGAGTTGAAATCATCTTAAACAATGGTTTCCTTCATGATCTTTCAGGAATCCAGGGAACACCTTTCTTGTGTGACCCTACTTCTTAAAATGATAGCATCGAATACCATATGCCTCGCCACTATAAGACTTTGACTGACTTTTACCTTTCTTCTTGTCGAACTTACTATCCCTTCGCAAGAATTTTCCTTTAACAGCCAAACCTTCACCAACCGTTGAAGTTTTATGATCCTTTAGTTCATTCAAGTCCTTAGAATACAAGGCTGGTTGAACTTCTCAAAAATTCAGGGACTCTCCTCCATGTAAGAGGGTTTCTTTAAAGTGAGCATGTGTTTTGGGTAAAGCGCACAACAGCAACAACGCTTGATATTCATCATCAATCTTCACATCAATATTTTCAAGATCGAGAATCAGCTTGTTGAATATATCCAACTAATCATTCAATACTTTATCTTCAATCATCTTGAATGAATACAAAGTTTGCTTCAGGTAGAGTCGATTTACCAACGATTTAGTCATGTACAAACTTTCTAGTTTTACCCATAACCCTGATCTCATTGTTTCTTTGAGTCCTGTCGAAGAACCTTATCACCAAGGCTCAACAAGATTACGTTGTGGGCTTTCTCTATCATGGTCGTCTTTTCTTTTTCTGTTAATTCAACATCCATGGTCGTCGCTCTCTTCAAAGATTCCAAATAAACCTATTGAACCAGTAGGACTTTCATCGTCAAGCGCCACAGACCAAAATTCACTTTGGTGAACTTTTCAATCTCAACTTTGTTGAAGCCATCTTCTTCATGCTCACAGCACCAATTTGTTGTGAAAAAGATACCTTGGAAACAAAGTATAAATTGTTTCTCTATGATCAAGAAACACGCAAGGGTAGAAAAGATGGGGAAAAAAACAAGAAGAACACAAGGAATTGGTTATTAACTTCTATTCTTTACTTTCTCTTTAAACAAGATTACAAGTGCACAAGAATAACAAATAACCCTCTCACCCTAAATTAGGATTTGTTGTATGCAATGATGAGAGGCTAGTATGCTATTTATAATAAATCTAACATACTAAATTAATGGACTTTTTCTCAAATATCCATTATAAGCTAACTTAGGGTACACATTAACTTAAATAATTGGACATATCAAACAGGCTCAGTTCGACATGCTAACAAACCTAGCATTATCGATATCTACATACTGGAATACATTTCGACTACAGCATGTAGGTCTTCGACAACAGTATGTGAGCAGACTTCAACGGTATGTTAAACTCATGTCGAACTGTCGAACAAAGAAGCTATCCTCGACCAGACTAGAATTTGATCCAATATCTCACATGGATAAAGAAGACCAAGCACTCATATAATTAATTTCATTACCAGAGTCCTACAAGAATCTAGTTTAGACATTGATGATTGTGGGTGATACTCTAAACATGGACGACACTATAAAATTGCTTTTAGTGAATGGTCTTCAGAAAGTTGCTACATGTGGAATGTCTAGCAGTTGGAGAGAATATAAGGAACAAGCTCAATGAATGTTTTCAACTAGAGAAAGGACTAATAAAAGAGGATAAGGCATGTGAAGGAAGTATAGATCAAAATCTAGAGCTTCTATATAATATATTAAATTCAATACATCGAATATTGTAGCAACACATCATCAATTATAACTCTAAAAATCATCAATTATAACTCTAAAATTTGTCACATCATCCTATAGTCCTATGTGGCACATCTCAAAATTCATTTTTACTTTTTAAAATGTCAAATACAATATTTCAACAAATTAGAGGTTACAGATTCGAACCCTCGCAAAGACAGAATAATATCTTATTTTAAACAAATTGGTCTAACAAACCAATAATTACTTCAATTATATATATATATATATATATATATATATATATATATATATATATATATATATATATATATATATATATATATATATATATATATATATATATATATATATATATATATATATATATATATATATATATATATATATATATATATATATATATATATATATATATATATATATATATATATATATATATATATATATATATATATATATATATATATTCATGTTTTTAATCTTAAAGTAGTTCTTACATAGTTTTTAAATATAAGTCACTTTAAACTTATTTAAAAATATATTATAGTATGCAACAATCTTTTACGGTGTCTATATACTTTACTACTATATTTTTTATATAATATCAAATGATAAACTAATGACAAATAACAAAATACCATACAAAAGAGATGAGAGAGTTCAAACACAATAAAAGTTTTTTGCAAAAGAGATGAGAGAATTCAAGTAACAAACTAATGTCAATTATTATTCCAACTATGTATATTTTCTTACATTAAGAATATTCTCTCAAATTTCAAAAATAAAATAGATGTTGAAATCTAAACACAATAAAATACTTTTTGTTTTTGTGTAATTACAGCAATAAAAATAACTTGAAATAAATATTTTCAACCTTAAAATACTTCTTACACAATTTTCAAAAGTCACTTTAAGCTAATCTTTAAAATTAATACAGTATACAACAATCTTTTATGGTATCTATATACTTTACTACTATATTTTTCATATAATATCAAATAACAAACTAATGACAAACAACAAAATACCATACATAAGAGATGTGAGAGTTCAAACACAATAAATATTTTTTATTTTCTTGAAATTATAGCAATAAAAATAACACTTAAAACAAATATTTTTAATTTTAAAATAATTCTTACACAATTTAAAAGATAAGCAAGTCATTACGAGTTGATCTTAAAATAGAGTATTGCAATAAACTTTTACCGTGTCTATATACTTTACTATTATATTTTTCATATAATACTAAATAATAAACTAAAGACAAATAACAATATTTATATTTTCTCGCATATGAGAATATAGAATTTTTTTCAAAGTAGTTTACTCTTTTGTTTTATAATTGTGATTATATATAGAGTATAGTAAAAACAACCATGATAATGTCTAAAAAAAGAACACTTGTATTTCAACCATATCAACAATAAAATCAAATATATATTTTTTACAATCTCAATAATAAAAATAAAAATTATAAATTATAAAAAAACTAATATATCAACTAACATTTTCAACCCTTTATTCATCAGATAAGTAAAGTTTGATAAAATAGACATAAATTTTATAAAATTAATAAAAAATTTATTTGATAAGAATTGTAAATAAATTTTTATTTTTATTTAACACTAAAAATAAATACTGATATTTAACAAACTAAAATAAAATATCTAAATAAAAGATAAGTGAAAAAAAACATGAGAATCAAAACAAACAAAAAACCACTATAGATATTTAAGCTTGTAAATCTAAATTATGAATATCACTCTTAGTTTACAAATATTTATTTTATTTTCAAATAAATTGTATCTTTGTTTATATAATTAATTTATATCGTTATCTCTATTATAATTCACAAAAAAAATGTAATATAAATTTAGTAATTATTTTAAAACAAACTCTTAATGTTTTTAAAATTAAATAAAAAATGAATAAGTTAATTTACACTGGCGCATCGCACGGATCTTAATCTAGTTTATAGAAAAAACTTGTTTTAAATGTGGTGAGTTTGGACACTTGAAAGAAAATTGTCAAAATAAGAGGTATTATTTATAATTAAAAAAAAACAGACTAACAATAGATATAAATCTAAAAGCAAACAACAAGATGTGTCGGAAGTGAGTTATGAAGGTTCAATGAAACACAAAAAAAAAGGAGTTTGAATTGAGTTTCTGGAATTAAATCTTTTCGAACTTCCAAACTTCAAACAATACACATACACAAAGTAAACAACAATAATAAAAGACACATGTATTTTTATCCTGGTTCATCGTTAATTAGGTTAGTCCATTCCACTCACCAGAGTGATTTTACCTTAATAATAAGGACTTAATTCATTAATCAAATACCCTTGATCACTGCCTCAATGACAAACCGTTATTGAAATCTCAAGAATTCTGACCAATTGGTCTCTTGAGGAAATCCACCTTAATGACAAACCATCATTAACATCTCAAGAATTCTGACAAACTAATCTCTTGAGAAAATCTACCTCAATGACAAACCGTCATTGATATCTCAAGAATTCTGACCAACAGGTCTCTTGAGGAAATCCACGTCAATGACAAACCGTTATTGACATCTCAAGAATTCTGACCAATTAGTGTTTCGAGGAAATCCACCTCAATGACAAACCATCATTGACATCTCAAGAATTCTGACCAACTACTCTCTTTAGGAAATCCACGTCAATGACAAACCGTCATTGACATCTAAAGAATTCTGACCAACTGGTGTCTTGAGGAAATCTACCTCAATGATAAACTATCATTGACATTTCAATAATTTTAACCAACTGGTCTCTTGAGAAAATTCACCACAATGACAAACTGTCATTGACATCTCAAGAATTTTAATCAACTGGTCTCTTGAGGAAATCAACTAAACTTGGTTAAAATATTATTGTGTTTATAAGACTGCTTCTTAGTTAAACAGATACATAAAATTACATTCTAGGTTTACACAATGAAAGAAATAAAGAATGTATGCATTAAAGAACTTCTTCTATTATGTCTTCTACTGCACATATTTTCTTCTTGATTGTATTTTTTCCATCTTGCTTTTGTGATCGTTGCTTTTCATTTTTTTGCCTTAATCACTTTGATAACGGCTAAGGATTCCAGATGATAATCATTCTTCATAGTGTGCCTTGTCTTTCATTTTCTTCTTCATAATTGTTTTTGGTTATGTATGATCTTCCTTGTGTATGAACCACAATCATCTCGTTCCTATCTTTGATACCAACCTTTCTGTATCACAATATATCTTTATTGAATTACGTCTTTCATCATGTGCTTGGGTGTGATGATTTCGTTTCATATAAGCCCTTACATTATCCTTTTCTTGCTTGCTAATTGTTGCTCTTTAAATTCAGCTTAAATAATTTTTCTTTATATCTGCATCTTCTTTTTCTTCTTCTTTTGTGTAGTTTCTTTTTTGTGCAACTTCTTCTTTTCTTTTTGTGTCTCACTCTCTCTTGTAAGTATATGGTCTACATTGTTGTCACGCAGTTCTCTCAGTTTCAATCTTTCAATTTCTCTTTAAATAGATAAAGTAAATAGATATGTTGGAGAAAGAGAGATTGAGTATCCAGACAACAAATAGTTGTTGGAGACGTTAGTTAATGAGTGTAGAGCGACTATAGCAACACTATGATGAGACGTGTGAACAGTAACTATACAGTGTACAGTCTTTTATCTTGATTTGCAGGGTAGTGGATAGGATGGTGTACAATAGTCACGCGATGATGTACTTAAATAATATTCTCACACAAATTCATCTGACTTCATGGTTCAGAGGTTCTGATAGAACTAGATGAAGTTTGATCGGAGGTCAGAGTCATTGTCTTTTTCTTCTTATACAAACTCCCAACAGTTGAGATTGAATACACTTTGTTCATGTCTTTTTCTTCTTATACAAACTTCCTACAATTGAGATTGAATACACTTTGTTCATGTGAATTGAATAGAGGCGTTGTTCTTTATTCAACGCTTGTAATCTTCCTTCGATTCTGCATCAAATGTGTTAATCGTCACAAGAAGTAATTATTCTATTACTGATCATGCATCATTCGTAAAAATCAACTAAAGAAAAAAAAATTATTTTTCGTTACGCTTGTATCGCGATTTTCCTTCTCAAAGTGCAATTCACTTGATCAAGAATCAATTTCATCATGCATGTATCAAATATGTTACTGTTAGATATCATTTTGTTCTGAAGAATTGTAATATTTCTTTAATGAAATTACGTACTAACGAGAATCTTGTTGAAGTATTAGTGGTTTTAGATTAATTAGATCTAAGGGCTGTTATTAGATCTAATATTACATTTATATAGCTGTGTATAAATATCCATTGTATTGCCACTTGTACTCTTATCCAAAATGAAATAATAGAATCCAATACATTTTGAGATCAATCTTATCTTTCTCTATTCTCTTTCTGTTACATTTTCAGTTACAATTCTGTTATTCTTTCTTCTTCTTCTTCAAAGATTCAATCATGGCTTCTATGAAAATAACTTTAACATGGTATCAGAGCCTGTACATCCATGGCTCCTCCGCGTAATACTGCTTCCGCTTCATCTTCTCTCAATCCAATTCTTGATCCTACCATCCCATATTATGTGCATCCTAGTGATGGTCCTTCTTCGATCTCCATTACTCCTGTTCTCAATGGTTCTAACTACCATAGCTGGGCAAGATCGATGCGTCGCGCACTCGGTGGAAAGATGAAATTTGATTTTGTGGATGGCACGATTCAAATTCCTACTGATTCGTTCGATCCAACCTTTCGCGCTTGGACTCATTGCAATATGCTTGTACATTCGTGGATCATGCGTTCTGTATCTGATTCGATAGGTCAATCAATTGTTTTCATGGAAAAGGCTATCGATGTTTGGAACGATTTGAAAGAAAGATTCGCACAAGGTCATCTGGTTCGAATTTCAGAGCTGCAACAAGAAATTTACTCTTTGAAGTAGGACAATCGCACGGTAACAGACTTCTTCTCTTAACTCAAAATACTCTGGGAGGAATTAGAATTATACATGCTTATTCCTCACTGTTCTTGTAGAATTCGCTGCTCTTGTGAAGCCATGCGTAGTGCTAGGAACAATCATAATTTGCTGCATGTTATACGTTTCTTAATTGGTTTGAATGAAGAGTATAATGTGGTGAAATCGCAAATCTTGCTTCTTGATCCATTACCTCCTTTAAACAAGATTTTCTCTATGGTTATTCAACATGAGCGTCAAATTTCGACTCTACAGCATATCTCTATTTCATCTGATGATGAACCAAAGGCATTGATCAATGTTGCTGATAGCAGAAAGCCTGCATTCAAGAAACATGGACAACGAGTTTGTACCTTCTGTGGAAAGTCAGGTCATACCATAGATACTTGTTATCGCAAACATGGCGTACCACCACATTTGCAACGTAATTCTAACTCCAATGCTCATAATCTCACTACGGAACAACCTGCTGATGTTTCTAGTACAGACACTTCTACTGATGTTGCTCAGTCTTCACCTCAACTTACCAATGAACAATATCAAATGCTCATGAATATTCTCCAAAGCTCTCATAGAGGCCAACAATCGAGTACGTCGAATCAGGTGAAAGTATTACATTCAGTGGCCAATATAGGTAACATAACTACTTCTTTATGTTTGAATAGTTCTATTCTGAGTTCTTGGATTATAGATTCTGGTGCAAGTGACCACATTTGTGGATTTACTCATTGGTTCGAATCTCTACAAGACATAAAACCTATTAACATAAGATTACCTAATGGCAATTTTGCTATAGTTAATCAGATGGGTACCATTAGATTTACATCTCAATTTGTCATCAGAAATGTCTTGTATGTCCCTCAGTTTTCTTTAAACTTGATCTCAGTATCAAAACTTTGCCTTGAGTTACCTTGTATTATTCAGTTCACTAATTCCCAATGTTTGATTCAGGATCCTCAGTCATTGAAGATGATTGGTTCAGCTGAATTCATTGAAGGCTTGTATTATCTCAATCTGCAAAATAAGAAGCCTACCATTTCACCTGGTATTTCTGTTTCTCATGCCATTACCATACCTGACCAAGCCTTGTGGCACTTCAGATTAGGCCACCTTTCTAATTCTAGAATGCTTTTACTTCAACCTGAATTTCCTTTTGTTGTTGTTGATTCAAAAGGAACTTGTGATATATGTCATTTAGCTAAACATAAAAATTTACCTTATCATAAAAGTTCTAATAAAGTTGTTCACAATTTTGATTTGATACACTTTGATATTTGGGGTCCTCTCTCAATCAAATATGTTCATGGTTTCTCTTATTTTCTTACTGCTGTTGATGATCACAGTAGATATACCTGGCTCACTTTAATGAAATCTAAATCTGAAACTAGGCAACACATCATAAATTTTGTAAATTTGATTCACACACAACACAACACCAAAGTTAAAGTCATTAGGACTGACAATGGTCAAGAGTTTCTCATGCCTCAATTCTATGCCTCAAAGGGAATTATACACCAAACCAGTTGTGTTGAATCTCCACAACAAAATGGAAGAGTGGAGAAAAAGCACCAACAAATCCTTAACATAGGAAGAGCCCTTTTGTTTCATTCAAATTTACCCAAACAGTTTTGGTGTTATGCTGTGTCCCATGCTGTTTTTATCATGAATAGAGTAGTTAGTCCTATTCTTAACAATAAATCACCCTATTTCATCATGCACCAAAAATTACCAGACCTACATGTATTAAAAGTTTTTGGCTCTCTTGTTTATACTTCCACAATTCAATCACATAAAACTAAACTTGATCCAAGAGGTAGAACTTGTATTTTTCTTGGATTCAAACCTAGAGTTAAAGGGTGTGTTCTATATGATATTAATAATAAAGAAATTTTTGTCTCTAGACACACTAAACATCATGAAACTATCCTGCCATATAATCCAAATTCCAGGTCTGTCAATTGGAATTACCATTATCCTATTAATAACTCATGTGAATATCCCATAGTTAATTCACCATCACATATACCAACATCTGTACCACCACTTTTCACATATGAAACTGAACCACCTAGTCCTGTTCCTGTACCTACTGATACATCAACATATGTCCCTCATATCACACCTACTCATGAACCTTTATCCGGTCCTTCCCCTACTGTACATCCTTCTAACCAGCAGACAAATCAATATTCCAAACCCATCAGACAAAAACAAACCCCTTCTTACTTAGCAGATTATGTATGCAATGTTGCTCATGATTCAAAAGAACCAACATCCTCAGATACTCTATATCCTATCACTCATTTCCATTCTTATTCACATTTATCTCCTTCTCAACATGCCTTTTATGTCTCACTCACCCATAATGTTGAACCCAAAACTTATAAAGAAGCTAGTTTATCTGAACATTGGTTATCTGCTATCAAATCTGAACTGAATGCTCTTGAAAAGCTTGGCACTTGGATTATAGTTGATACTCCTCCTCATGTCAAGCCTATAGGCAATAGATGGGTTTTCAAAATCAAACACAAAGCTGATGGTTCCATAGAAAGGTATAAGGCACGATTAGTAGCCAAAGGTTACAATCAGATTGAGGGCCTTGATTTCTTTGATAGTTTTAGTCCTGTAGCTAAGCTTACCACTGTCAGAATGTTACTTGCATTGGCATCTGTTTACAATTGAAATCTACACCAATTAGATGTCAACAATGCATTTTTACATGGAGATTTGCAAGAGGATGTCTATATGACTATACCTGATGGAGTTACTTGTACCAAACCTAATCAGGTTTGCAAGTTACTTAAGAGAATCTATGGTCTTAGACAATCAAGCAGAAATTGGTATGAGAAGTTGACCTCACTTTTGATTCAGGAAGGCTACACACAGTCTACAGCTGACTATTCTCTTTTTACATTAAGGACTGCAACTGAGTTCACAACTCTTTTGGTTTATGTGGATGATATCATCCTGGCTGGCACTTCTCTTAGTGAGTTCCAAAGGATCAAAAACACACTTGATAGTCATTTCAAGATTAAAGATCTAGGAGTTCTCAAATATTTTCTGGGTCTAGAAGTGGCACATTCTAAATCAGGGATAACTATTTCTCAAAGAAAATACTGCCTGGATCTCCTTAATGACTCTGGCTTATTAGGATCAAAACCTGCAGCAACTCCTCTTGATCCTTCAATAAAATTACATCAAGATAGTGGCAAGCCCTTTGAGGATGTAGCTACATACAGGAGACTTATTGGTAGATTGTTGTATCTTAACACAACAAGGCCGGATATTACATTTGTTACTCAACAATTAAGTCAGTTCTTACATGCTCCCACTATAACTCATTTTAATGCAGCATGCCGTGTAATCAGGTATCTTAAACATAATCCTGGAAGAGGACTATTATTTCCTCGTGATTCTGAAGTACAACTTCTGGGATATTCTGACTCTGATTGGGCAGGGTGCATAGATTCTCGCAAGTCCATTTATGGTTATTGTTTCTTTCTTGGTTCCTCATTAATTTCATGGCGCGCCAAGAAACAGCAGACGGTTTCCAGATCTTCATCTGAAGCTGAATATAAAGCCCTCTCAACAGCAACTTGTGAACTGCAGTGGTTACTTCACTTGTTCAGAGATTTGCAAATCACACCTACACGACAACCAGTGCTTTACTGTGACAGTCAGAGTGCAATTCATATTGCCTCTAATCCGGTTTTTCATGAGAGGACCAAACATTTAGACATTGACTGTCATTTGGTTAGAGAAAAAGTACAGCAAGGTGTTCTTAGACTCTTACCTATTTCTTCACAAGAACAATTGGCAGACTTCTTAACAAAAGCTTTGGCTGCTCCAAAGTTCAATTCTTTCATATCCAAACTGAGCATGATCGACATTTACAATGCTCAGCTTGAGGGAGGTTGTTGAAGTATTAGTGGTTTTAGATTAATTAGATCTAAGGACTGTTATTAGATCTAATATTACATCTATATAGCTGTGTATAAATATCCATTGTATTGCCACTTGTACTCTTATCCAAAATGAAATAATAGAATCCAATACATTTTGAGATCAATCTTATCTTTCTCTATTCTCTTTCTGTTACATTTTCAGTTACAATTCTGTTATTCTTTCTTCTTCTTCTTCAAAGATTCAATCATGACTTCTATGAAAATAACTTTAACAAATCTTGTAGATGTGTTAATCAAGATTGTGTCATGCGGTAAGTTTTAACATTTCTTGAACATATAAAGTATTATTCCATGTTCATAAAAAAATTGATTGTTTTTCAAATTATGAACTAAGTGGAGAATTTCATATTTGTCTTTCACCATGATATGAATCTTAACACCTTCAGGTGCTCAATACTTCTTAGCAAATGTGTCATATATAGAAAAGAAAATGCAAACTAATATAAGATTTTGAGTGAGACAAGGAAACGAAGCAATATAACATAGCCAATGTGCTAAAATTTCAATACAATAAGATATCATTTGGGTCAGCATATCTTATGAAAATGGGAGGAAGTAATTTATACACCACAAGAAATGAAAAGGAACTTCTCATAAAGGTGAAGCAAGTGCATCATGGTAGGTACATGGCCATCCTCTTCTCATTTCTTTGGCGCACAATTGTTGAACATCTAAGAGCTTTTTCCGTGTTTCTATCGACCTTACTAGCTTTTTCCTTGAGCCAAACTTACGCGCAATGCCCGTCCTTCTAGTTCCTGATCAAGTTCATAGTTTTAAATCATGATCGCAATCACAATGGGCCTATTTTACAGTCGTGAACCTTTTTTCTTAAAAACATTGTGCATAAAAGAAGGAACAGATGAGAAGTAACATACCACATCATTCATGATTGTAAGG
Source organism: Vicia faba (assembly GCA_948472305.1). NCBI lineage: Eukaryota > Viridiplantae > Streptophyta > Magnoliopsida > Fabales > Fabaceae > Vicia > Vicia faba. The sequence continues at coordinate 343,492 of CATIWC010000258.1, read as the reverse complement.
GCAGCTTCCATTTCTGATTTATTGGCATAGGAAACAAAGCCATAGCCACGAGAATTTCCAGTTTCGCCATCATATATCACCCGAGCTCCAACCACAGTTCCATGCTCTTGAAAGGCTTCTGTCAGAATCTCAGAAGTTACTTTCCAAGACAAGTTCCCAATAAAGAGCTTGTATTCGGTTTCAGGGTACAACGATTCTTTTGGCTTCGGTTTGTCTGAGAAATTCACCCGCAAGGTTCGCCCCATGAACTCCTGAGAAGTTGTTCATTTACAAATTTTAGCATGCAAATAGATTAAGCATTACAAGGAAGAGAGATAATGGTTCTTACTTTTCCATCAAGATTTTCAATTACTGCTTTACAATCTTCAACACAAGTCATGGTGGCAAATGCAAAGCCTCTACTTTTTCCAGTGTCCCTGTCGTAAAGAACCTAAAGACATATAAATCATTAGCACCTATGTTGTTAATCTCAGATAGCGGCACCTATTGACAACATCTGGACAAGATTTTTTTTTTATAAGCAACATATGGACAAGGTTCAATCATAAGTGACTATGCTACATAGCTGTTATTCCGGTATCCAATTTCAAGGTACTTAATTGGTTTATGCAAAATAAATAAGCAAAAATTCAAAAAGAGTTGGATAATGAAGTACCTCAACTAGTTCTGCGCTACCATATTCCTCAATTAACCCTGCAAGTTTTGCACTATCAACACTATAAGGCAAATTCCCAAAATAAAGCTTAGTCCTAGTGTCTTCTTCTGCTACAATCTCCTCTCCATTCTCCTTCTCTCCTTGTCCTTCTTCATTTTCTTTTTCTTCCTCCTCTACCACAACCTTCTCTTCATCATCAACAGCCACAACAGCCTCTTCCTGAGCAACAGCAACATAGAATCTAGGCATCCATAACTTTTGTGATGAGATTGTTGTACCAATGCACAAAGGTTCAACTGAGGATTGTGGTATAACAACAGATGCAAACATGCGGTTTGAGGAACGTGAAGATTTGACAGTGTTGATGGAAGATGAAAACAAGGAGGCTACGCCTGCAGCAGCAGTAGCCATGTTGTGGTGATTGTGGGAGTGGTGAGTGGTGTGAAACTTGAACTATTAGAAGTTGGAGAGTTTAACAAGTATGATGTGAGAGAAAGGGAGATTTTTTGTGGTGATTATTGATGAAGCGGCAAGATTGTGTCCACTCTCATGTGATATATAGGAACAGATATTGTTAATAAGATAAGATGAGTTTACATTCCAATATGTTCAAAATAAAATGTATTAATATATCTCTGTGCATTACATTTTTGTGCATTGCATTGTGAAATTTTTTTTTAGCAATAACTATATTTTTAAAGAAAAATACACAAATAATTATATTTTCGAGAAAATTACGCAAATGACTATGTTTCGAAATATACAACAACAGAGGCGTCATTTCACTTGGCACATGCACTAACCTTTTTGTCTTAAGAGTCGTCTTACTTGACGCATGCACTTTGTTTTAGTCATGTGAGATGGCACATGCACTATAATAAGGGGAGGAGGCGCCATATGAGATAACTACTACGTGCAATTGTGTTTTCTATAAATAAAACACTCATTTTTCTATTATTCTTCACACTTTCTTACATTTTCTTCTCATTTTCTCTCTGTTCTTTACGTCATGACATCTCCCATGATTTTCACCAGAGATGGATAAGTTATTTTCTCGGCCACCAAACCTCCGATGAAAATGAAAATTTGCACATTCACTCCATGGAGCGTCTGAAGAGAGAGTTGATGTGATGGCTAGAGGGAGAAATCGATGTTGGCGAACAAATTAGAAGGATTCAGAGAAGAAGGACAACCACCTCACTTGTAACTAGAAGACCTCAATCTTGGTTGGATGAAGTCAAAACAGACAGAGACGTAATGGTGATGATGCATGACTCAAATGAAATTGTTTTGACGGTTGCAATTTCTTAATTGTTTTATCGTGTTTTTATTTGTTGTTTGTGTATGGTTTGTTGTAACAAATGCTCTTAATGAAAAAAAGTTACGTTTAGATCTTTAAAAAATGCAGATAGTTTGCATACAATTTTTATGTTTTTGAGTTTGTAGCACGAGTGGGACAATTTTTTGATTGTGTCTTACCTGATAACATAAACCACACTTTCTTTCTAACTTATCAAGGGAGTCCATTTCAGTTGTGATACGCTTGCTTTTGGGACAACTCTTTTTATTCCTTCGCATTTGATCGTTGTGCCATACTATTTCCCTTTCGCATGCATGCCAATAATCAGGTTTCACTACCATTGGAAAGTTGTTGTATATGTTGAGCAAGGTTTCGGACTTGTAAATAGGAAATAGAAGTAGTAATGCACCTTGATGAGTATATACACATGTCACAGTGACATGAGAGTAAGGCATACGAAAGGCTTGAAACTTTCCATAATCGCACCAATAAACCCTATACTCTTGTCTTGGCAGTCCCTCGTTATAGTCGATTGTCTCTTTGACAATGAAGTTGTGGCTACGTCGTTCGATCTTTATAACAAGATGGGTGTTGGCTTTGGTACCTTATGTCTTAATATATTTCATGCAGATTTCACTCCATAGTTGTCCCAATTGTAAGATCGCATTCCATATTTCACTTTTTTTGCAAACAACGAAGCCATCCTAAAATATGTTGATTTCACCAAAGCGGTTACTGTGAGATTTTGTATGCCTTTGAATACACCGTTCATTGATTCAATAATATTTATTGTCATGTGATCCCATCGTTGTCCATTATCGTATGACTTTGTCCATTTCTCCACTGGAATATCATCAATCCACCTACCTGCATCCGAATTTGACAATCCGATCTTGTTGCGATAGTGTTTGAATGAAGGTTGTGTTAATGCATACCACGCGTTCATAATTGTTTGCCTAAGAGCCTTGTCTTTGATCTCCCTCGTGAAATTTTGCACGATATGTCTTATGCAGTAGACATGCGTAGAATGAGGGTCATGTCAACCATTTGCAGGATTATTGTATGCACTCTCAATAGACGCATGTCTGTCAGAGATCAAACAGAGACCAGGTTGTGGAGCCACGTGTGTTCAGAGATTTTTGAGAAAGAAACTCTAAGCACCACCAGTCTCTCCCTCGACTAGAGCAAAGGCAATTGGGAAAATATTGTTGTTGCCATCTTGTGCAACTGCCATAAGTAGCGTGCCTTTGTATTTCCCATACAACCACATTCCATTTATTTGAATAATAGGTTTGCAGGACACAAACCCTGTGATACAAGGTTGAAAATCCCAGAACAGTCGACTGAATATTCTATTTTCGTTGACATAAGTACCATCTGGGGCATACGCCGACAATGTTTCCATAATATAAACAGTTCCAGGAGAATACGACTGAAGTGCATGCAAGTAGCACGGTAGTTCTTTGTATGACTCCTCCCAGTTTCCATATACCTTTTCAATCGTCTTGGTCTTTGCTAACCATGTCTTTCTATATGACATAGTATAATTGTATACTGTAATGATTTGAGAGATTATGGTTTTCACCTTCAATGACGGATCATTATTGACGAGAGGTAAGATTTCTTGACATATTAGATCATAATTTAATTTACGATGATCTTGTGATTTGAGAGATTATGGTTTTCACCTTCAATTTACTTTTTATGGATGCGCTTTCTTACTCAAAGCACGGGGTTGGTGGATAATGGAGTCCCTAAACCCCGTCAACAATAATGCATTCATTTTCCCATACGCAACAAAGTAAGTCAAGAACTTAAATAATTTATTATTCATCCTTTCGCCAAATAAATGTATAAATTAACTATTTTTTCATTTCAATATCACTCTATATCGTAATCTATTGGATCACCTTGGCCCGGATGACGTACGTACCTTTAAACTTTTCTACTTTTAAATTATTTATTTTTTACGTTTTCATTATTCTTATTAATTTTTATCCACGGTTATCTGGAGATCATGTTTGGGTTTGGACCATGAACCCAACCCCGGAGATACAACAGTTTGGACTGCAAAGACTTCAATAATACGGTTCAACATTGTGGAGATGCACCACAATGACCATGTCAAGATGCTGTTCGGAATGCATCAAGATATACCATGCGATCTAACTTGTTTATCACCTTGGCATCTCAAAAGGATCGACGTCCAATAGGGTCTTACTAATTGGAAATATTTTTCTATAAAATGGTGTAAGATGTGGCATAGGTGTCACCAACATGTCTTACAATTCCCTGTTTTCCTCAACTAGAATAATATACGACACACAGATCAATATTTTGATTGGTACAGATCGGTTACTAACTCAGAAATGCATGTGTCTCATTCGAGGTATTTGATCGATCCACAAACATAATGGACACAAACCTCAAATCCCCAACAACAAACCATACGCACATCAACCTTCCACCAAACACCACGACGATACAGATCCACAAACATCCAACCATAATCACCACCTCAATACCAATACACCCATATGCCTCACACCCAACCCCAATCCCAATCTCAATACCAATACACCCACATGCCCCACACGCAACTCCAGTCTTCTGAACATCCCGATATGGGCCCCTCATCATCTCACCTTAGCTCAGATGTAGGCTTTCCTGAAGAATATGACCCAACCGACCCAACTTATCATCAACCACCACATTACCATAACACCCAACAATCGCAATACCAAACACCCCAAAATTCATTTCCTTTTTACCCCCCTTACTCAGACGACCAATGCTATTAATCATCCATGGAACCCCATCCCCCACCAAGACGATCAAACTTTAAGGGAATGGGTAACCGACTGTACCAAAGCGGATCTTTCAGATATGGTGATCTGACAAATTTCATAGATCCTGAACGCATTGAATTCGCTAGACCATCGACCCAACCGCAACAGGAAAATCGACGAAGCCCACCACGAGATACGCGAGGACGCGGGTGAGGAACCACGGGTCGTTACCGAGTTCCGAGGGACAACTAAATAATATTCATGGTTTTTTTTCATTATGTAATTGTTCATTTGTTAATGAAAAATCGAAGTTTCATTAAGTTATATCGTTTACTTATTGTCTCTTATTTAAAATAGAAAGCAAAAAAATTGAGTGTTAAAAGCACTTAGGCGCCATTTGAGATGGCTTAGGGCAAACACGTTACACCTATGCGCCATCTCACTTGGCGCTTTCATATAAAATTAAAGAGGATGTGCCATCTCACTTGACTCCTCTATTTAAGTGTTTTCTGAAACATGATTATTTACCTAAATTTCCCTAAAACATGATTATTTATATTTTTTTTTAATATCTAATTATTGTTATAAAAAATTCTTACATTATTATCATCATTATTATTATCATCATTGTTATTATCATCATTATTATTATTATCATTCTTATTATTAGTATCATTATTATTATCATCGTTATTATTATTATTATTAGTATCATTATTATTATTATCATTATATTATTATTATTATTATTATTATTATTATTATTATTATTATTATTATTATTATTATTATTATTATTATTATTATTATTATTATTATTATTATTATTTATTTATTTATTTACCTTGTTATAATTTGTGGTCAAACTTTTAAAAATAATGGGTGTGGAACTTTTAATTGAGAAAAAAAGAATATGCATATTTTCATTCTGTCATCGTGTATTTCACAAAATCATATTTTTATTTTAAAATACTAAAATATCATGATTGAATGTTAAAATTTTATTTGATGTTGATGTAAAATTATTTTATATCGACTATGTATTATATTTAATTTTTTTATTTAATAAAACAAATAAGGTGTTGTTGATTATATTTCATTTAGTGATCACATTTTATAAAAATTCAAAAAAATTATTTTGTACTATTTGAAAATTAGAATTTGTACCATTTTATAAAATATGCTAACATAGGTAGACATTTTCCTTTTAGCCTTTTTCTTCCCCTTTTGCATATGCATTAAAGTTAAAACCCTTCTTTTTCATTCAAAATTAAAAACACTCTAATAATACAAAAACCCTTTTTCAAGGTAAAAACATCAATAAATCCAGACTCTTTTTCGCCTTCGGGCCTTTCATCAAAACTTTCAAAAGGATGTGCTAGTTCTACTCTAGGCAGTACGACGCGTAAATCCCCAAAGGTCGAGTTGCACCATGTCCATTTTCCAAAGAGTCGTAAGCAAAGCATTATCCACCTTCGGGCATTTTTTATTTTGAAGATACCTCGTCAGGTATGAGCACGTTAGTTCCTTTCTACTACAGACGTGTGAGTCTCCCAGGGTCGAGCAACAGTAGAATGTGAAGCTTAGCATTTATCCATTAAAAAACACAAAACAAACCAAAACATGTGGGCCGAACTACGACGCTTTGATTCCTCGAAAAGGATACATAGGCAACAGGCCGCAGGGCCTAACCAAGCAAAATTCATAAAGACTTCCTTCTTTTTATCGCATTTCTTTTGTATGCATTCTTCCTTAGTAGTAAGTAGTAGACACAAATTAGAAACGCCCATAAGATAGATAACAAGAGTGGATACCAAAGAGTACTACGGGCGTGTGGAGTGCTAATACCTTCCTCTCGCATAACATACTCCCTTACCCGATTTCTCCGGTCACGAGACTGTGACTTCTCTCTTTTCAGGTTTTCTCGATGTTCACCTTTCCCTTCATGTGGGATAAAAGACGTTCGACGACGACTTTATTGTTTGATGATATTCAGCCGGTTATTTCAGTTGGATGATGGAATTGTAGAAGTGACATTTGGAGTATTGAAGAAGTTTAAATATGAAGTTGACAAATAGAATTTGTTTGAAATATAAAAGTTCTTTTGATAAAACAAAAAAATAAGAATACTAATTTTTTAAAAGATAAAAAGATAAAATATAATTAACTAAGAAAATTTAAATGATTTTTATAATTTATCAATTAATATGATATATGCTACTATAATATTTATTCATTTTATCCACAAATAGATTAAGTTACCTGTTGTCATACCCCAAATTTGTCCTACCCCTATATGAGGACTATTTGGCTTATGCATCTTGCACCCTTCATGTACATACTTCTCATTAGGTCATTTAGCATTGCATGCATCATTAATTTATAGATGGTCATGGGATCAAGGTATTTTTTCTGGAAGCTACACAAAAAAAGATTGTTCCGCCAGGCAGCACAATAAACCAGAAATTCTGGTTTTTCAAGGTTTAAATGTGTTCCACATGTTTCGCAAGCTATCAAATCAATAATAAATCAAGTCATCATCATGTCAGGCTCTCATGTAGTTCAACACACTCTGAATTGCGGAGGAATCATGTGTTTTGGTGAATTTGAGACGATGCGAACTAGAAACAACATTTTTGCTGGTTTGAGCTTAGAAATTCGTAACTTGCAATCAGGATACTGTTTTGAAATGGTTCCTCAGACATTGGAAGCGTCTCTATATTTTCTTCATTTCATCTGTTTAGATCGGAAGCCAATTATGTGAAGAAAGTCTCCAAAGAATTTGATTTCCCTGAAATGATATTTGAATTTAGTAACTGGTTATTTGTTTCTCGGGTGTTTGGAAATTCATAACTTTTATCTGATTCAGTGTTTTCAGTTGATTCTATGAGCATTGATATCGTCTTGATTTTATTATCATTTCTCGTGTTCGGGTCGGAAGCTAATTTTGTGAAGAAGATCTCAGAGAATTTTAATTCTTTGAAGATAGTGTACTGAATTTAACTGATGGTCCGACGTTTCGCGGGTATTCAAAAATCTGTAACTTCTTATTGGGTGTTGTACCCCAAAATTTACCCTCCAACTTTCTTCAAAACATGCTCACAAAAGTTTCAAATACTCAAAGCTACTCAAGAGTTGACTAGTCAAACCTCCTCCTAAGCAAGGGTCTACAACTAGGAGGATTTTTGTGCTTCTCAAGGAAGATTTTGTTGCAAGGGTATTAAATAAATTTCATGGTTCATCATGGGTCCTCAATAATGCTCATGTCAAGCTTCAAGTCTTGCATCACATGTTTGCTCAGTCAATGGCTCAAAAGATTGAAAGTTAACTATATTAGGTAAAATGTCAACTATGTCAACATACAGTCAAACTTCAAGATTTTTTGTCAACGTCAATATTTTGAGGTGATATTCATCAATTGATCAAGGGTTGATCATGATTCCTCAAGGAAAGCCCTCAAATCATCAAAGGTTAAAAATTGTCAAATTAGGGTTTTGATTAAAGATGACTGATCATTGACTTTTGGCCTAGTGCATGACCTAATGGCTTAAAGCATGATCTAAAGGGCTCAAATACAACATCTTGACCTAATTACATGGCTCAAGACATTTACAAATATACAAGTGATTGATAGTTGAAGAATTTAATCAATTGATAAAAAGTCAACAGTCACACAAAAGTCAAACTTTGACTTTTGGGTCAATATTGGAATTCAAAAATCAAGAATCAAAAAAACATTCAAAATTATCAAGTTTGATCATCAAGAATTACAAAGATCAAGAAAGTCAACAAAAGTCAAAGTTGGAAGATTTTCAAGTACTTAGAGAAAATTCAAGTATTTTGTGCTTAGAAAACCCTAACTTCACAAGAAAGTTTCCACAAGATACAAGTTGATTCAAGGAAAACTTTCAACATTAAAGTTGTAGGGATCAATGAATTCTACAACTTTCTTAATGTGAAATTATCCTCAAGAAGTTCTTGGATTAAGAGATATGGGCCCATGAAGTTCTTATACTTTTTATCTAACACTTAGAAATATTTTTGATCAGTTTTTCATCTCAACTTCTTGGTCAGTTTTCACCAATTTCCCTATTGATTTAGCCAAAGTGGTCAACATGAAATTTGTAGACAATGTTTCAAGGTTTCCAAAATGTTCAAGAGCATTAATTTCTCATACTTGACCTAGGATATTCGAAGAGAAGAAGTTGGACATTCAAACTTGAATCATAGGTCATTTTTTGATGACCTTATGACCAAAACTCCAACCAAAGCTACAATATCTCTCTTTTCAGGCTATGTTATCTTTAAATCTCTTCATAATTAAGTAATTACACAAGTCCTAAGTGTATTACACAAGGATTAGAAGAATTGTCCAAACATGATACCACTTATGGTTGAATTTGCAAAAGTAATATTTTTACTTTGATAAAGATCACCTTTTATTAACCACTCTCTTCTTTCAAGCTTGAAATCTGTTCTAAAGATCACAATAAACCTCTCAATATCAAAAGTAATTTACAAAGTCTGAAAAGCTTGGCAAGAATCCCTTGATTCACTCATTTCTTCATCATGAAGCAAATTTGCATTTTGTGCAATTTGAAACCAAATGGCCAAACCAGCCTTCCATATGAACTAAACCTAATTTCTGCAAGTTACATAGACCAAATTAAACCTATATAAATAATCTTCAAAGCTCATAACTCAAGCATAGTAAAATTTGCTCAAAAACCACCATTGTTGCACATTTGAAGCTTCCAACACCCAACTTCAAATCCACTCGTGCGTTTTCCTCTTTTATCATTCAAACACTTCATATACATCATGTATAAGTGATCCAAACACCTATTTTTCCACTGTAACTCCATTATCAACATCCACCATTTTCAAAATCCAACTTTGCAACTTGACTTGAGTATACCAATCCATACACCTTCAACGCAAAGTAAAGGTTGCAACACACTCACCAAGGTCCAAGGAAGCTTTTGGAATCATTTATTTACACTTGGAAGCATCCATACGCATTCTAAGTTTTCACTTCAAGAGGTAAGTGTTGTACCCCAAAATTTTCCCTCCCATATTCCTCAATACATTGCAAGAAAAATCTCCAAGTGGCTCAAGGTTGCTCAAGAGTTGGTCAGACAAGCTCTCTCCTAAGGCAATCTACCCCATATTAGGGTTTTGTGTTGCATCAAGATCCTTGAGTCCAAATGACCTAAAGTGCTCCCCAATGTCCTAATATGTTCTCAAGATCATCCATGTCAAATTTCAAGCCTTGCAGAGGAAGTTTGCTCAGTCAATTGCTCAAAGGTCCAAAAGTCGATTGTGCTAGGGCAAAAGTCAATTGTGACCTACATACAGTCAAACTTCAAGATTTTTTGTCAATATTCTCATTTGAAGGATATTTCATCATTTTATCAATGGTTGATCATGATTCATCAAGGATTGCTCAAGATTCATCAAGATTCAAAAGTTGCTAAATTAGGGTTTTGTAGGAAAAGTCAACTCAACTTTGACCAAGCATAACTTTCACATACTTTATGAGAAATGACCCATCCAAAGCTCATTTTCAAGAGGATGAAATTACCTACAATCCATCTTCATACCCCAAGTTCAAAATATTCACTCACAAGAAGTTATGAATTTTGACATTATTGGTCATTTTTGAAAGTCAACAAAAACACCTTTTTGTTAAAGATTCTAACTTGAGCATGGAATATCAAAATGATATGAGACAAAAAGGGTTGATTAGAGGACATCTCAAGCTTTCTAAAAAGTTCAATAACACCTCCAAAAGTTCAAAATTGAAGAAGTTATGCATTGTTTAAGTTGGACTTTTTTGCAAAATTGCCAAAAGTCAACTATCCCCAAAACTTCAAATTTTGCCAAATGGGCCCATTCTTTTTCACTTGATTTGAGTTTGCCTTATTTCCCACGTAACCTAGCCTTGGCCATGTGTCCATATCTCATTTTTATTATTTAATTTGATTTTTATTTGAATTAATTCATTTTAAATCAAATAAAATCACATAAAATCTAAGACATTGATAACTAATGATTTTCTGGTTGTTTTAGGCTCTGGTCACAGCTAGCATTGCAATAAAATTCGTGTCAAGGTCATTATGCACAAGAAGATATGATTTGGATCAAATTTGGCAAGATTGTAAAGGCAAATCAAATCCACATCAAAATCATTGATAGAGGGAGATTTGGACAAAAGTTTGAACCCTAATACAATACACAATACATAAGCAAGCGCAGCATACAAGAATTGGGGTTAGAGATTGCTTGTGGAGGCAGAACCAACTTTGCAAAAAACACAAAAAAGTGACTTTGAAATCAAGGTTAGAGACATTTTCAAGACTTGAGACGTATCCCAATCGCTTCCTGGCAACGCTTACAAGCTAACCCAGTCCAAACTAGGCATCCTCAGGCCCTCATACGCGCTGTAAGTCCTTTGTAACATGGCCCTGTTCTTGATTTCATATTTCTCAATTTAAGCATGGTTGATATGAATTGACAGCATATTCTGAATCTATAAACCATTTGCAAGCATTTGGTATCATTCAATTGCGTTTTCGCGACCTGTAACGAGATCCACCATTATTAGGGTTTCGTCCTTTGTTTTTGGGGTTTTCTGTTTCAAGGAAAATTGGCCATCATGTTGGACATGGTTGCATCCAGGAGGTTGAGTCGAACACAACCCTAGCCTTAGAACTCATTTTCATAGCCTGAGGAGAATTTTGGATCGAAGCTGCGCTTTTAGCTGCAGATAAAAATCCGCAGGTAAATTTATAGTGCTAGGAGGATAGGGACGAGCTCGTGGCACGTTCCCATTGGGCCATTCAAATGATTGCGCGCCTTTTTTTTCCTGACATTTGATTTTGTTTGTATATATTATATCATGTTATTATTATTATAACAAACAAAGCAACACGCCCCAGTGGTGGCCAAATAGGCGCTTAAAGACCCAAAGGCTGGAGGTCAGGGGTTCGATCCCTGCCTCCAGCAATTTGCATTTTTTCCAATATTTTTTAGGAGATTTTGTACACGCATGGGCCAGATTCACACCATACTCCTCACCAATCCAAGCGCCAAATGGCCAAAGGGCCAGATCTGGTGGTCAGATATTGAAGGTCCACCAAAGAGCTAGTCAACGCATGAGCATGGAATCCCAAAAGTCAAAACGGACCAGCAGCAATTGGGCCTACAAATTTGCTTTCAGCACCTCCCAAGAAACGCCCATTCTCTCTTTCTCTTTATATTTTTTTTATTTAATTTAGCCATTTTATTTCATTTTAATTTATTTTCTAACTAATAAACAAATTTCTTTTTTTTTATCAAAAATCACAAAAATAATTTTATCCAATAAAATTTTAGAATTCTTTTATTTATTTATTAATAAATACTAACTAATTAATTTAGGTTTTTAATTCTAGGAAACTTTAATTTATTTTTGCAAATACTTAAAATTAATTAGAAATCATTAGGTTTTAATTCTAATTTAATTACTTTATTTTCTTTCTTAAAATAATAAAAAAACTCCAAAATATGTCATTTATTATTTTTCATTTAATAATTAATTTAGTCATTTAGTTTAGTGTAAGTGTTTGTTTGTTGGCATTTTTTTTGGTAAAACCAGATTTGCGAATGTCATGACTGATGTCATAACATTCTGGGATAAAGGTACATTCTGCAGAAAAGAATGTTCTACAGGAACTACTCAGTATGAGTGATTATCATGATCATTAAGCTATGATCATATATATTGAATTCTACCAAAATCAGTGAGCAAGATACATGATGTCATAACCAATGTTAAGACATCCTGTACTGATCAAGTTGTTGTGCAGATTTATTATTCCTGAGATTTTTCAGGAAACTGGTGCGCTACTCTGAGTTGAAGATTTCCTGTCCAGATCAGCTGCTCATGTGGACATTAGGTTAACCTTGCTTAACCCTAATCTGTTATGAAAAATCCCTAGACCAAGTCTTTAGGTTAACTTTAGTTAACCCTAGCTATTTTCATGGAAGCCCTAGATAAGGAATAGTCTGCTTATTTATTTCTCACGAAGCCTAATGGACAGAAGTACTTTTGACAGAAGATCAATAAGGCATTGTATAGTTGTAACTACTGTGAGCCAAGGAATTATCGGTTTGATAAGTGACTTGGAGTAGGATTTGGTTGTAAGGGTTTTTTATCACTCAAAGCTTTGAAGCACGAGTGTTTATGTCTCTTGATTAAAGCTTTGAAGTAAAATCAAGTTAGGGTTGTTTATCACTCAAAGATTTGAAGCACGAGTGATTGTGTCTCTTGATTAAAGCTTTGAAGCAGAATCAAGTGTGTGTATTGAAGAATGTCTTCATAATCTCATTAATCAATAGTTTAGTATCACTGTTGTGATTGAGGGGGAGTGAGTAGAAACTCAGGTTTAAGTTGAACTTAGATTGAAGTTGCATTGGGTATGTCCTAAGTGAAGGAGATAAACTGGTTGGTTTATTCCTAAATTAATATCTCTTATAGTGAATTTCCTCCCTGGCTTGGTAGCCCCCAGAGTAGGTGTTGTTACACACTGAACTGGGTTAACAATTGATTGTGTTCTTTACTGCTTTTAAATTATTGTTCTGAAGTGTGTACAAGTTTGTCAGATATGGTGTCATAACATTCACTATGACATTAAGTATCTGTTTCCAGAATTTCAATTGGCATCAGAGCAGGCACCCTGCCTGTCTTTCTGGGTGAGATCTAGGGATATTATTTTCTGGCGCTATGGACAAGGAAGGAGGATTTGGGAACAAACCACCTATTCTGGATGGATCAAATTATGACTACTGGAAACCTCGTATGATTGCCTTCTTGAAGTCACTGGACAAAAAGGCTTGGAGAGCTGCGGACAAAGGATGGAACCATCCCACCATAACTGGGAAAGATGGGACGACCAGTCTGAAACCTGAGGAAGAATGGAGCAAAGAAGAAGATGAGTTAGCCCTGGGTAACTCCAAAGCATTAAATGCCTTGTTCAATGGAATTGATAGAAACATATCCAGACTAGTACATCAATGTGAACTGGCCAAGGATGTTTGGGACACTCTCAAAACCACCCATGAGGGTACATCCAAAGTAAAAATGTCAAGACTTCAGATGCTTACTACCAAATTTGAGAACCTAAGGATGATGGAGGATGAGACCATTCATGAGTTTCACATGAATATCTTGGAAATTGCCAACACCTCAGGAGCATTGGGAGAAAAGATGTCAGAAGAAAAGCTGGTGAGAAAGATTCGCATATCCTTGCCTAAAAGGTTTGCAATGAAGGTGACTGCTATAGAGGAAGCTCAGGATATCTGCAACTTGAAGGTTGATGAACTCATTGGGTCACTTCAGACTTTTGAGATGGGGATCAGTGACAATGTTGACAAGAAAAACAAGAGCATAGCACTTGTATCCAATACTGAAGATGAAAGCAAGGAGGGTGATGAAGAGAATATTTCAGAAGCTATAACTATGCTTGGAAGGCAGATCAACAAACTCATCAAGAGAATGGACCCGAAGTCAAGGTCAAATGTCAAGAACATTCCCTCTGACATTAGCAGATCCTATGACTCCAGCAGAAGACCTAAGTCTGAAGAAAAGGGAAATCAAAGCAGAGGAATCCAATGCCATGGATGTGAAGGATATGGGCACATTCGAGCTGAATGTCCTACCTTTCTTAAGAAACAAAATAAAGGAATGTCTGTTACTTGGTCTGATTGTGACTCAGAAAGTAACTCTGAAGAAGAATCTGCTAAACTAGTTACTGCACTAGCTGGTATTTGTAACTCTGATAGTGACTCTAGTGATGAGGAAGTGACATTTGAAGAACTTGCTGACTCCTACAAGAAGCTATGTATCAGAAGTGCTGAAGTCTGTCAGCAAAATGAGAAACAGAAAAAACTCATAGTAAAGTTGGAGGCTGAGAAGAAGGCAGACACTGATACTATAAGCCATCTCGAAGGTGAAGTTCAAATGCTGAACTCAAAACTTGATCAGATGACCAAGTCTGTCAAGATGCTGACAAATGGAACTGACAAGTTGGAAGAAATCCTTCAGGCTGGACAAAATGTGGGAAACAAGTCTGGTCTAGGATTTATGGCTGCAAAGAAATCTACTGTTGACAAGAAGAAGATCAGGCTTGATAAACAAATGTCAAAGCAGATGTCACAATATAGCACTCAACATCGAGAACAGAGAAATATGAAGAAAAAGTATCAAAGATGGAGATGCCATCATTGTGGAAGGTTTGGTCACATAAAGCCATTCTGCTTCAGATTATATGGATATCCTAATCAGACCCCAGATGTCAAACCTAAGTCTAACAAGGCACCATATACTCAATAGTGGAAGAAAAAGTCTGCATCCCTGATAGCTCACACCTCCCTTAGAGTTTCTGCCAAGGAAGACTGGTACTTTGACAGTGGATGCTCTAAACACATGATTGGAATCAAGAATCTTCTTAATAATGTTAAACCTCATACTACTAGTTATGTCACTTTTGGAGATGGTGCTAGAGGAGAAATCAAAGGAGTTGGAAACTTGGACTGCCCTGGAGTTCCAAACCTAAATGAAGTATTGCTGGTAAATGGCTTGACTGCTAATCTCATAAGTATCGGTCAATTATGTGATCTAGGATTCAAGGTCAACTTCACCAAGTCTGAATGTCTTGTAACTAATGAAAAACAAGAAGTTGTAATGAGAGGAGTCAGATCAAAAGACAACTATTACCTATGGGAGTCTGAGAACACTAATTACTCTTCTGTATGCTCTATAGCCAAAGAAGAAAAGGAAGTGAAACTGTGGCACCAAAAACTTGGTCATTTACATCTAAGAGGGATGAAAAAGATCATATCCATGGAGGCAGTCAGAGGGATTCCAAGGCTTCAAATTGATGAAGGGAGAGTATGTGGTGAATGTCAGGTTGGAAAGCAAACTAGAATGTCAAATCCAAAGACAACACATCTGACCACCTCTAAGGTGCTAGAACTTCTACATATGGATCTGATGGGTCCAATGCAAGTGGAAAGTCTTGGTGGAAAGAGACATGCATATGTTGTTGTGGATGATTTTTCCAGATTCACCTGGATTAACTTCATTAGGGAAAAGTCTGATGTATTTGAGGTATTTAAGGAACTGTGCAAAAGAATTCAAAGAGAAAAAGAAGGATGCATTGTCAGAATCAGAAGTGATCATGGTAAGGAATTTGAAAACAGTAAGTTTGATGAGTTCTGTTCCTCAGAAGGAATCAATCACGAGTTCTCTTCACCCATAAATCCTCAACAAAATGGAGTTGTGGAAAGGAAAAACAGGACTATACATGAATCTGCCAGAGCAATGATACATGCCAAAAGACTTCCTATTCATTTTTGGGCTGAAGCTATGAATACAGCCTGATATGTTCATAACAGGGTCACCTTGAGAAAGGGAACATCATCCATCATTTATGAACTATGGAAGGGAAGAAAGCCTACAGTAAAGTACTTCCATGTCTTTGGAAGCAAATGCTATATTCTGACAGATCGTAAACAAAGGAGAAAGATGGACCCTAAAAGTGATGAAGGAATATTCCTAGGATACTCTACCAACAGCAGAGCATATAGGGTATTCAATTCCAGGACCAAAGTTATGATGGAATCTATAAATGTCATAGTTGATGATCACCATGAGGAAACAAATGTTCCATATGATGTTGAGACATTCTTTGAGACTCCAACTCAAGTGACTAAAAAGGATGATGTACCTAAAACTACTCCATCAGAGTCTGAATCAAAAGAAGCTAACAAAGATCCTTCCATCAGAATTCAGAAAGATCATCCTAAGGAACTCATCATAGGAGATCCTAACAGTGGAGTCATTACAAGATCTAGAGAAATCATCACAAACTCTTGCTTTGTATCTAAGATTGAACCAAAAAATGTGAAAGAGGCCTTGACTGATGAATACTGGATTGGAGCAATGCAAGATGAATTGAACCAATTCAAGCAACATGAAGTATGGGAGTTAGTTCCTAGACCAGAAGGAACAAACATCATTGGCACAAAGTGGATCTACAAGAACAAATCAGATGCTGAAGGAGTTGTCACCAGGAATAAGGCAAGACTTGTTGCTCAAGGATACACTCAAGTTGAAGGGGTTAATTTTGATGAGACTTTTGCTCCTGTAGCCAGACTGGAATCAATCAGACTTCTATTGGGAGTTGCTTGTCTTCTTAAGTTCAAGCTATTTCAGATGGATGTGAAGAGTGCCTTCCTAAATGGGTACTTAAATGAGGAAGTATATGTGGAACAGCCTAAAGGATTTATGGATCCAAACTGTCCTGATCATGTCTACAAATTGAGAAAAGCTTTATATGGTCTTAAACAAGCTCCTAGTGCTTGGTATGACAGGTTGACAAAATTCCTCACTGACAAAGGATACAGGAAAGAAGGGTTGGATAAAACTCTATTTGTCAAAAATGAAGGAGGAAAGATAATGGTAGCTCAGATTTATGTTGATGACATAGTGTTTGGAGGAATGTCAGATAAAATGGTTAAACATTTTGCTGACCAGATGCAAGCTGAATTTGAAATGAGTCTCATGGGAGAATTGACCTACTTTCTTGGACTGCAAGTCACACAGATGGAAGACTCAATTTTTCTGTCTCAAAGCAAGTATACAAAGAATATTGTCAAGAAGTTTGGAATGGAGAATTCCAATCACAAAAGGACTCCTGCACCTACTCATTTAAAGTTGTCCAAAGACACAAGTGGGGCAAACGTGGATCAAAGCTTGTACAGAAGGATGATAGGAAGTCTGCTATACTTAACAGCCAGCAAACGTGACATTGCTTTTGCAGTTGGAGTATGTGCAAGATACCAGGCTGAACCCAAAGTAAGTCACATCAACCAGGTAAAAAGAATTCTGAAGTATGTGAGTGGAACTTACAACTATGGCATGCTGTACTCTCATGGATGTGAACCAATTCTATCTGGTTACTGTGATGCTGATTGGGCTGGGAGTGCTGATGATAGAAAGAGCACCTCTGCAGGATGCTTCTTTTTGGGAAATAATCTTGTCTCTTGGTTCAGCAAGAAACAGAACTGTGTGTCTCTATCTACTGCTAAACTGAATACATAGCAGCTGGTAGCAGCTGTTCTCAAATGATCTGGATGAAACAGATGCTAACTGAGTATAATGTCACACAAGATGTCATGACATTATACTGTGACAATCTGAGTACTATTAACATTTCCAAGAATCCTATACAGCATAGCAGGACCAAGCATATTGACATTAGACATCACTTCATCATAGATCTTGTGGAGGAAAAGGTGATTAAGCTGGAACATGTTGCCACTGAACTATAACTGGCTGACATTTTAACCAAGGCACTTGATGCTAGTCAGTTTGAAAATTTAAGGGGCAAGCTGGGTATTTGCCAATATGAAGAGATGTAGCAATTAATTTTGCTTAAAATAAGGGATGAAAGAGATATTTTAGTCAAGTCTATTCTGATTGGGCTAATCATTTGTTTCCCTCTTTCTTTCCAAAATTTTAAGAAGTGGAATAGACATTCATATATCTCCCTCTTCTCGCTTTTCTGCAACAGTCTCCATTCCCTCAAACGAAGATTTCACACTCGCTGTTACTTGTTTTCTAAATCTCTCGAGATGTCTCAACAATCCATGTCATCATCTTCATCAAAGGCGACTGCCTCTTCCTAACCTTCTGACCCCGAACCTAGGGCAATCGTAAACTGCATGGATGCTGATGTTCTTCAGATAACTCCTCTTCGTGAAATGGAAGCTGATCCTACTAAAGTCAAGAAGCTGCGAACCAGACATGCAAGAAGATCACAAGCTTCTCCATCTAAAACTTCTCAACCATCATCTTCTATTCCTCCCGAAATAGCTAATAGGGAAGGTTCTGCTTATGTACATCAAGCTATTGCCAGACTAGTCACTAGGATTCTTAATGAGAATCACTTTGTTCCTGGCATATTTGTTCCTTTGAACCAAGAAACTGCTAGCCCTAATGTAGAAAGGGATCCAGATGTCACTCAGAATGTTGAGACACCTGATGACAACATTAGGAATTCTCCAGAAAAACCTGATGATCACCAGAACCCTTCTGACAAGGCTGTTGAACCTCCTGTTATTGATGTTGATGAAGAATTTTCTGACAATGATTTAATTGCTAATATCAACCCTAGAATAGCTAGAAGGATGATGAGTAGAAAAGAAAAACAGAATACTGCCCAAATCCCCTCCAAAGAGAAGGCTACTGAAGTTGTTCATAAGAAAACTAGGCCTGAGAACAAGGCTAGAGTAGAAGCTGAGAAGGATCAAAAAGCTGGAACGTCTAAAGGGAAGGGGAAGGTAAAAGCTAGAGTACCTGTTGGTAGTCTCTCAAAACCTTTGAGAAAACCTATAGCCAAGAAAAGAAAGGATCCTAAACCATCTGAATCTGATGAGGAATCAGACTTTGATTTTGATGTTGAGAGCAATATTCTAGACATTCATCTCAGGAAGAAACCATCTTCTAGAAAACTGCCTAAGGTTCCTGAAGTTGCCATTGACAACATCTCCTTTCACCATCCAGAAAATGCAAGCAGGTGGAAGTATGTGTTTCTGAAGAGGATTGCCTTGGAGAGAGAGCTGAACAACAGTGCTATTGAGTGTAAGGAAGTCATGGATCTAATCAAAGTTGTTGGCCTAATGAAAACTGTGGTCAAGTTTTCGAAATGCTATGAGATTCTTGTCAAAGAATTCATAGTAAATCTGTCTGATGGTTGTGCTGATGGAAAGTCAACTGATTTTAAGAGTGTTTATGTGAGAGGAAGGAAGGTAAATTTCTCTCCTACTGTGATAAACAAATTTCTAGGAAGACCTGATGATGCTCAACCTGAGCTTGAAGTTTTTGACAACCAAGTTTGTCAAACCATCACTGCCAAGCAAGTCAAGCACTGGCCCTTGAAAGGGAAGCTAACTGCAAGCAAGCTGAGCATGAAGTTTGCCATACTGCACAAAATTAGTGCATCTAACTGGGTTCCCACCAACCACAAATCCACCATTTCCACAGGTTTGGGAAGATTTATCTATGCTTTTGGAACCAGAACAAACTTTGATTATGGCAAGTACATCTTTGATCAAACATTGAAACATGCTGGAAGCTATGATATTAAAGGCCCTATTGCTTTTCCCTCTCTCCTGTGTGGTATAATAATTGACCAGTATCCTGATATTCTGGTTGAAAAAGACTTTGTATGCAAAAGAGCCCCTGCACTTGGTTTTCACTATAAAATGTTTCAGGGAACACATGTCCCTGACATTGTTATGACATCTGCTGAGACATCAAATGTCAAAACTCATTCCAAGAAAACTGATGTTATAGATGTTCTAAAAGAAACCTGCAGAGAGCTTGATGCAAGAAAAAGGACTCTTGAAGAGATGATTGCTAGACTGGAACAGGAGGAGAATAAAGAACAAATAAGGGAAGAGGATGCTGATGAAGACCAACATAATGCTGCTGAAATTAGTGCTTCCTCAGGGGATGACAGTACCTGAAGGCCTGTCTTTGCTGAAAAGATTGCTGCTGGAACTTGTTGCTGCCAAATGATGCCTTTTTTTTGTGTTTTTCTTTAATTCCTTGTGGATGACTGTATAACTTAAAGTACAAAGTATCTTTGGCCTCTTTATGGCTAAAAAGGGGGAGAAGAAATTGTGGTAATTTTGGTAGATTTAGATATTGGTAGCTGTTATTAAAAATTCTGCTGCTTTCTAATCTCTGATTGTTTAGGGGTTTTAGCCAAAAATTTGCCAAAGGGGGAGTTTGTAAGTGTTTGTTTGTTGGCATTTTTTTTGGTAAAACCAGATTTGCGAATGTCATGACTGATGTCATAACATTCTGGGATAAAGGTACATTCTGCAGAAAAGAATGTTCTACAGGAACTACTCAGTATGAGTGATTATCATGATCATTAAGCTATGATCATATATATTGAATTCTACCAAAATCAATGAGCAAGATACATGATGTCATAACCAATGTTAAGACATCCTGTACTGATCAAGTTGTTGTGCAGATTTATTATTCCTGAGATTTTTCAGGAAACTGGTGCGCTACTCTGAGTGGAAGATTTCCTGTCCAGATCAGCTGCTCATGTGGACATTAGGTTAACCTTGCTTAACCCTAATCTGTTATGAAAAAGCCCTAGACCAAGTCTTTAGGTTAACTTTAGTTAACCCTAGCTATTTTCATGGAAGCCCTAGATGAGGAATAGTCTGCTTATTTATTTCTCACGAAGCCTAATGGACAAAAGTACTTTTGACAGAAGATCAATAAGGCATTGTATAGTTGTAACTACTGTGAGCCAAGGAATTATCGGTTTGATAAGTGACTTGGAGTAGGATTTGGTTGTAAGGGTTGTTTATCACTCAAAGCTTTGAAGCACGAGTGTTTATGTCTCTTGATTAAAGCTTTGAAGTAAAATCAAGTTAGGTTTGTTTATCACTCAAAGCTTTGAAGCATGAGTGGTTGTGTCTCTTGATTAAAGCTTTGAAGCAGAATCAAGTGTGTGTATTGAAGAATGTCTTCATAATCTCATTAATCAATAGTTTAGTATCATTATCGTGATTGAGGGGGAGTGAGTAGGAACTCAGGTTTAAGTTGAACTTAGATTGAAGTTGCATTGGGTAGGTCTTAAGTGAAGGATATAAACTGGTTGGTTTATTCCTAAATTAATATCTCTTATAGTGAATTTCCTCCCTGGCTTGGTAGCCCCCAGAGTAGGTGTTGTTACACACTGAACTGGGTTAACAATTGATTGTGTTCTTTACTGCTTTTAAATTACTGTTCTGACATGTGTACAAGTTTGTCAGATACGGTGTCATAACATTCACTGTAACATTAAGTATCTGTTGCCAGAATTTCATTTAGGATTTAGTTTCTTTCCTTAAAATAAAAACAAAAAAAAAAATTTTCTTTCAAAAGGGTCAAAACCCTAAATTTCGCATTCGATTTAATTTTGTGTCGCGCTTTATTTATTTTTATCCATATTGATGTATCTGCTTCCGGTATGTAATAGATAATTAGGACCTTTTATTTATTTACCGCTTTATTTTATTTTCAAAGGGTTGCTTTTGGCGATGTAAATACCCGACGCCTTGTAATTTAATTTCCGCACCTTTAATTTCCACAAATTATAACTGCCTGATGTTTGATAATAGGGTATGCATGACAAGACTGAATGCCTAATCTTAAAATTAAATTAGATCACCCTTAACATGTGCAAAGATAAAAAAAAAAACTAAAAATGACACACTCGCACATGCGCACTTCTAGGGTACACCCCACTTGGTTGCCTTCGTACACGGTCATTGAGTATAGGTCGTTTTAGAGGTCGTCCTCTTGTCTAAAAGATCATAGTTGCCTCGGATATTGTTGCCTCAAACAAATGATCTAAGATATTAGGGTTACCTCTAAGACGCCCTAACATTGCTTTGGTGACCGTATGTCCCTCTTTTGAATTGACCCTAAAACTCCAACGACGGTGCTACCTACTCATTAATAATGGGATAGTGTTGTCTAAAGGAAACTAGCATAGAACGATTCCTTTTTCGAGTAGGTAGATAGTTCTTAGATACTTGCTCATCCAAAAGAAAACAAAATTTTCACACTTACACCCCTTTTCAAACAAAGTTTTCAAAAGCACTTCATTACACTCTTGAGGACAGAAGCAAGAGTTAAATCGAAGTTTAAAACAAAAACTTTTCAAAACCCACAAGCACAAAGAAAACATTTTGAAAATGATGAGCAAGTACCTAAGATCCCGTAGACAACTACAAATAGAAAGGGTGCTAATACCTTCCCTTTCTATAATCTACCCCCCGAACCCGAGAAATATCTCGAAAAAGGAATTTTTCTGTGCTTTTTTCCTTTCCTTGTTGGATAAAATAAAAGTCGGTGGCGACTCTTGCTTACCGCGACATTTTGCAAAAACAAACGCAAAATGAAAACCAGCATTTCCAAAAAAACAGTCAGTTCTTCCCACCGTATCACTGAACTGGCGACTCTGCTGGGGAAATTAATAAGTGGGGTGTACCTTAGGAATAGTTCATCATAATGTTTTCAATTGCTTGATTTGTATACTTTATCTTTGTGGGTTTGAATCGGAGTTACTATAGATCCTAACCCGGATCTGGGGATACCCTTTAGGTAAGTAGCAATAAACTGTGAGGGAACTGTACATCGTAGACCGATACGGTTGAAACAGTAGCTACGTTGGTGTGGCACTTTAGTTTGTACCGATATCCCTTGTGGTGGAACAAGGAGAATATGGGTCTTCTAAGGGGTCATTAAGCACCAACTGACCTTAGAACCGATAATTGACCAACTTGGCCATAAAATAGTAGCAGTATGCTACACTCATTGAGACCAAACTCTCGCGATGATTCTGGCCGCAAGAAAAGGTTGCCAAACTGGAATTATGACCGATCGAGGGTTGTCAGTGATATTGAGATCCTCTAGAACCCGATTACTATTACTAGGACAGGTTTGAACCAACTAAACTGAAAGAGGGTAATACCTAAACTCCATGCCAGCCTGAAATCTAAGGGCTATCTGTGTGACTTGTGTGCCCTTACCATGTTTGCTATTTGTGAATACTTGTGGTGTGTTTCTATCATGACATCATGCATCATGACATTGCATGCATATTGCATTGGACTAACCCATTTCAAAGACAGAGGGGATTCATCTTTGTTCTGTTTTGTAGGTCATGGCACCTATGCGTAGAAACACTATTCAGATCAGCTTTGTACAGATTCCTATTCAGCTTAGGGAGTTGGTTGCGAAGGTTCCAGATACTACCTCCTTTATCAGAAGACATGGGCACCTCCTTGGTTTGGTCACTTCCAAATTAGACGAGCAGATGGTGAGTGTTTTGTGCCAGTTCTTTGATCCACTGTACCACTGCTTTACTTTTCTGGACTACCAGTTGGTCCCTACCCTGGAGGAGTTCTCTGATCTACTTGGTATCTCTATTTTAGAGCATACCCCGTTTACAGGTTGGGAGAAAGTCCTTAGGCCGGAAGAGATTGCTTCAGCCCTCCATCTAACAAAGGCTGATGTGATGTCTAACTGGGAGACTCGAAGTGGGACAAAAGGCTTCTTGGCTAAATTCTTGGTTGATCGGGCTAATCAGTTTTGGGATAGTTTAGACTTTCAGGCATTTGAAGACATTCTGGCTCTTCTCATTTATGGTTTGGTGTTGTTTCCTAGCTCAGATTCTTTTATCGACGTGAATGCGGTGAAGATTTTCATGTCCCGTAATCCGGTGCCCACTCTTTTGGGCGACATTCTGCACTCTCTTTATGCCCGTACTGCTCGGAAACGGGGAACCCTTATGTGTTGTGCACCATTTCTGGCGAGGTGGTTTATTTCTCACCTCCCCAAATCAGTTTTGAAGAACAAGGAAGGCATGGGTTGGGCCTACAGAATTATGTCTCTCTCTCATAATGACATCATTTGGAGTACTAAGGACATGGAAGAAGTGGCTATTAATGATCGATGTGGGGAATACCCCAATGTTCCACTACTTGGAGTTCGAGGAGGGATTACCTATAACCCTTGTTTGGCCTTACGTCAATTTGGGCGAGCTAGGAGGGAAGGACCTCATGAGTTGCTGATGTTAAGCATTGTCTTTGACTTCTAAGGGGATAGTGATGAGCATCGCCGCATGTTCATACGAGCTTGGGACAGGGTGCACAGGTCTGATCCACACGAGTTAGGGATGAAGACTTCTCTTCCGATGGAACCATATCTCTGATGGGTTCGAATCCGTGCCCAAAAGCTGGGAATGCCGTACGAAGCTATCTTGCCTATGATTGTTGAGATTGCTAATGAAGAAGGGGTTCCACCTACCATCCTCCACCCACACATTCCTACTAACATTGGGGCATTAAAGAGGTCTTGGATGCAGCTAAGAGAGGAACGGGATACTTACAAAGAAAAGTATCACGAACAAGAGCGGAAGATCCCGAAGTTGACAAGGCAATTGGAGAATGCGCAAATCCTCAATGACTATGTCATCACCAAAGGAAAACGACCATGGGAGCGCTGATGTCTTTTGTTATTTCTAGCTTTGGTTTATTTTTCAGTATTTCTTTCTTGTAACGCCTTAAAGGAATTTACCAAACATTGTTTCAAGTTTATCTAATAAAAGTGTGTTTCATTTTTGGTTTACGAATTTGAATCTCTCGACGTCTTTGAAATCATATCATACGCATTTCATTCCATGCACCTCATAACAGGTACCCTTACAGGTTTCTCATCTTCTTCGCTGTTTATTTTAGCATATTATGTCTTTTGAAACATCAACTGATCAAGCTATCAAGGCTCTGCAAGCTCAAAACGCTCAGTTCCAGGAAATGTTCATGAACTTGGCTAAGGGTCAGCAAGATCTGAAGACTCTTATCTTGAAGGATAAGAAGAAGAAGAAGAAGAAGACGGTCCTACTGAAAATGGGTCACAGATTTAGAAAAAATTTGCGAGAAGAGGTTGATTTGACTCACTCATCTGGAGGGGGAGAGAATCAGGAAGAAAGGAGGGCTCCTAGCCCAGTGGTTTCAGACAACGAGACTGACTTTGATGAAGACCAGTATCCTCCGGCTGAGGATAGGTATAAACAACTTGAAGACCGGATAAGTGCGATGGAGGTCCAGAAAGTGCCTGGTCTGGACTTTGGAGATTTAGGTTTGTCATCTGGGGTGGTGATTCCCCGCAAGTTTAAAGCACCAATCTTTGCTAAATACGACGGGGTTTCTTGTCCAAAGCTACACCTCCGTTCGTATGTTAGAAAGATCCAACCATATACTGCTGATAAGAACCTCTGGATCCACTTCTTTCAAGATAATCTTTCAGGGACTCAACTTGAATGGTTTTACCAGCTGGAAGGAGCTAGTATCCGTAATTGGGAAGACCTTGCTGCTGCTTTTTACAAGCAGTACCAATACAATGCCGACCTCTCTCCCACGCGTACCCAACTTCAGGGTATGTCTATGGGTGCGGACGAAGGTTTCAAAGACTACGCTAAGAAATGGAGGGACCTTGCTGGGAGAGTACAACCCCCTTTGGCTAACAGGGAGTTAGTGGATATGTTTATGGGGACCTTGTCTGGTCCATATTTCAACCATCTGATTGGAAGTTCATCGTCTGGGTTTACTGAGCTGATTATGACCGGGGAAAGAGTTGAAGTCGGTATCAAGAGCGGTAAAATACAAAAAGGTGCTTCATCAAGTACCGAAAAGAAGCCTTTTAAGAAGGAGTCAAGTGCAGTTTACAGCGCAAAGAGCCATAACAAACCTGAACGCCGCCAAACAGTTAATACGGTTGTTATATCAAGACCTGTTGTTGCTCCTCAGCGCAACAATCAACCAAGAGCCGAGAGGCCACAAAGACAGTTCACTCAGCTCCATATGACCCTGTCTCAGATTCTGCCGCAGTTATTGAAGACCAACTTGGTGATTCCGAAGGAAGCCCCAAAGAATCCCAATACAACATCACCGATGTACAATCCAAACTCCTGATGTGCTTTTCACTCTGATAGCCCGGGGCATGATACAAATGATTGCTGGGTCCTGAAGAATAAGGTACAAGACTTGATTGATGCTAAGGAGATTGAGTTCGAAGCGCCTGAGAGGCCTAATGTTGTGACTGCTCCTATGCCCAAGCATAGAGTGAATGCTATAGATGAAGACTCGTTTGTGGTTTATGTGAAAGACATTGCTACTCCATTGATGACTGTAAAGAAGAACCTTCTGTTAGCCGGTTTATTTTCGGGCTGTGGCGAAGGTTGCCGTCTATGTTCCGTCTTACCTACCGGTTGCCATCTTTTGAAGTCAGGTGTCCAACGCCTGATGGATAATAAAGAAATTCAGTTTGAGAAGATTGTTGTTCCTTTGGTTCCTGTTGAAGAAGCTGCTATAATCACCATTTTCGACAATTCTTCCAAGGCTTACTCGAGAAAGCCTGTTAGAATTACATTTGTTCCAAGAATCACTCCATTGATCATTACCATTCCTGGGCCTATCCCCTATACATCAGATAAAGATGTCCCTTGGCACTACGGGGCTGACGTGTATTATCACGGGGTTAAACAAGATTTGAATGCTGAAGTGGCTGATTCTGACATCAGCAATATTGTTGGATCTAGTAAAGTCACTCGCAGCGAAAGGCTTTTCTCCCCTGAGATCTCTCCACCAGTTGTTCGGAAGCCTGTTGTTATTACACCTACCAGTACATCTGCTACTGTCCCTATTCATGCTCCAATTCTTACCCCTGTGGCCGAGTCATCTGACACTCGGGGCAAAGGGACCACCGGTGAGCCTGCCCGGACGGAGGCATCGAAGAAGATTATTGTTGAAGCCTCTAGACAAGAGATGGAGGAAATTCTAAAGATCATCAAAAAGAGCGACTACAACGTAGTCGAGCAGCTGGGGCAAACCCCGTCCAAAATCTCTATGTTGTCTTTGTTGCTATGCTCAGAGGCCCATGCTAAGGCTCTGATTGCTTTCCTGAAAACTGCACACGTACCCCAGGAAACATCTGCTGACCAGTTCAAAGACTATGTGGCAAGCTTAACTGCTGATAATGGTTTGGGTTTCTCCGACGCCGACTTGACTGCCAAGGGGAAGACTCATAATGACGCCCTGCATGTCTCCATTGAGTGCAGGGGCACAACTCTATCTCACATGTTGGTAGATACTGGGTCTTTGCTGAATGTTTTACCCAAGAAGGCGTTAGACCGGTTAGACTGTGAAGGGTTGGAACTGAAACCAAGCAACATTGTGGTCAGGGCCTTTGATGGGTCCAAGAGGATGGTACACGGAGAAGTGGATATTCCAGTGAAGGTTGGTTCTCAGATTTTCGCATCTACATTCTATGTGATGGACATTTGGCCATCTTATTCTTGTTTGCTGGGTCGCCCGTGGATTCACAAAGCTGGGGCAGTAACTTCTACGCTCCACCAGATGCTAAAATACCCAGTGAAGGGGAAAATTGTTACAGTACGAGGGGAAGAGGAGTACATGGTAAGCCACCTCAACTCCTTTCGGTATGTGTAAATGGACGGGGATTTCATTGAGACCTCGTTTCAACATTTTGAAGAAGTCCCCCAAACGCTGGCGTCAACTGAAATTGTTACTAAAGATCCTCCAATGAAGATGGCTTCCCTCAAGGATGCCCGGGCTATTATTGAGAAAGGTGGGTGTGCAAATTGGGGCCAACTCCCTGATTTTGCACATAAGACTAACAAGTTTGGTTTGGGTTTCACTGCAGAAGCTCAAAGGGCTGTACGGCGTGCACGGATCGGAGGACCTCCCCTGTTTATCAGCAATTCGGGAGTAAATGCCATTGAAGACGATGATGAAGAGTCTGAGTTTGACAGTTGGATTTACCCAACTACCGACAGCGGATTAAACAATTGGACAGCAAAGGACTTCGTCCCAATTTCTTTTATTACCCAGTAATGAGACTTTTATTTTAAATTTGTAACAAACAATTTTTAACTTTACGGCCCGGTGCCTTACCCGAGACACCGTGGCTTTGTTTGTGAGGGCTTTATGTGTGTCATTTTCATATATAATTAATAAAAGCATTGGGCGTTTTCTTGCATTACAAATTTTGTGCTCCTTGTTTTTCTGTTTCTATCTTGCAAAACAGCTATTTTACACACACTCACATATACAGGTCTACATCCACTCTGGATCCCACTGATAACGACTCTGCTACTGCCAATTATGACTTCAAAAGTCTGATCAACCAAGCCGAAGACGAAGGTGAGGATGATTGTGAAGTGCCCGGGGAACTTGCTAGACTGTTACTTCAGGAAGAGAGGGCCATACAGCCGCGTGAAGAGCCGGTGGAAACAGTAAATCTGGGTACAGAGGTAGACAAGAAAGAGGTCAAGATCAGTGCAAATTTAGAAGCTAGTGTTAAGCAACAGTTGATTCAGATGCTCCGGGACTATGTTGAGATCTTTGCCTGGTCTTATGAAGATATGCCTGGGTTGGATACTGATATCGTGGTTCACCACTTGCCTACCAAGGAAGACTGTCTGCCAGTGAAACAGAAAGTTCGCCGAATGCACCCAGAGATGTCTGAGAAAATCAAGGTTGAAGTTATGAAACAGTTTGATGCCGGTTTTCTAGCAATTACTTCTTACCCACAGTGGGTTGCTAATGTAGTTCCAGTACCGAAGAAAGATGGTAAGGTTCGAATGTGTGTTGACTATAGGGATCTAAACAGGGCGAGCCCCAAGGATGATTTCCCTCTGCCTCATATCGACGTTCTGGTTGACAACACCGCACAACATAAGGTCTTCTCCTTTATGGATGGTTTCTCCGGTTATAATCAGATTAAAATGGCTCCCGAAGATATGGAGAAGACATCCTTTGTTACTCAATGGGGTACCTTTTGCTACAAGGTCATGCCGTTTGGATTGAAAAATGCTGGGGTAACGTATCAGCGAGCCATGGTCGCTTTATTCCACGACATGATCCATCATGAGATTGAGGTATATGTTGACGATATGATTGCAAGATCCCAGACTGAGGAAGAAAATTTGGACCATCTTCAGAAGCTATTTGACAGGTTAAAGTTGTACAAGTTGAGGTTAAACCCGAATAAGTGCACCTTCGGGGTGAGATCTGGTAAGCTGCTGGGTTTCGTCGTAAGTGATAAAGGTATTCAAGTTGATCCCGCAAAGGTGAAGGCTATACAGAAAATGCCATCTTCCCGAACGAAAAAAGAAGTCAGAGGCTTTCTGGGATGTCTGAACTACATTGCCCGGTTCATCTTGCACCTAACTGCTACTTGTGAGCCAATCTTCAAGTTACTGAAGAAATATCAAGCGGTAAGATGGAACGATGAATGTCAAGCCGCTTTTGAAAGGATCAAAGAATATCTCCAAGAGCCACCTATTCTGATGCCTCCAGTGGAAGGGAGACCTTTGATCTTATACTTGACAGTACTCGATAATTCAATGGGGTGTGTGCTGGGGCAGCATGACGAGTCTGGCCGAAAAGAGCATGCTATTTATTACCTTAGCAAAATGTTTACCGACTGCGAGACCTGATACTCGTTGCTTGAGAAAACTTGCTGCGCTTTGGCATGGGCTGCTCGCCGGATGAGACAGTATATGCTAACTCACACTACTCTATTGATATCAAAGATGGATCCAATCAAGTATATCTTCGAGAAACCTGCCTTATCCGGAAGAATAGCGAGATGGCAGATGATCTTGACTGAGTATGACATCCAATACACGACCCAAAAAGCGATCAAGGGAAGTGTGTTGGCAGATCATCTAGCACATCAGGCAGTGGACGATTACCAGTCTATGAACTTTGAATTCCCGGATGAGAATATCATGATAGTGACTGACTGTGAAACACCTGGACCGGATGAAGGACCTAAGGAAGGATCCTGATGGTTTATGTACTTTGATGGAGCTTCAAACGCTTTGGGTAATGGAATTAGCGCCGTGATCATATCTCCTAAAGGCTCTCATACTCCGTTCACCGCCCGACTATGTTTCAACTGCACCAACAATATGGCAGAGTATGAAGCGTGCATCATGGGTCTTCGAGCAGCAATTGATCTAAGGATTAAGTTTCTAAGTGTTTTCGGAGATTCCTCTCTCGTGATCAGTCAGATCAAAGGCGAGTGGGATATGAAACACCCTAATATTATTCCTTACAAGAAGTATGTGTTGACGTTTCTTCCACACTTCGAGGAGATAACCTTTGAACACTTCCCTAGAGAGGAGAATCAGTTGGCGGACGCGCTAGCTACGATGTCTTCTATGTTCAAGGTCAGATGGGACAATGAAGATCCCCAGGTTATCATTGAGAGGTTGGATGAACCTGCACATTGTTGTGACATTGAGACTGAAGTGGTAACAGATAAACCCTAGTTTCATGAGGTAAAGAGGTATCTCGAGGCTCAGGAATACCCCGAGGGTGCATCTGTTAATGACAAGAAGTTTCTGAGGAGGTTCGCGGCGAAATTCTTCATCAGCAATGGCATCCTTTACAAGCGCAACCATGATTCAACCTTACTGCGATGTATGGATAAGAACGAGGCAGAAAGGATCATGGCAGAGTTACATGAAGGTACTTTCGGAACTCATTCCAGTGGGCACACCATGGCAAAGAAAATCCTTTGGGCGGGATATTATTGGTCCACAATGGAAGCCAACTGTTATCAACATTCTCGGACCTGTCACAAGTGCCAAGTCTATGCTGATAAAGTGGACATACCTCTAGTTCCTCTGAACGTCTTGACAGCTCCGTGGCCTTTTGCAATGTGGGGCATTGACATGATCGGCGAAGTCAGACCTACAGCGTCCAACGGGAATCGTTTCATCCTGGTAGCTATTGATTACTTTACGAAGTGGGTTGAAGCAGCTGCCTTTGCTACAGTAACCAAGAACGTCGTGGCACGGTTCATTCGGCACAATCTGATTTGTCGATATGGTGTACCAGAGAGGATCATTACGGACAATGGTACAAATCTCAACAATAAGATGATCACCGAGCTCTGCAAGCAGTTCAAGATACAACATCACAACTCTTCTCCCTACCAGCCGAAGATGAATGGGGATGTTGAAGCGGCTAATAAGAACATTAAGAAGATTGTGCAGAAGATGACGGTGACATACAAAGACTGGCACAAGATGTTACCATTTGCTCTTCACGGGTACCGTACCTCAGCACGGACGTCAACAGGGGAAACACCCTATTCCTTTGTATATGGCATGGAGGCCGTCTTGCCCATTAAAGTTCAGATACCCTCTCTTCGGATTATGAAGGATGCAGGTTTGAGCGAAGATGACTGGATTCAGACCCGGCTTGATTAGCTGAACCTAATCGACGAGAAGAGACTTACTGCTATTTGTCATGGTCAGACGTATCAGAAGCGGATGATCAAGGCATTTAACAAGAAAGTTAGACGACAAGAGTATCAAGTTGGGGACTTGGTTATCAAGCGCATCGTACTGCCACATGGTGATCCCAGGGGAAAATGGACCCCTACTTACGAAGGGTCATTTGTGGTTAAGAACATTTTCTCAAGAGGAGCTATGATTCTAACCACCATGGAGGGTGACGACCTTCCTCACCCCGTCAATGTAGACATAGTGAAAAGATACTACGTATGAACAAAGACCCACTAGGTTGACTGGCCTAGGCAAAAATAAGGGCTTCCCGGCGAACCAAAAGGGTTCGGGCAAAAATAAGGGATGAAAATGAAAAAAACTGTACACCCGACAAGTCGAAAACCTGAAAAGGCGGCTTGGGAAAAAAAGGGTATCCTGGTGGACTGAAAACCCGAAAGGGAGGTCCAGGAAAAAATTAGGGATCAAAGCGTAACACTATGCCTCATTGGATCACCTCGCAACCAGAATTCGGTATCGACTATCAAGCTCGGACGACACTAATCAATCTGATCTACCTTCAACCAAGTAGTAAAGTGATGAGATGCTCGAGGACATAAAGGAAATAACAGAGTTGGAACCCAGTGGGATTATTCACATAGCTGTTTTTCTTTGTTTTTCATAAATTGTATAAGTTCTATTTGTTCGGCGGTGTTCTCTTACTAGGACGTCAGCCTCTTGTACAAAAATGCCTATTTACAGGCCAAACTTCAAAATCAATACAATTCATTTTCAAATAAATTTTAACTGTTTTTCCTTTTTTCTGTTTTGTTTTGCAAAGAACGTCTAATGTTCATTTTTTATATATGCATTTGACATTAATTGCTGCTCATGAATATTTACATGCAAAACAAAAGACCATTATTTGTAATATCAGAAACAGGGGCAAACAAGATTTGTCCAAGCTTTACAGTTGCTCTATCCACCAGGTACAAAGGTAGATTCAGCTGAAGAATATGACTGAGGTACTTTCACTCCCCGCAGAGTAAGAAAAGACAGCAATGTTAACTCTCCCCAGTTGAGACTTGCAACTGTGATTGGATCGGTGATATTCTCCCCAAGAAGAGTTTATCTACCATCAGCACTGAAAAGTCTTATCATCCCCGGCGGAGTACAAAATATCCCCAGTAGAGTTTGAAAATTCTCCCCAGCGCAGTCTGAAAAAGCTTCCCCAGTGGAGTGTGGAGAATCATCCCCAGTAGACTTTGGAAGATTGTCCCCAATAGAGCCTAAAAGGTTATCCCCAGTGAAGTCACATCTGAAGATCATCCCCAGCGGAGTTCTTTCCTTTCACAAACAAGGATTCAATCCCCAACTGGATTTAGTATCACCAGCAACGGTAATTTTTATCCCTAGCTGAATTTATCAGCGGAATCCTCTACAGAGCATCTCTTCCCCACAGAGTAATCTCCTCATTAGTTTATTCCCCAGCGGAATTATCCTCTCATGCAGGTTTATTCTCACAATCATCTTCGTGCGCCATCCCCAGCAGAAACGAAGAATTCAACTCTTTTCTCCAGCAGCGATCCGAGATTTATTTCCCCTAGCTCAAAACATCACACTTCCATACATCATGACATGCATATACGCATCATACAACACAATCTCATTTATTTTGAGAACATCATTGCTTGATACATATCATGTATTACATACATCTAACCTTTACCTTTCAGGAAGGATGCGGTTAAATTCTCATAAAATTCAAAGCTATAAAGCTTTTATCTCGGTCGAATTACTGACAAGTTCTTAAATCTCAACGGAGTTTTTCTGAGTTGAATTACAGACAAGGTCCTAAATCTCAAAAAAGTTCCTCCGTCGAATTACAGACGAGTTCCTAAATCTCAGCAGATTTTTCTCAGTTGAATTACGGGCAAGTTCTTAAATCTCGATGAAGATGTTTCCCTCCAGTCGAATTACTGACAAGTTCTTAAATCTCAACGGAGTTTTTCTCAGTTGAATTACAGACAAGGTCCTAAATCCCGACAAAGTTCCTCCGTCGAATTACAGACTAGTTCCTAAATCTCAGTAGAGCTTTCTCAGTTGAATTACAGGCAAGTTCTTAAATCTCGATGAATATGTTTCCCTCCAGTCGAATTACTGACAAGTTCTTAAATCTCAACAAAGTTTTTCTCAGTTGAATTATAGACAAGGTCCTAAATCTCGACAAAATTCCTCCATCGAATTACAGACGAGTTCCTAAATCTCAGCAGAGTTTTCTTAGTTGAATTACGGGCGAGTTCTTAAATCTCGATGAAGATGTTTCCCCAAGTCGAATTACTGACAAGTTCTTAAAACTCAGCAGAGATGTTCTCTCAGTTGAATTACATGTGTAAGTGTTTGTTTGTTGGCATTATTTTTTGGTAAAACCAGATTTGCGAATGTCATGGCTGATGTCATAACATTCTGGGATAAAGGTAAATTCTGCAGAAGGAATGTTCTACAGGAACTACTTAGTATGAGTGAATATCATGATGATTAAGCTATGATCATATGTACTGAATTCTACCAAAATCAGTGAGCAAGATACATGATGTTATAACCAATGTTAAGACATCCTGTACTGATCAAGTTGTTGTGCAAATTTATTATTCCTGAGAATTTTCAGGAATCTGGTGTGCTACTCTGAGTTGAAGTATATTGTCCAGATCAGATGCTCACGTGGACATTAGGTTAACTTTTCTTAACCCTAATCTGTTATGATGAAAGCCCAAGACCAAGTCTTTAGGTTAACTTTGGTTAACCCTAGCTATTTTTATGGAATCCCTAAATGAAGAATAGTCTGCTTATATATTTCTCACGAGGCCTAATGGTGAGCAGCGCTTTTGACAGAAGATCAATAAGGCATTGTATAGGTGTGATAGTTTTAGTAACTACTGTGAGCCAAGAAATTATCATTTAGATAAGTGACTTGGAGTAGGATTTGGTTGTAAGGGTTGTTTATCACTCAAAGCTTTGAAGCACGAGTGTTGTGTCTCTTGATTAAAGCTTTGAAGCAAAATCAAGCGTGTGTATTAAAGAATGTCTTCATAATCTTATTAATCAGTAGATTAGTATCACTACTGTGATTGAGGGGGAGTGAGTAGGAACTCAGGTTTAAGTAGAACTTAGATTGAAGTTGCATTGGGTAGGTCTTAAGTGAAGGAGATAAACTGGTTGGTTTATTCCTAAATTAATTCCTTTTATAGTGAATTTCCTCCCTGGCTTGGTAGCCCCCAGAGTAGGTGTTGTTATACACTGAACTGGGTTAACAATTGATTGTGTTCTTTACTGACTTTTAAATTACTGTTTGGTGTGTGTACAATTTGTCAGATACGGTGTCATAACATTCACTGTGACATTAAGTATCTGCTGCCAGAATTTCAATTGGTATCAGAGCAGGCACCCTGCCTGTCTTTCTGGGTGAGATCTAGGGATATTATTTTCTGGCGCTATGGACAAGGAAGGAGGATTTGGGAACAGACCACCTATTCTGGATGGATCAAATTATGACTACTGGAAACCTCGTATGATTGCCTTCTTGAAGTCACTGGACAAAAAGGCATGGAAAGCTGCTGGCAAAGGATGGAACCATCCCACCATAACTGGGAAAGATGGGATGACTAGTCTGAAACCTGAGGAAGAATGGAGCAAAGAAGAAGATGAGTTAGCCTTGGGTAACTCTAAAGCATTAAATGCCTTATTCAATGGAATTGATAGAAACATATTCAGACTAGTACATCAATGTGAACTGGCCAAGGATGTTTGGGACACCCTCAAAACCACTCATGAGGGTACATCCAAAGTAAAAATGTCAAGACTTCAGATGCTCACTACCAAATTTGAGAATCTGAGGATGATGGAAGATGAGACCATTCATGAGTTTCACATGAACATCTTGGAAATTGCCAACACCTCAGGAGCATTGGGAGAAAAGATGTCAGAAGAAAAGCTGGTGAGAAAGATTCTCAGATCCTTGCCTAAAAGGTTTGCAATGAAAGTGACTGCTATAGAGGAAGCTCAGGACATCTGCAACTTGAAGGTTGATGAACTCATTGGGTCACTTTAGACATTTGAGATGGGGATCAGTGAAAATGTTGACAAGAAAAATAAGAGCATAGCCCTTGTATCCAATACTGAAGATGAAAGCAAGGAGAGTGATGAAGAGAATATTTCAGAAGCTATAGCTATGCTTGGAAGGCAGTTCAACAAACTCATCAAGAGAATGGACCCAAAGTCAAGGTCAAATGTCAAGAACATTTCCTCTGACATTAGCAGATCCTATGACTCCAGCAGAAGAACTAAGTCTGAAGAAAAGGGAAATCAAAGCAGAGGAATCCAATGCCATGGATGTGAAGGATATGGACACATTCGAGCTGAATGTCCTACCTTTCTTAAGAAACAAAAGAAAGGAATGTCTGTTACTTGGTATGATGGTGACTCAGAAAGTAACTCTGAAGAAGAATCTGCTAAACTAGTTACTGCACTATCTGGTATTTGTAACTCTGATGATGACTCTAGTAATGAGGAAGTGACATTTGAAGAACTTGCTGACTCCTACAAGAAGCTATGTATCAGAAGTGCTGAAGTCTGTCAGCAAAATGAGAAACAGAAAATGCTCATATTAAAGTTGGAGGCTGAGAAGAAGGCAAACACTGCTACTATAAGCCATCTCGAAGGTGAAGTTCTAATGTTGAACTCCAAACTTGATCAGATGACTAAGTCTTTCAAGATGTTAACAAATGGAACTGACAAGTTGGAAGAAATCCTTCAGGCTGGACAAAGTGCAGGAAACATGTCTGGTCTAGGATTTGTGGCTGCAAAGAAATCTGTTGTTGACAAGAAGAAGACCAGGCCTGATAAACAAATGTCAAAGCAGATGTGACAACATAGGACTCAACATCAAGAACAGAGAAATATGAAGAAAAGTATCAAAGATGGAGATGTCATTATTATGGAAGGATTGGTCACATAAAGTCATTCTGCTTCAGATTATATGGATATCCTAATCAGACCTCATATGTCAAACCTAAGACTAACAAGACACCATATACTCAACAGTGGAAGAAAAAGACTGCAGCCCTGATAGCTCACACCTCCCTTAGAGTTTATTCCAAGGAAGTCTAGTACTTTGACAGTGGATTCTCTAAACACATGTCTGGAATCAAGAATCCGCTGAATGATGTCAAACCTCATACTACTAGGTATGTCACTTTTGGAGATGGTGCTGGAGGAGAAATCAAAGGAGTTGGAAACTTGGACTGCCCTGGAGTTCCAAACCTAAATGAAGTATTGCTGGTAAATGGTTTGACTGTTAATCTCATAAGTATCAGTCAATTATGTGATCTAGGATTCAAGGTCAAATTCACCAAGTCTGAATGTCTTGTAACTAATGAAAAACAAGAAGTTGTAATGAGAGGAGTCAGATCAAAAGACAATTGTTACTTATGGGAGTCTGAGAACACTAACTACTCTTCTGTATGCTCTATAACCAAAGAAGAAAAGGAAGTGAAACCGTGGCACCAAAAACTTGGTCATTTACATCTAAGGGGGATGAAAAAGATCATATCCATGGAGGATGTCAGAGGGATTCCAGGGCTTCAGATTGATGAAGGGAGAGTCTGTGGTGAATGTCAGGTTGGAAAGCAAACTAGAATGTCACATCCAAAGACAAGACATCTGACTACCTCTAAGGTGCTAGAACTTCTACATATGGATCTGATGGGTCCCATGCAGGTGGAAAGTCTTGGTGGAAAGAGATATGCCTATGTTGTTGTGGATGATTTTTCCAGATTCACCTGGATAAACTTCATTAGGGAAAAGTCTGATGTATTTAAGGAATTGTGCAAAAGAATTCAAAGAGAAAAAGAAGGATGCATTGTCAGAATAAGAAGTGATCATGGTAAGGAGTTTGAAAATAGTAAGTTTGATGAGTTCTGTTCCTCATAAGGAATCAATCATGAGTTCTCTTCACCTATAACTCAACAAAATGGAGTTGTGGAAAGGAAAAACAGGACTGTACAGGAATCTGCCAGAGCAATGATACATGCCAAAAAGCTTCCTATTCATTTTTGGGCTGAAGCTATGAATACAGTCTGTTATGTCCATAACAGGGTCACCTTGAGAAAGGGAACATCATCCACCATTTATGAACTATGGAAAGGAAGAAAGCATACAGTGAAGTACTTCCATGTCTTTGGGAGCAAATGCTATATTCTGACAGATCGTGAACAAAGGAGAAAGATGGACCCTAAAAGTGATGAAGGAATATTCCTAGGATACTCTACCAACAACAGAGCATATAGGGTATTCAATTCCAGGACCAAAGTTATGATGAAGTCTATAAATGTCATAGTTGATGATCACCATGAGGAAACAAATGTCCCATATGATGTTGAGACATTCTTTGAGACTCCAACACAAGTGTCTAAAAAGGATGATGTGCCTAATCCTACACCATCAGAGTCTGAATCAAAGGAAGCTAACAAAGATCCTTCCATCAGAATTCAGAAAGATCATCCTAAGGAACTCATAATAGGAGATCCTAACAGTGGAGTCACTACAAGATCTAGAGAAATCATCACAAACTCTTGCTTTGTGTCTAAGATTGAACCAAAAAATGTTAAAGAGGCTTTGACTGATGGATACTGGATTGGAGCAATGCAAGATGAATTGAACCAGTTCAAGCAACATGAAGTATGGGAGTTAGTTCCTAGACCAGAAGGAACAAATATCATTGGCACAAAGTGGATCTATAAGAACAAGTCAGATGCTGAAGGAGTTGTCACCAGGAATAAGGCAAGGCTTGCTGCTCAAGGATACACTCAAGTTGAAGGGATTGATTTTGATGAGACTTTTGCTCCTGTAGCCAGACTGGAATCAATCAGAATTCTATTGGGAGTTGCTTGTCTCCTTAAGTTCAAGATGTTTCAGATGGATGTGAAGAGTGCCTTCCTAAATGGCTACTTAAATGACGAAGTATATGTGGAACAGCCGAAAGGATTTGTGGATCCAAACTGTCCTGATCATGTCTACAAATTGAGGAAAGCTTTATATGGTCTGAAACAAGCCCCTAGAGCTTGGTATGACAGGTTGACAAAGTTCCTCACTGACAAAGGATACAGGAAAGGAGTTTTGGATAAAACTCTTTTTGTCAAGAATGAAGGAGGAAAGATAATGGTAGCTCAAATTTATGTTGATGACATAGTGTTTGGAGGAATGTAAGATAAAATGGTTAAACATTTTGCTAACCAGAAGCAAGCTGAATTTGAAATGAGCCTCATGGGAGAATTGACCTACTTTCTTGGACTACAAGTCACACAGATGGAAGACTCAATTTTTCTGTCTCAAAGCAAATATGCAAAGAATATTGTCAAAAAGTTTGGGATGGAGAATGCCAGTCATAAAAGGACTTTTGCACCTACTCATTTAAAGTTGTCCAAAGACACAAGTGGGGCAAATGTGGATCAAAGCTTGTACAGAAGCATGATAGGAAGTCTGATATACTTAACAACCAGCAGACCTGGCATTGCCTTTGCTGTTGGAGTATGTGCAAGATACCAGGCTGAACCCAAAGTAAGTCACATCAACCAGGTGAAAAGAATTCTGAAGTATGTGAGTGGAACTTACAATTATGGCATGCTGTACTCTCATAGATGTGAACCAATTCTGTCTGGTTATTGTGATGCTGATTGCTGACAAGTTCTTAAATCTCAACAGAGTTTTTCTCGGTTGAATTACAGACAAGGTCCTAAATCTCGACAAAGTTCCTCCGTTGAATTACAGACGAGTTCCTAAATCTCAGCAGAGTTTTCCCAGTTGAATTACAGGCAAGTTCTTAAATCTCGATGAAGATGTTTCCCCCCTCAGTTGAATTACGGGTAAGTTCCTAAATCTCAACACCTCAGTTGAATTACGGGCAAGTTCCTAAATCTCAACAAAAATCAGACGTCCCCAGCGGAATCTTCCTCAACAGCAGGTATGCAAGCTCACGCTAAGGAATATCTTATGAGATCGACACTCCTCCAAATGGCATCTGTAAGCCCATTCCCGACATTACAAGGCTGGTACCACTTCATGCGAGTGCAAATTTCTGGGCACTCTAGTGTTCAATCATCTTCCACCTTCGGATCACGAAAGGCATGAAAGCCAATCTACATCCTCAGGTTTAAGAAGATTGAACAGGGGCAGCTGTTGTACCCCAAAATTTGCCCTCCCATATTCCTTAAAAAATTGCAAGAAAAATCTCCAAGTGGCTCAAGGTTGCTCAAGAGTTGGTCAGACAAGCTCTCTCCTAAGGCAGTCTACCCTATATTAGGGTTTTGTGTTGCATCAAGATCCTTGATTTCAAATAACCTCAAGTGCTCCCAAATGTCCTAATATGTTCTCAAGATCAAAATGAGATGAGACCAAAAGGGTTGATTAGAGGACATATCAAGCTTTCTAAAAAGTCCCAGAACACCTCCAAAAGTTCACAATTGAAGAAGTTATGCATTGTTGAAGTTGGACTTTTTTGCAAAATTGACAAAAGTCAACTATCCCCAAAACTTCAAATTTTGCCAAATGGGCCCATTCTTTTTCACTTGATTTGAGTTTGCCTTATTGCCCACGTGCCCTAGCCTTGGCCATGTGTCCATATCTCATTTTTATTATTTAATTTGATTTTTATTTGAATTAATTCATTTTAAATCAAATAAAATCACATAAAATCTAAGGCATTGATAACTAATGATTTTCTGGTTGTTTTAGGCTCTCATCACAGCTAGCATTGCAATAAAATTTGTGTCAAGGTCATTATGCACAAGAAGATATGATTTGGATCAAATTTGGCAAGATTGTAAAGGCAAATCAAATCCACATCAAAATCATTGATAGAGGGAGATTTGGACAAAAGTTTGAACTCTAATACAATGCACAATACATAAGCAAGCGCAACATACAAGAATTGGGGTTAGAGATTGCTTGTGGAGGCAGAACCAACTTTGCAAAAAACACAAAAAAGTGAATTTGAAATCAAGGTTAGAGACATTTTCAAGACTTGAGACGTATCCCAATCGCTTCCTGGCAACGCTTACAAGCTAACCCAGTCCAAACCAGGCATCCTCAGGCCCTCATACGCGTTGTAAGTCCTTTGTAACATGGCCCTGTTCTTGATTTCGCATTTCTCAATTTAAGCATAGTTGATATGAATTGACAACATATTCTGAATCTATAAACCATTTGCAAGCATTTGGTATCATTCAATTGCGTTTTCGTAACCTGTAACGAGACCCACCATTATTAGGGTTTTGTCCTTTGTTTTTGGGGTTTTCTGTTTCAGGGAAAATTGGCCATCATGTTGGACATGGTTGCATCCAGGAGGTTGAGATGAACACAACCCTAGCCTTAGAACTCATTTTCATAGCCTGAGGAGAATTTTGGATCGAAGCTGCGCTTTTAGTTGCGGATAAAAATCCGCAGGTAAATTCACAGTGCTGGGAGGACAGGGACGAGCTCGTGGCACGTTCCCATTGGGCCATTCAAACGATTGCGCGCCTTTTTATTTTATTTTCTGGCATTTGATTTTGTTTGTATATATTATATCATGTTATTATTATAACAAACAAAGCAACACGCCCCAGTGGTGGCCACATAGGCGCTTAAAGACCCAAAGGTTGGAGGTCAGGGGTTCGATCCCTGCCTCCAGCAATTTGCATTTTTTCCAATATTTTTCAGGAGATTCTGTACACGCATGGGCCAGATTCACACCATACTCACCAATCCAAGCGCCAGATGGCCAAAGGGCCAGATCTGGTGGTCAGATATTGAAGGTCCACCTAAGAGCTAGTCAACGCATTAGCATGGAATCCCAAAAGTCAAAACGGACCAGCAGCAATTGGGCCTACAAATTTGCTTTCAGCACCTCCCAAGAAAGGCCCATTCTCTCTTTCTCTTTATATTTTGTTTATTTAATTTAGCCATTTTATTACATTTTAATTTATTTTCTAACCAATAAATAAATTTCTTTTTTTTTATCAAAAATCACAAAAATAATTTTATCCAATAAAATTTTAGAATTCTTTTTATTCATTTATTAATTAATACTAACTAATTAATTTAGGTTTTTAATTCTAGGAAACTTTAATTTATTTTTGCAAATACTTAAAATTAATTAGAAATCATTAGGTTTTAATTCTAATTTAATTACTTTATTTTCTTTCTTAAAATAATAAAAAAAACTCCAAAATATGTCATTTATTATTTTTCATTTAATAATTAATTTAGTCATTTAATTTAGGATTTAGTTTCTTTCCTTAAAATAAAAACAACAAAAAAAACATTTTCTTTCAAAAGGGTCAAAACCCTAAATTTCACATTCGATTTAATTTCGCGTCGCGCTTTATTTATTTTATCCATATTGATGTATCTGCTTCCGGTATGTAATAGATAATTAGGACCTTTTATTTATTTACCGCTTTATTTTATTTTCAAAGGGTTGCTTTTGGCGATGTAAATACCCGACGCCTTGTAATTTAATTTCCGCACCTTTAATTTCCGCAAATTATAACTGCTAGATGTTTGATAATAGGGTATGCATGACAAGATTGAATTCCTAATCTTAAAATCAAATTAGATCACCCTTAACATGTGCAAAGATAAAAAAAATAAACTGAAAACGACACACTCGCACATGCGCACTTCTAGGGTACACCCCACTTGGTTGCCTTCGTACACGGTCATTGAGTATAGGTCGTTTTAGAGGCCGTCCTCTTGTCTAAAAGATCATAGTTGCCTCGAAACGGTTGCCTCAGATATTGTTGCCTCAAACAAATGATCTAAGATATTAGGGTTACCTCTAAGGCGTCCTAACATTTCTTTGGTGACCGTATGTCCCTCTTTCGAATTGACCCTAAAACTCCAACGATGGTGCTACCTACTCATTAATAGTGGGATAGCGTTGTCTAAAGGAAACTAGCATAGAACGATTCCTTTTTCGAGTAGGTAGATAGTTCTTAGATACTTGCTCATCCAAAACAAAACAAAATTTTCACACTTACACCCCTTTTCAAACAAAGTTTTCAAAAGCACTTCATTACACTCTTGAGGACAGAAGCAAGAGTTAAATCGAAGTTTAAAACAAAAACTTTCAAAACCCACAAGCAAAAAGAAAACATTTTGAAAATGATGAGCAAGTACCTAAGAGCCCGTAGATAACTACGGATAGAAAGGGTGCTAATACCTTCCCTTTCTATAATCTACCCCCCGAACCCGAGAAATATCTCGAAAAAGGAATTTTTCTATGCTTTTTTCCTTTCCTTGTTGGATAAAATAAAATTCGGTGGCGACTCTTGCTTACCGCGACATTTTGTGAAAACAAACGCAAAACGCAAACCAGCATTTCCAAAAAAAACAGGCAGTTCTTCCCACCGTATCACAGTAAGTTTTCCAAACTGTGATATCTTCATACAAGCATCATTGCCATAAATTCCCTGAAGATAAATGTAGATATCATTATTCTAAAGCTAACCATGTCCTTAAATTTCATTTTAATTAACTATGTGATGAGAATTTTGGAACTGAAGTTTCTGAACCGTTAGGGTTTTAATTTGGTACTAAGCAAAATTTGTTTCAATCTTTAATCTATAGCTTTTTAAAATTATATGGTTTAATTACTTGTCAAAAATTAAGCAAGTTTGATGTTTACAATTTTCAAATTGATTGAGAAATGAAGAAGTTACATGTTTGATGATGGAAGGATGGTCGTGAGGAAGAAGACAATGGCCATAGCGCCATTATTCTATTTTTTAAAAACTAGTT
Source organism: Vicia faba (assembly GCA_948472305.1). Lineage (NCBI taxonomy): Eukaryota > Viridiplantae > Streptophyta > Magnoliopsida > Fabales > Fabaceae > Vicia > Vicia faba. The sequence continues at coordinate 299,968 of CATIWC010000258.1, read as the reverse complement.
TATTATATAATTAATTGTTTGGATTTGTACTACCGGATGAAACAGCCGTCCCAACGGTAGGAGGAAGTGTGCAAAGGCTTTGGTGTGTCAGGGCAGGGGTTTGAAACCAAATGGCCAAACTCATAAAATCATTAAAAAAATTGATTTAGGTTTTAATAAATTTATTTATTTTTTCATAAATAAAATTAATTTTAATTTAATCACACCTTGATTTTATTTTGTTAATTAATTAGAATTAGGGTTTATTTTTATACTTTAATTATTTTTCTATAACAAAAAACACAAAAAATATTTTCTAAACACTTAGAATTTTTTAGGTCTTAAATATCTTCTCCTTTTCACCATCTCTGCACGCTCATTTACTTTTTCGAATTATTTTTCAATTTTGTAATTGTCAATAGTTTGTAATAGATAATTAGGGTTTATTACTTTTCCTCCCCAGTTTATGGTTTGTACTCCCCATCCCCGAAGCGATGTAATAACATAGATTACTTCCCGCAGTTTTATTTTTCTGCACTTGGATATATTTAACTGCTAGATTGATTAGGCGTGCATGGATTTTAAACAGTCATGTCCCTCGAACGTGGGATGCTTTAGCAAAGACCCTCAGTAAAAGATCGTAGTCCCTCGATGGCCCTTCGATGCTGACATCAGTAAACGATCTTAGTCCCTTACAAAAATTGCTAAAGCGTCCTACAAGTTGCCTTATATGACTGTACGATGACCCGCACTTGTCCCTCACATCAAACGATAGGGCTTCCTGCTAACTAATGCTAGGATAACACTATCCAAAGAAGAATGATAAAGAATAATAAAGACCTTGAGTAGGTAGAATGCTCGTAGTTGCTTGCTCACAAACTTTTCAAAATAAAACATCTTTTCATAAAACAACACTTTCTTTCATAAATATTTTCAAAACAAACATTTTATATACATTCTCAACGATACGAGAATCATTACAAAATTTCCGCACTTAGGCATTTTCAAAATATTTTCAAACATACACAAGCACAAAGCATTTCCAAATAAGTGAGCTAGCGATTAAGAGTCCGTAGATAACTTTGAATGAAAAGGGTGCTAACACCTTCCCTTTTCATAACCTACCCCCCTTACTTAGAAAATTCTCAAAAAGGTCTTTCCTGTTCTTTTCACCCTTTCCTTTATTGGGTAAAAGAAAAGTTGATGGCGACTCTTGCTATCCGCAACATTTGCGATAAAACTCAAAACTCAAAAGTCAGTTCTCCCACCGTATTACAGAAATGGAAACTCTGTTGGGGATCATTAAACTAAAAGTGAGGTTACCTTAAGAGATATATCACCTTTATTGCTTTACTTGTTTTCCTTGTATGCTTTATATTTTGGGATATGTTTGGGTTTATTTCTTGCATAGATCATATACCCGAATTTGAGGGCATTTTAGGTAAGTAACAATAGATCGTAAAGACTGCATGGCATATACCAATACGGTTAAAGTGATGGCTACGTTAGTGCGACACATTGGTTGGTGTCGGTGTCCCTTGAGTCAGTCAAGGAGAATGTTGGGCTGTCGCGTGGTGTCATAAGCACTAACTGACCTTAGAACCTTAGTTGACACAACTTAGCCATTAGAAAGTAGTGAGATGGTCGACTTTGGTGCAGACTGAAGCTGGTTAATACTCGATGCTACACTCATTGAGATTGGACTCTCGGGATATTTCGGCCGCAATTCAGATGCTTGAGCTGAAACAATGCCTGAGAGAAAAGTCAGTGATATGGGATTCCTAGAATCCAATTACTTCTTTTAGGATAGGTTGAGCCAACTAAACCCAAGAGGGTACTTACCTATAAACTCCATGCAAGCCTGACCCTAAGGCCTGGTGTGTCTTGTTTGTGTTTGATTAAATTTATGCGAACATGACATCATGACATCGTGATATCATTAAACATGTAATTTTCACTAACCATTTCAAGGACCTAGATATTTATCTTCGTTCTTTGTTGTAGGTTATGGCCTCTACTCGTAGAAATACTATCCAGATTAGTTTTGTGAGGATACCTTCTCAACTTAAGGAGTTAGTCTCAAAAGTTCCTGAAAGCTCCCAATTCACCAAAAGGCATGGTCATCTACTCAGTTTGGTTACTTCGGGTTTTGAATAAGACTGGATGAGTGTTTTATTACAGTTCTTTGACCCCGCACATCACTGTTTCACCTTTCCAGATTATCAGTTGGTACCCGCAATGGAAGATTTCTCTAAGCTACTGGGAATACTTGTTCTTGATCAGACACCTTTCACTGGTTTAGAGAAAGATCCACAACCTGAAGAAATTGTAGCAGCCTTACATCTGACATTGTATCTAATTGGGAAACAAGAAGTAGAGTCAAGGGTTTTCTTACTAAATTTGTTTTGGAGAAGACTCAGCTTGTTTTGGATGCTATGAGTTTTCATGATTTCAAGGAAATCTTGGCTTTGTTGATTTAAGGTTTGGTGCTATTCCCTAATCCAGACCAACTCATAGATGTGAATGCTGTCAAAATTTTCCTCACTCGTAACCCTGTGCCTACTTTGCTTGGAGATATTTTGCATTCTCTTCACACTCTTACTATGAGGAAGCGAGAGACTCTTATGTGTTGCATACCTTTGTTATCCAAGTGGTTTGCTTCTCACCTTCCTCGATCAGTAGTGAAGAATGAACAAGGTTTGAGGTGGTCTCAAAGGATGATGTCACTCTCCCATTCAGATATGTATTGGTGTTCCCGATCTCTAGTAGATGTTACTATCATTGACTGCTGCAGGGAATTCCCTAATGTTCCACTCCTTGGCATTAGGGGAGGTATTACCTACAACCCTGCTCTAACTCTACGTCAATTTGGTTATGCTCGAAGAGATGGTCCTCATGACATACTTATCTAGGGTATTGTGTTTGACTATGAAAATGATCCTCAAGGTTATCGTCAAAGGTTTTATACGTTCTTGAGTCATGGTAAACAAGATTGATAGCAATACTTTAGGACAAAATAATTCTATCCCATTGGAGACCTACATCAGATGGGTACAATCTCGTGCTCAAAACCTTGTAATGCCATATCCCGCTGTCTTACCAATGATCATGGAGCCTGTTACCGAAGGAGACATTTCTTGCACCATCCTCCATCCATACATTTCCACTGACCTCGAAGAATTGCAGAAGTCTTGGATTCAACTCAAGGAAGAATGGGACACCTTTGAAACAATTTTATGAAAGTGAAAAGAAAGTGTTAGAGCTCACAAAGCAACTTCACGAGGAGAAAAGCCTTAATGCATACATCGACACGAAGAGGAAGCGTCTGTGGGAGACTTGAGTCTTGGGTTTTATAAGTTCACATTGTTGTCTCTTTGAGACCCTTTTATTTTGATTGTAAGCCTAAGAGGCAATTGTAATCTTGAACTTACTAATAAAAATATTTGTTTTTGTTTCCTCTCGGTTAGCAAATTTATATCGCCTAAGGTCCTTGAAAATATTGCATCTACATATCATACATCATTTCATAAACAGGTTTTCCAATACAGGTTTCCTCATCTATTTACTGTTTATTTCAGTATAAAATGACCCTCGAACAAACTGTCAAGGATCTCTAGGCTCGGCATGCACAATTTCAAGAGACTATTCTGAATCTGGCCAATGGGCAACAGGATATAATGAAGCTTCTCACCAAGAATAAGAAGACTAGAAAGTCGGCTGTCATCCTCAACACGGGGAGAAGATTCAAAGGTCCTGGTCAACCGTTTCAAGTGGATAATGTTTTCTTTGAGGAAGACGACAACCAAGAGGAGGATGGCATAAGTATCAGGGGTGAAGGTAGAAATAACCAGGGTTCTAAGAATATTCCTGAAAATAAAGACTGTTCTGATGAACAGTACCCTCCTGTAGATAATTAGTACAAGCAATTGGAAGACCATCCCAAAGCTATGGAAATCCAGAAAGTGCCTGAATTAGATTTTGGAGAACTAGGTCTGATCCTGGAGGTGGTCATCCCCCATAAATTCAAGGTCCATATATTTGCTAAATATAATGGGGTCTCTTGTCCCAAACTTCATCTGAGGTCGTATGTTCGAAAAATCTAGCCTCATACTGCTGACAGGAAATTATGGGTCCATTTCTTTCAAGAAAGTTTGTCTGGTACTCAACTTGAATGGTTCTACCAGCTGGAAGGAACCAACATTCACATGTGGGAAGACTTAGTTGCTGCTTTGTACAAGCAATATCAATATAATGCTGACCTTGCACTGACTCGTGTACAATTGCAAAACATGTCCATGGGCTCAAATGAAAGGTTCAAACAGTATGCCCAGAAGTGGAGAGACTTAGCTGGAAGGGTTCAACCTCCCTTGTGTGACCGGGAATTATTTGATATGTTCATGGGTACTCTGACATGCCCATTCTTTAATCATCTGATTGGAAGTTATTCATCTGGCTTTACTGAGTTAATTCTGATAGGAGAAAGAGTTGAAAGTTATATTAATAGTGGGAATATTCCAATGGTTACAACTTCTATGTTGTGAAGAAATTGTTCGGTGGTAAAAAAGAAACCAATGTTGTATATGGCCAAAAGAACCGTAGTAAAAATGACCGCCAACAGTCCGTGGGAGCGGTGTTGATCTCTAGTCCAGTGCTTGTTCAACAATCACAACAGGGAAACCGTCGAAGGCTAGACGCTCAGTCAAGGCAGTTTACCAAGATCGGCATGCCTTTGTCTCAGACATTACAACATTTGTTAAAGGCTGAACTCATTTCACTGTGGGATCCTCCTCAGAATCCCAACACACCCTCTCCAAAGTAAAATCCAAATGTGAGGTGTGCCTATCATTTGAACAATTTTGGGCACGACACTAACAACTGCTGGGCCCTGAAAATCAAGATTCAGGATATGATCGATAATAAGGAAATTGAGTTTGATCCTCTAGAGACTCTGAACGTGATAACTGCACCTATTCCTAAGCATGACAAATGCATAAATTCTATTAAAGATGTTTTATATGTTACCTCCGTAAGTGATGTGGTTACTCCTCTCTCAACAATCAAGGAGAATTTGCTACAAGTCGGTTTATTTTCAGGTTGTGTTAAAGAATGTTATTGATGTGTAGTTTAACCCAATGGTTGCGGGTTACTGAAGGAAGATGTTTAGCGCCTGATGGATGAACATGCAATTTTGATTGAGAAAGTTCCGTATGCTGAGAATTTGTGCCAAGATTTGTCTGTCATATCTGGTACTCCTTTCAGGATCACTTCCAAGGGTCCTGTAAGGATTACTGCCAATCTAAAAGTTAATCCTTTAATCATTACAACACCTGGTCCCATCCCATATTCATCGGAGAAGGCTATTCCATTGAATTATGGGTCTGACGTCTATTACCACAACATTAAACAAGATTTGTCTGACGAAGATGATGAAGAGGTTGATCCTAATATTGACAATATTATGAGGACCAGCAAAATTACTAGAAACAGAAGGAATTTCTCCCCTGAAATCTCTCCACCTGCTCAAGTCACAGTTACCAAGACAACTGTCGAGGCTCGGGGTAAAGAGCATGCCCAGATAGAGGCGCCAAAAGAAGCTGCAGTCAAGGACACCTCTGGACAAGAGTTGGAAGAGGTTTTGAAAATCATCCGCAGGAGCGACTATAAAATTTTTGAACAGATGGGGAAGACCCCGTCCAAAATCTCTATGCTATCTTTACTACTGTGTTATGAAGCCCATGCACAGGCTTTAGTAAAATTCTTGAAGACTGCTCATGTGCCGCAAGAAATTTCAACTGATCAATTTGGAAGTTACGTAGCGAGTTTAAAAACTGATAACAGATTAGGCTTATCCAATATTGACCTGACTCCAGAGGGGATAAATCATAAAAGGGCCTTGCATGTCTCCATTGAATGTAGGGGAACTATGTTGGCTCATGTGTTAGTTGATACTGGATCTTCTTTGAATGTTCTGCCAAAGGGCGCTCTTGACAGACTGGATTTTGAAGGGGTTGTACTGAAACCCAGTGACATTATAGTTCAAGCCTTTGTTCAAAAGAATGGTACATGGAGAAGTGGATCTTACTATCAAAGTGGTTCACAGATCTTTGAATCCACCTTCTATGTAATGGATATCCAGCCAACTTATTCTTGTCTATTAGGACACCCCTGGATCCATGGGGTAGGCGATGTTACCTCCACCTTACACTAGAAATTAAAGTATCTTATGAAATGGAAGATTGTTATTGTCTGCGGAGAGGAGGAGTACATTGTCATCCACCTTAATTCATTCTGGTACATGGAGATGGACGGAGAATTTATCGAGACTCCATGTCAGACCTTTGAAGTAATTTCCCCTGCTGCTGTTGAAGATGTTTCTGCCGTTCCAAAGATCACCAAGGTTCTGCACAAGATGGCTTCCTTAAAAGATGCCAAAGCAACTATAGAAGAAGGTGGTTATACTATTTGGGGTCATCTTCCTAATATCCCTTACAAATCTGATAAGTTTGGTTTGGGCTTTACTGCAGAAGGTCAAAGAGTTGTTCGTCGCGCTCGAGCTGGAAGACCTTTGTTCCGTATCAACAACAACAGAATCAATTCTATAGAAGACGCTGATATTGATTGTGATTTCGACAACTGGATATTCCCTACCATTGGTGATGGACTCGACAATTGGAAAGTAGAAGACATTATCTATATCTCCTTTAGTTTAGGAGTAACATTTATTTCTGTTTTATCGCTTTAAGAAGTTTGGTTATGTAATTTATTTTAAAACAATGACTTTAAACCTTACGTCTTGCCCGGGGCACAATGGTCCATTTGTTAAGGGTTGTCATTTCATAAGTCATATTTTCATTTAATGAAAGCATTGGACATTTTACATTCAAATTTTGCACTCTCTAGATTTCTTTTACTTTATTGCACTTTCAAATAGCTATGTGTTCTTACACACACACCCACACTACATTGCAGATCCCTATCCACTCTGGATCTCGTTGATAACGGTCATGCTATTGCCGCTTATGACTTTGAAAATCCAATCTACCAAGCCGAGAATGAAGGTGAGGAGGATTGTGAAATACTTGGAGAACTTGCCAGACTCTTAATACAAGAAGAAAATGCTATCCAACCACATGAAGAGCGAGTCGAACTTGTAAATTTGGGTACCGAGACGGACATAAAAGAGGTCAAGATAAGCGACAACTTAGAGGGAAGTATCAAGAACAGATTGATTCAGATGTTACATGACTATGTTGAGATCTTCGCTTGGTTGTATGAAGATATGCCAGGGCTTGATACTGATATTATAGTTCACCGTCTGCCAATGAAAGAGGGTTGTTCTTCGATTAAGCAGAAGGTTCATCGCATGCTTCCCGAGATGTCAGAGAAGATCAAGGCTGAGGTTATCAATAAATTCAATGCAAGTTTCTTAGTAGTGTCATCCTATCCTAAATGGGTTGCTAATGTTGTTTTGGTACCAAAGAAAGATGGCAAGGTACGTATGTGTGTAGATTACAGGGATCTGAATAGGGCAAGCCCCAAATATGACTTCCCACATCCACATATTGATGTTCTGGTCGACAACACTGCTCAACATAAGGTATTCTCTTTCATGGATGGTTTCTCAGGTTATAATCAGATCAAGATGGTGCTTGAAGACATGGAGAAAACTACCTTCGTCACACAGTGGAGCACTTTCTGTTACAAGGTCATGCCTTTTGGGTTGAAGAACGTCAGAGCAACTTATCAGCGGGCCATGGTAGCCTTATTTCACAACATGATTCATCACGAGATAGAAGTTTACATTGACAACATGACAGCAAGATCAAAGACCTAAGAAGAACATATTGATCATTTGCATAAGTTATTTGAAAGGCTAAAGAAATACAAGCTGAGGCTAAATCCGAACAAATGCACTTTTGGGGTGAGATCTGGTAAAATCTTGGGTTTCGTTGTCAGTGGTAAAGGTATTGAAGTTGATCCTGCAAAAGTTAAAGCTATTCAATAAATTTCGGCTCCCCGTACTGAGAAAGAGGTCAGAGGTTTCTTAGGACGAATAAATTACATTGCCCGATTCATTTCTCATTTGACTGCTACATGTGAGCCAAGATTCAAGTTGTTGAAGAAAGATCAAGCAGTAAAATGGAACGGCGACTGTCAAATAGCCTTTGATAAAATTAAGGAATACTTACAAGAACCTCCAATTCTGATGCCACCGATTGAAGGAAGACCTCTAATCATGAACCTAACAGTGCTAGAGAACTCAATGGGGTGTGTACTGGGCCAACATGACGAGTCTGGTTGAAAAGAGCATGCAATATACTACCTTAGCAAAAAAGTTTACCGACTGTGAAACAAGGTATTCACTGCTCGAGAAAACTTGCTACGCTTTGGCATGGGCTGCTCGCCGACTAAGACAATATATGTTGACTCATACTACTCTATTGTTATCTAAAATGGATCCCATCAAATACATATTTGAGAAGCCAGCTCTCTCTGGAAGAATAGCCCGATGGAAAATAGTCTTAACAGAATACGACATTCAGTACACCACTCAAAAAGTAATCAAAAGAAGTGTACTGGAAGATCATTTGGCACATCAAGCTATAGACGACTACCAGTATGTGAATTTCAAATTCCTGAATGAGAACATTACGCTAGTTACGGATTATGAAGATCCTAGACCGTACGAAGGACTTGAGTCAGGATCGCTATGGACTATGGTTTTCGGTGGAGCTTTCAACACACTTGGAAACGAAATTGGTGTTGTAATTAACTCTCCCCAGGGTTGTCATATGCCCTTCACTACCAGACTTTGCTATGACTGCACCAATAATATGGTTGAATATGAAGTGTGCATCATGGGTATTAAACTTGCTATTAACCTGAGAATCAAATTCCTGAGCATATATGGGGATTCAGCCTTGGTAATCAGCCAGGTCAAGGGAGAATGGGATATGAAGCATCAGAATCTTATCCCTTACCGAGAACATGTGCTAACCTTGATTCTGTATTTCAAAGAGATTACTTTTGAGCATATCCCAAGAGAAGAGAATCAGTTGGCGGACGCATTAGCTACCATGTCATCCATGTTCAAGGTCAGATAGGACAGTGAGGCTCCCAGAATTACCATTGAAAGATTTGACAAACTGACACACTGCTACAAAATTGATACTGAGGGAGTAGAAGAAAAACCTTGGTTTCTTGAATTGAAAAGGTACCTTGAAGCTCAAGAATACCCTGAAGGGGCATCGATCAATGACAAGAAGTTCCTACGGAGGTTCTCAGCTAAGTTCTTTGATGCGGTGTATTAGCAAGTGTACAAATCGCGTCAGAGTAATATAAAAGATTATCGATCCACAGAGACCAATCAGCAATCTATCATTTCCTATTGTTACGGTGTTTAGCTAAGTCAATATTAAACAGGGAATTGAGCATGCAAGAAATTAAAGTGTGGAGAAATAAACTTCAGATATAAAAGCAGGGTCGAATGTAATTCACATAGTCAGATGATATTCGCAATGCTTCGGAATAGAAATACTTATAGGGCAATATTTTCTACTAAAGAAAAGAACTAATTTAACAGGAACTGTCGCTTTCGCGTAATCAGAACTGAGTTTATTCTCTAATCAGACCTTCTTATCGTCACTTATAAAAATGTGCGCATTACGTTAAAGTAATAAACCTATTTTTAAGAAATAAAGTACTTGACCAAGTTGAAAAGTATTTTGATCTGGAATTTCTAATAAAAAGGGGACCTAACTTTAACCCTATAAACGCGTCCAAAAATAGTTTCAAAATTGATTTCTTTGATAATAAAAATCAATAACTAATCGGACAAAGCGCTTTCGCTTCCTTTGACCAGTTAGAACTAACCGAGTTTAACAAAGGGTTGGACGGCTTTCGATCTTACCCAACAACAATAAAGTACAGAAAACTCGTATTAAAAACCAAAATAGCCCATAAGCATTTCTATTGACACATTATTTGGAATATCGATCTAACTAGATTCCTTATATTCTAGCCCAGTAAGGTTCAGCCTGACATGGTAATGTAAACAGACATGTTAAAATAAATCATGCGAGAAAGTAAATAATTTAAAGTGTGGTGTGGGAAATAAACAAAGTAAAAGTAGTGCAGAAAATAAAAAAAGTAAAAGAAGGTGCGTGAAATAAACAAAGTAAAAGCAAGTGCGGGAAATAAACAAAGTAAAAGCAGGTGTGGGAAATAAACAAAGTAAAAGCAGGTGCGGGAAATAAACAAAGTAAAAGTAGGTGTGGTAAATAAACAAAGTAAAAGCAGGTGAGAGAAATATAAATAGAAACCTGCTCCAAACGGGGAGGTTTTAGTTCTGGTACAAACTGGAAGTAAAATGCGATTGGAAATAAATAGCAGTTGAAAATAAATGTGGCAGGATAAACTTCAGCCGAAGTGCTCCAAACTCGATTACAGACTCAATCTACGAACTCGATCACAGACTCAATCAAAGTGCAATAGTTCCCCGATGTGAAGAATTATCGCTTTACAATGGTGAAATTATATGGCTTAAGTTCACAACTATGGTTGGATCAAGTTTTCAACTAAGCTTGGGTGAATTGAAATGAAATCAGGAACTTCTATTTATAGAGGATGAAGAATGTAGGAAATCACAGGAATGCCCCCTAACTCATTTTGGGGGGGGGGGGGGGGGGAAACATCGTCCAAAGGTGGCGCCCGCCATGGAGGCCATGGCGCCCGCCATGAGTGTAAATGAAAGGAAGTGGGAAACATGGCAATTGAGGTCAGCAGGAGGTGGTCCACGTCATGGCCTACCCTATGGCTGGCGCCATGGTGGACGCCATGAGTGCAAATTTAACCTAAACTCCTGTTTTTTAGCCTGTTTTCCTTCATTTCTTCAGGGGAGCTCTGGATAATTGAAATACCTGAAAAGGAAACAAAAGATAGGCATAATACGAGAAAACAATAATAAAAAACCTATATAACATGTGAAATCAGAGTAAAAAACAAGTGTAAAGTAAGTGTTATCAAATTCTCCCACACTTAAACCTTTGCTTGTCCTCAAGCAAAAACTCTAAATAAATTAAGAAGAAAAACAGTGTTAGTGAACAAGTTGGGCTGCAAGGGGCCTCTGGAATTAAAACAGGGATGTATTGATAGGTACTCACTGATTCAAACCAAGGATATCGTAGTGACACTCTTCCGTAAAACGAACATAAGCTTCGTTCTTTTACGAACCAATCCATATCATGCCACTATGCTTAGGCCTATATTTTTCCTTTTTTCAAATCATTTTTCATTCAGGCACAATCACATTAAGCCTGTTATTCGTACATGCTCATAGTAAAGTGATCGGGTAGTGATTCTGATCATAAAACGCAGGGCTCTGGTACAAAAAGTTGGTGTAACCCCTTTTATTTACCCATTTATAGTTGCGGGGGATCGGATCATAATCCCCCTACCAAGTTCAGCACCAGATACCTCTGAACCAACTAAAGATGGGTAAAAAAAATTTATTTTTATTTTTCTTCTTCTTTTGCTTTTGCTTTTGCTTTATTTTTCAACATACAACTTTTGTTGAGTTAAATGACTTTGTGAGGGTCACCTATCCCGAGGTTGTAATTTATAATAAGAACATAGCATATAGATCATTCACTTCTCTTCGGTCCCCTACGTAGAGCATGCTTAGACCGGAGCTGACTGCTAGGATAAACTATTCAAGGATTTAAGAATGAAAATTTTAAGGCCACGACATAAGGGGTATCGGGATCAAATTCCTGAATTTACGAAGCTTAAGGTGTAAAAACGATGCCGATGCTTCAAAAGAGATTTCCCAAGTCATACTACATCCTATCTCAACCAGGTCTTATAGCCCAACTAAGTTCAAAACACAGTGTTTTTCTTAGAATTTTTTTCCGGTTAGGCTCAAGAAATGGGGGAGTGGACATACACTAGACCATACAGATATAAATGACTCGTCAAACACATGTATTATTTTGAAAAGAAAGCAAACAAGAAAACTAAAGCAAATAAAGAAGTAAAATAACGAGAAGGAAAATGCAGGAAAGGAAAAATAAAGCGAGAAAAAATAAAGCAAGAAAAATAAAGCGAGTAAATCTCCTCCCACACTTAAATCAAACATTGTCCCCAATGTTATGAAATAAGATAAGGAAAGAGTCACCTGGTAAAGTACTAAGGCTGGCTGGGTCCCTCGCCATCCTGCGGTGAATGTCTTGGATGACGGGATCGGCTGCGATGACGGACTGCTCTGAGAAGCCTCGAACTGGTTGAATCTGGCGGACAAGGCAATCTATGAACTCTGAATCTCGCGAAGGTTACCTAAAAGGAAACCTTGAGTGGCCTCCATGAGGGCGGAGTGCCTCTGAAACTGGGCTTGTTACCTATGTTGCTCGCGGGATATCTCCAATTGAGATTCCATAAGACTTTGAAAAGAGTGGTTCGTCTGCTGTTGTGACGCCTCCATAAAACTCATGTTATCTGCCAGCTGCTGTTGGATGGCAGAAAGTAAACCATCTCTTCTCTCCTCCCAGGCTAGCAGGTCACGCCACATCTCTTCAGTGATGTAGAAGCCAGGAGTCGTACCTGAAAAAGTGTTAGAAGTAGAAGGTGCAGTGTGTGCGGGTGAAGTATGGTAGGGGACACAGGTGGGGCATGAGGTACATCCCTCTGCTCATATTCTTCATCAGTCTCGTGTGCGTCCCCAAGTGGAACATTAGGAGGTAATGGACCCGTAAAAGGTGGAACATCTAGATCGTAGGTCCAGTTCCTCGCAATTCGTACATCAGTACGTCTAGTGCAAGGCAGAACGACTGATGGGATAACGACACCCCGAACCATAAGTTCAAAGCCACCCGCTCTCCCCACCTTTCATAATTTCATATCTTTTAGAAATTTCAAATTAATTGTGTGGGGAGGCAGGGGTGCTAGGGTAGCTATCTCAGCGTCGACGTGTAGAGCTCTAGCAATAGATGTAACTAGTCCTCCAAAAGCTATGGTCCTTGTGTATCTCAGGACAACAATTATGTGAGCAATCATAAACGGGACTGAATTAATTCTTCTATTAGTGAGACTACCTTGAAAAAATAGAAGTTCTCTATCATTTATCTTGTTTGGATTCTCCCGGCCAAAAATAGTACAGGCGAGCATATATCGAAAAATTCGAATAGCCGGGTTATGGATCAATGATGCTAAAATTCCTTCAAAAGAATTTATAGAAGAGTTTGACAATTGACGCCAGAAAGAAAATGCATCAGTGGACCATTCAGAATCCAAAGGGATCTCACAAATAGCATCATCACCATGAGGAATACCCAACAGAGTTGTTAGTTCATCGATGCTATATTCATATTCAACATTAAACAGACGGAATTTAACCGTACTGATGGTACTAGTAGTGTCGGGGTGAACCAAATAAATTAGGGAACTTAAGAATTCCCGAGGTAGCCTCTCAAAGGTGGGCTCTTTTCTAGTAAAAATCTTGTGCAATCCTAGGATGTCAGCTAAATGAAAAAACTATGATAAAGTCCTAAAGTATACAGACAATCTTCATCGACATACCTGGTTGAGACAATTTCTCGTCCTTGCAATTTTTCAAGGATTTTCCGTTGTCGGTCTCTGGGTTTGCCTTCACGAAGAACGTATCCGTTGAACTCCATTGTTGCTCCTTTGGAAGAAAATTGAAAAAAAATGGGTTTCAAAATGGGTGTTGGAGATTGGGAGGAGGAAGTTTGAATTTTTATGAAGGTTAGAAAAATGGATGTTGGAGTGGTTAATGGGGTAGTAGGTGGTTGATAAAATGAGAGTTTTTGGGTGGTTTTGGGGTTGAAAATGGAGAAAGTGGGAGGTTTTTGAAAATCTGCCCGTTATAGTCTCAGACCCCATGGTGGGCGCCATGGTCTTGGTGGCGGGCGCCATGCTTGGAATTTGGGTTGGGCTCAAATTTCTTTGTTTTGTTGGTTTGGGCTTCTTATTCCAATTTCTTCTCGTAGGTTCAAACAACAATTCTTCATTTGGTGCTTCCAAGGATTGGTGTATTGAATTTTTTTCTTTTATGTTTATAACTTGAAAATAATAAACTCATAAAAATAAAATAAACAATTAATTAAAGAGGAAAAAAAAGAAAATGATAAATTAGAAATATACTTAATTATGGTAAGTCACGAAAAATAAAAATAAAAAGAAAGTAGAATGCAAGAGTTAGGCATAAAAATAGATAAGTCTGAAAAAGGAAACAACATGATAAAAGAAACAACAAAACAACAAAACAATGCAGATATGAATCAAGATCATCAAGGAGTAGTAGGGTCCTTGGTCGATTCAGAACCATGAGCTGCAGCTAACTTACTGCGAAGATCATCAATTTCATGTTGTAGGAGGTCTGCCTCAGTAGAGTGAGTAGCATCGGAAACCATAACCTGAAGAGAGAGGTCTTCAACTGTCTGACGGAATTGGGCTACCTCTCTATGCAGCTCAGCAACCTGTGCATAGATGTCGGGTTGCTGCAAAGAGAAATTATTAGAGAATACAGTGGTCCTTTCTGGCGATGGACATGGATGATACTCAGGTACCAGAGGTGATTTTCTCTCGTCCACGGTCTCTCCAAGACCTTCTAAGACATATGTCCAATTGGCAGGGTAATGGACATTGGTCATCATGGGATAAGGCAAGGTAAAATAGTGAACGGTTTCATTATCAATCAGGAGTCTATAATGGTTGGGATTAAAGTAGATTCTTCTCATTAGGCCACAATCCAAAAAGAAATCAATGTCCATTGTAGTATATCCACAGTAGGAGGTAAGGTGAGATAACTTACTTGTATGACCCAAAGCAGAAGCAATCTGAGTCATTATCCCTCCCACATGGAGGATACCTTCAGTAAACTTAGAATTCATCGTGAGATTCCACAGCATAAAATTTCCACATGCTACGGGGCGAGACTGGGTCGCACAGTAGAGGAAAAAGATCTCCTCCTCGCTAACATGGGTATCAGTGTCGGCCTTCCCTAGGAAAGTGTGAGCAATAACCATCTGAAAATACATGAAAGCGGGGTTCTGAATAACAGGGGATAACTGAGTGGACGGATCAAGGCTCCCTCCAGCAATAATATCTCTCCAGAATTTCTCTATGTCCCTAGTCATGAAATAGCCAGTTGGTAGCTCAGGTATAGCATCGGGTGTGGTCTGGAAGCCTAACAAGTCGCTAAACTCCCTCTGGGTAAAACAATATTCTATCCCGAATAGTCTGAAAGTGAGATATCCATCCTGGCCATTATAAGGCTCAAACTCGAATGAACTGAGGAATTCTAAGGTGAGGTTCTTGTAGGTCACATTTAGGTCATATGCATACTCGTCCCACTTTAGCTGGTTGCATAGATACTTGATACTGGCTTCAAAGCCAAGAGCTTCCATGCAAATCTGGTCTGGATATCTGGTCGGTGCCATGGGTCACTGTGAAAGGACCGCACAACGTTGTCTCTGAGTGTCACCTCGGAAGGAAACATGCATGTCATCGAAATGCTCCATCCTGAAAAATGTAGTTAACAAAGACGACTAGCAGGTGATACCTGAATCATAAATTTTGCAACTGTTAGTATAAAGATAAAAATAAAATTTGATAAAGTAAAAAGTAAATAAATGCAAAAAATAAAAATAAACCCATGGGTTGCCTCCCATGCAGCGCTTGTTTAACGTCGTTAGCTTGACGAGTAAACTTCATATATCGGAAACTGGTACTGGTGGATCAATCAGAGTGTGGCTGAAGTAGTTGGTGGGAATGTCACCTCCTTCGTAATGCTTCAACCTCTACCCATTGACGATAAATGGGCTACAATAGTTGTTCTTGATCTCGACTGCTCCAGATCTTAGGATTCTAGAGACCTCAAAAGGACCTGTCCATCTTGAACGTAGCTTGCCAGGAAAAAGTCGCAACCTGGAATTGAAAAGGAGAACAATGTCACCGTGATACGGTGGGAGAACTGACTTGAAGGTTTTGCATTTGATCACAAATGTTGTGGTTAGCAAGAGTTGCCACCGACTTTTCTTTTATCCAAAAAGGAATGGTGAAAAAGCACAGGAAAGACCTTTGAGACTGTTTCTTGAGTTCGGGGGTAGATTATGAAAAGGGAAGGAATTAACACCCTTTTCATCCATGGTTTTCCATGGGCTCTTAGTTACTTTCTAGATCACTTGATTTAGTTTGAAATTGTGCTTTGTGTGGTTTTTGAAAGTTATTTTATAAATAGGCCATTGTTTAGGCAATCTTTGTAATGATTCTTGTTCGTAAGAATGTATACAAAGATGTTTGATCTTTTGAAAATGTTTTCAAGTTTTGTAAGATGTTTTGAAAGTGTAAGTGTTTGTTTTTGAAAATAGCAAGGATGTTTTATTTGAAATGGAGCAAGTAATTAAGAGCAATCTACCTACTCAAATGTCTTTCTTGTTCATTTTCTTTTCCTTTGACATTGTTGTCTTACCATTGATTTGGTAAGAAATCCTATCTTTGAATGTTAACGGGACGGGCTTGGGTCATCGTATAATCATGATTAGCAATGTTGCAAGGTATCTTAGCATTTTTTTGAGTGACTAAGATCATTTATAAGGCAACTTAGATAGCATCATCGAGGGACTATGATCTTGTATTTGTTTGTTTTTTGCTAAGATACCTTACATGCGTAATATGGCCATTTTGTATAAGGAAACCAAGTGGGATAACCCTAGGGGTGCTTGTGTGCAAGTGTATTTATTTACATGCTTGATTTGTCTTTGGTTAGGATTTCCTATTTGTTAGTTTTAATTTTTCCATACAAAACCCTAATTACTAGCATTTGTATATAAAGCGATAAATTACAGAAATTAAAATTACTAAGCTATTACAATACTTGTGGGAGGGGGGTATACAATTTATGAATGGGGATTGCAATAATATAAACCTAATTAATTTATTACAACCAAATTGAATATGTATAAATAATTGAAGAAATATATAAAGTACAAATGCAAATGGAAAGAAATGATTTTTTTGTTTGGATTTTTATATGAAAGAGGTTTTAACCTAAACCTAATTAGAGAAAAATAATTAAATCAAAATTAAATTAATTTAAATTAATTAAGAAAAGAAGTTAATTAAGAAAGGATTTTTGAATAAAACCCTAATTCTATTTAGTTGATTAAAAGAAAATAAGTTTAAAGAAAAAAAAGTATTTTTGTATTTTTGTCTTGAAAAATAATATATGGTGTTGTAAAATATTTTTGGCCTTTTTTATATTAAAATAAATATATTTAAATAAGCATAAAATAAAATAAATAATAACCTAGTTTTAATTTAATTTACAAGATAATTAGTAAAGATAAATAAAGTATGATGAATAAAAATAATTTTTTTTGTGAGAAAAATAATTAAATTATGTCAAAACATAAATCTACTGTTTTCATATTTTATGATTTTTTTTTAGTATTTTAGAAAATATATTTAAAAGGAAAAATGAAATAAATAAGTAAATAAAAATAAATGGGCCAGGGGGTGTCAAAAGTAGGCAGGGAGGTGAGCTAGCAAATAAAAAAACAACGTCAGGCCCAAAGGGCCCAACGCCTGCAAAAAAAAACAATGTTACAAAGTCAGAAAATATGCAAAATGTAAAAATGGTCACGCTGGGGCTTGAACCCAGGACCAAGGGGTGAACAGACGCGCGCTTTACCACTGGGGTGGCTATATATCCGTTTACTTATGTCAAACCATAAATATATATTAGAAACTGCTTCCTGAAGACAACTTCATCTTCAACCTCGCGCCTAGCCAGACCACCTGTATCTTCTTCATCTCTCCACAAAAATGGAAAGTTCAAACATGAAAGTTGTGGTGTTTCTTCCCATGAATCCAACCATATAACTTATGTAAGCTAAAAGTCAAAGATGAAAACTAATTTTGCTGGACCTAAATTGAAACCTAATTTTCTCAGAAATTTCAAATCCAAAATTCTCTATACACAGTCAATATAAATGGGAACTATGAACATGGTCAGCTTTAGAGTAAAGATATCTACATTTTGTCTTCACAAATCAGGATCAAATGATGCTTGTATGAAGAGATAGAAGTTTGAAAACTTACCCCTTGCAGCTGGAGTCATGAATAGAGTTTGAGCAAGTTTTGAGATGGCCCGAGGATCTGTTTAGCTTGCCTGGACCTCCTTGAGTGTATTCCAACTCCTACTTTGCCTTGAAAGTTCCTGAACCTCTCTACTCAAGTCAACCTGCAAGCTTGATGTTTGAAAATGGTGGATAGTGATGGAGGAGTTACAGTCTTGAAACAGGGGCCTGGATTGCTTTGGTATGATGTATAGAAGGTGTTTGAATGATTGGTTTTCAAAATGCACGAGGTAAATGTGAGTTTGGTATGTAAAGTCAGAACTTGCACAACAATGGCGTTTTGGGACAATTTTTGGCTATAGGAGTTTGAGTGAGTTTCAGGGTCTTCCATCTCGTGTGTTAGCTTGAAAATAGTGTATGTACTTATAGGCAAGAGGTTTTGAGGCTTGAAACAACTCAAATTGAAATCACATGTTATGACTTGGTTACTTGATTTTGAAGCAAAGTTGACAAACACGGTTTCAATGTGAAGTACAATGATTTATAGGGTGGTTAGCAGGCTGTAGATATGTTAATTCTTGATTTTAAATGTTTTTGAGTCAGAAACAACAATGTATGGACTCAAGAAGAGTTGACATTGTGATTAAAGTCACTTTTCCAAAATGGAAGTGGTGACTTTCTTCCCAAAATGGAAATGCAACTTGGATAATGGCTCAAATGTTTAGAAAATGGATCTATCAGTTGTGTAAACATTAAATTATTGAGTGATTAGCAAGTTTAAAGCCTGCAAAGCAAGATTTTTACAGCATGCTTGAAGATTGGATCAAGTGTTCTTCATAAAATGGCTTGTAATTCAAGTTTGAAAACCCTAACTTCTTGCCTTCAATTCTCCTTGCTCAAGAATGATATCAAGGATTTCTTGGACATTTTGGAAAGCTTGAAATGTTATCTACAACCCATATTTGAATTTATTTTGAATATTCCCATTGGAACTATGTGAAAAATTTCCATGAAGTTAGGTCAAAAATCTGCCTAACTAGGGCAAAATTTCACTAAGTCTTTTTTAGTTCATGAGCATGTATTCACAAAATTATAACTTGAGATCCAAGAACTTTTGGAAGAAGTTGTGTGAATAAAAGTTTTATATTTAATGGATATCTACAACTTTCATGTTTGGAGTTTCTCTTGAATCATCTTGCATCATGGTGAAAATTTTGCTTAAAGTTATGAAAAAATAAGAAAATTTTCATACTTAGAAATTTTTCTAAGTTAAGAAATTTTAACATTTCAAGATGAAATCTTAAATTCTTTATTTATCGATGAACAAGTTTAATATTTTGACATGTTTTGATGAGTCATGATCCTTGGCAGTTGAATTTGATCAAAAAGTCAAAGTTTGACTTTTCAGTATACAATTGACTTTTGATTAGTTGACTGCAAAATTCATCTGTCATTCCAATGGACTTGCAATGTTTTGTATCATGTCATTAGGTCAAAATGATGCAATTGGACTCTTTAGATCATGCCTTAAACCAATTGACCATTTTTTAGGTCAAAAATCAGAAGTTGCCCTTTCCAGTCAAAACCCTAATTTTGACCATTTTGACCTTTTGGAGATTTGATCAAATTTCTTGAGGAATTATGGTCCAAACTTGATCAGATGATACATATGAGTCTAAAATGTTGATGTGGATTAAAAAATTTTAAGTTTGATTGTAAATTGGCCATGGTTGACATTTCCCCAATATAGTTGATTTTTAGGTCAACTGTTCAATTGACTGATCAAAAGTGTGATCCAAGACTTGAAACTTGACATGAGTGATCTTGGGGGTCCATAATGATCCATGAAAGTTATATGAAGCATTGATAGTTCATAAATCCTTGTGCAAACTCAAACACTAATTTTGGTCATCAGTGCATAAGGAGGTGTCTTGAGCTGATCAAACCCTAGTGCAGTCTTGAGCCCAATGAGATCTTGTGAGAAAATTCTTGATAAGTGAGAGGGAAAATTTTAGGGTACAACAGCTTCCCCTGTTCAATCTTCTTAAGCCTGGAGAGTTAGATTGGCGTGTTTCTCCAGTCATGACTCGAAGGTGGAAGATGATTGGGCACTAGAGTGCCCAGAAATTTGCACTCGGTGATGTGATGGTTGAGTGAATGGGCTTAAAGATGCCATTTATAGAAGTGATAGAAATATGTAGGATATGGGCTTAAAATATGCCATCCAAAAGTGATTGTTGTTTTTGTAATTTGTAAGCTGTAAGGATGAGTATCAGAATGGTGTCCGTGTCTGGAGCGTATCTGAACTGTATCTGAGAGCTGATTTTGAATGATCATCAGAATGGCATCCGTGTCTGGAGCGTATCTGAACTGTTTTTGAAAGCTAGTTTTGAACGAGTGTCAGAATGGCATCCGTGTCTGGAGGGTATCCGAACGGTATCTGAAAGTTGAATCTGAATGAGTATCAGGATGGCATCCTTGTCTAGAGCGTATCTGAACTGTATCTGAAAGTTGAATCTGAATGAGTATCAGAATGGCGTCTGTGTCTGGAGCGTATCTGAACTGTATCTGAAGACTGAATCTGAATGAGTATCAGAATGGCATCCGTGTCTGGAGCGTATCTGAATTGTATCTGAAGACTAAATCTGAATGAGTATCAGAATGGCATCCATGTATGGAGCGTATCTGAACTATATCTGAAGACTGAATCTGAATGAGTATCAGAATAGCGTCCGTGTCTAGAGCGTATCTGAACTGTATTTGAAAATTCTGAACATTGTTAATGGTAGCAGTGATACGGTGGCCAGAACCGGGACTGTTTTTTTAGGAATTGCTGGTTTGCATTTTGCGTTTGTGTTTGCAAAATGTCGCGGTAAGCAAGAGTCGCCACGACTTTTATTTTATCCAATAAGGAAAGGAAAAAAGCACAGAAAAATTCCCTCTTTCGAGATTTTGAGTACGGGGGGTAGATTATAGAAAGGGAAGGTATTATCACCCTTTCTATCCGTGGTTTTCCACGGGCTCTTAGGTACTTTCTCATCATTTTCAAAATTGCTTGTGTGTGTTTGATTTTAAAAGTTTTTGACTTCGATTTAACTCTTGCTTTTGTCTTCAAGAGTGTTACGAAGTGTTTTTGAAAGTTTTGTTTAAAAGAGTGTGAGTGTGAAAAATTTCGTTTGGATTGAGCAACTACTTAAGATTCTACCTACTCGAAAGAAATAATTGTTTTATGTTTGCTTCCTTTAGACAGTGCTATCCCACTATTAGTGAGTAGGTAGCATCGCCGTTAGAGTTTTGAGGGTCAATTCGCAAGGGACGTACGGTCACTAAAGCAATGTTAAGACGTCTTAGTAATAACCCTAATGTCTTAGATCAATTATTCGAGGCAACAATATCCGAGGCAACCATTCTGAGGCAACTTTTTTGAATGGGACTTTGATCTTTGTTTAGACAAGAGAGCGACCCCTAAAATACCCTATACTTAATGACCGTTTACCGAAGGCAACCAAAGTGAGAGTATACCCTAGGAGTGCGCATGTGTGAGTGACCCAGTTTCAGATTATTATCTTTGCACATTTAGGGTTAGCTAATTGTTTTAAAGTTAATCATACATTCTTGTCATGCAAACCCTAATTATTCATACATCTAACAGTTAAATATTTTGTGGAATTTAAAGTGCGTAAATTAAACTACGCTATTACTAGGCTTCAGGTATTTACATAGCAAAAAACAAACCCTTTAAAAAATAAAGCGATAAATGAAAATAAAGGTCCTAATTAAGCTATTACAACTTGTGGGCAATTACATCAATATGGTAAAAATAATAATAAAGCGCGCGATGAAATTAAGAACGATAAAAATTTAGGGTTTTGACCCTTTCTAACCTAATTGGAAAAAAATGTTTTTGTTGTTTTTAATTGTTTTTAAGAAAAGAAGTAGGTTTTAAATACAAAAAATAATTAGCTAATTAAATTAATTAAAGAAAATAATTACATGGCCTATTTTTGTGTTTTTGGTTTATTTTAAGAAAAAGAAAATATAATTAAGTTATAAATAAAACCCTAATTATTCTAATTGTTTTTAAATTTATTTACAAAATAATCAAAGTTATCTAAGACCAAATAACCTAATTAATTAATTAATTTTTGATAAAAAAATAGACTTAAACCTAATTGGGTGAAAAATATTTTTTGTGATTTTTTTTACAAAAGAAATAATTAATTTTGTTAGTAAAATCAATAAACAAATTAAATAAAGCAAAATATAAAAAGAAAATAGAAAGAGAAAATGGGCTTGAAAAGTGATTTGGGGGTGTGTATACAGCAGTTCTGGCCCAAGAAGAGAAGCTCCACGTTTGACCTTCTGGATCCCATGTATTGCATTGACCATGGCCTTTGGTAGACCATCACTTGATAGCCATCAGATCCGGCTTCCTGACATCTGGCTGGTTAGATTATGAGGTCATATGATGGACCTTGGCCTTGTGCGTGCTCTAGATTACCTGAAAGAAAATAATATGAAGAATGGGGGGACCTGGGATTCGAACCCAGGCCCTGAAGCACTTTCCAACCACCTGGCTACCAACTGAGCTACACGCGTTTCTTGTATACAAAACAAATAACAATTATTATTGTAAGTGTTTGTTTGTTGGCATTTTTTTGGTAAAACCAGATTTGTGAATGTCATGACTGATGTCATAACATTCTGGGATAAAGGTACATTCTGCAGAAAAAGAATGTCATACAGGAGCTACTCAATATGAGTGATGAGCATGATCATTAAGCAATGATCATATTGCATTCTACCAAAATCAGTGAACATGATTCTTGTTGTCATAACCAATGTTAAGACATCCTGTACTGATCTAACATTTGTGCAGATTTGTTATTCCTGAGATTTTCAGGAATCTGGTATGTTGTTGTATAACAGGAATTAACCCTAGTTATTTTCGTGGAAGCCCTAACTGAAGAATAACCTGCCTATATATTCCTCTTGAAGATTATTGGTGCAGGATACTTTTGATAGAAGATCAATAAGGGACTGTATAGTTGTAACTACTGTGAGCCAATCAATTATCATTGTGATAAATGATTTGGAGTAGGATTTGATTGTAAGGGTTGTGTATCACTCAAAGCTTTGAAGCACGAGTGTTTGTGTCACTTGATTAAAGCTTTGAAGCAAAGTCAAGTTAGGGTTGTGTATCACTCAAAGCTTTGAAGCACGAGTGATTGTCACTTGATTAAAGCTGTGAAGCAAAATCAAGTGTATGTACTGAAGAGTGTCTTCATAATTTCATTAATCAATTGTTTAGTATCACTGCTGTGATTGAGGCGGAGTGAGTAGGAACTCAGGTTTAAGTTGAACTTAGATTGAAGTTGCATTGGGTAGGTCTTAAGTGAAGGAGATAAACTGGTTGGTTTATTCCTGAATTAATATCTCTTATAGTGAATTTCCTCCCTGGCTTGGTAGCCCCCAGAGTAGGTGTTGTTACACACTGAACTGGGTAAATAATTGACTGTGTTCTTTACTGCTTTTAAATTTACTGTCTTGAAGTGTGTCATATACGGTGTCATAATATTCACTTTGACATTAAGTATCTGCTGCCAGAATTTAAATTGGCATCAGAGCAGGCACCCTGCCTATCTTACTGGGTGAGATCTAGGGATATTATTTTCTGGCGCTATGGACAAAGAAGGAGGATTTGGGAACAGACCACCCATTCTGGATGGATCAAATTATGACTACTGGAAACCTCGTATGATTGCCTTCTTAAAATCACTGGACAAAAAGGCTTGGAGAGCTGCTGACAAAGGATGGAACCATCCCACCATAACTGGGAAAGATGGGACAACCAGTCTGAAACCTGAGGAAGAATGGAGCAAAGAAGAAGATGAGTTAGCCCTGGGTAACTCCAAAGCATTAAATGCCTTGTTCAATGGAATTAATAGAAACATATTTAGATTAGTACATCAATGTGATCTGGCCAAGGATGTTTGGGACACTCTCAAAACTACCCATGAGGGTACATCCAAAGTAAAAATGTCAAGGCTTCAGATGCTGACTACCAAATTTGAGAACCTAAGGATGATGGAAGATGAGACCATTCATGAGTTTCACATGAACAACTTGGAAATTGCCAACACCTCAGGAGCATTGGGAGAAAAGATGTCAGAAGAAAAGCTGGTGAGAAAGATTCTCAGATCCTTGCCTAAAAGATTTGCAATGAAGGTGACTGCTATAGAGGAAGCTCAGGATATCTGCAACTTGAAGGTTGATGAACTCATTGGGTCACTTCAGACTTTTGAGATGGGAATCAGTGACAATGTTGACAAAAAAAACAAGAGCATAGCACTAGTATCTAATACTGAAGATGAAAACAATGAGGATGATGAAGAGAATATTTCAGAAGCTATAGCCATGCTTGGAAGGCAGTTCAACAAACTCATCAAGAGAATGGACCCAAAGTCAAGGTCAAATGTCAAGAACATTCCCTCTGACATTAACAGTTCCTATTACTCCAGCAGAAGACCAAAGTCTGAAGAAAAGGGAAATCAAAGCAAAGGAATCCAATGCCATGGATGTGAAGGATATGGGTACATTCGAGCTGAATGTCCTACCTTTATTAAGAAACAAAAGAAAGGAATGTCTGTTACTTGGTCTGATTGTGACTCAGAAAGTAATTCTGAAGAAGAATCTGCCAAACTAGTTACTGCACTAGCTGGTATTTGTAACTCTGATAGTGACTCTAGTGATGAGGAAGTGACATTTGAAGAACTGGCTGACTCCTACAAGAAGCTATGTATCAGAAGTGCTGAAGTCTGTCAGCAAAATGAGAGACAAAAAAAACTCATAGTAAAGTTGGAGGCTGAGAAGAAGGCAGACACGAATACTATAAGTCATCTCTAAGGTGAAGTTCAAGTGCTAAACTCAAAACTTGATCAGATGACCAAGTCTGTCAAGATGCTGACAAATGGAACTGAAAAATTAGAAGAAATCCTTCAGGCTGGACAAAATGTGGGAAACAAGTCTGGTCTAGGATTTGTGGCAGCAAAGAAATCTACTGTAGAAAAGAAGAAGATCATACCTGATAAACAAATGTCAAAGCAGATGTCACAACATATCACTCAACATCGAGAACAGAGAAATATGAAGAAAAAGTATCAAAGATGGAGATGTCATCATTGTGGAAGGTTTTGTCACATAAAGCCATTCTGCTTCAGATTGTATGGATATCCTAATCAGATCCCAGTTGTCAAACCTAAGTCTAACAAGGCACCATATACTCAACAATGGAAGAAAAACACTGCAGCCCTGATAGCTCACACCTCCCTTAGAGTCTCTGCAAAGGAAGACTGGTACTTTGACAGTGGATGCTCTAAACACATGACTGGAATCAAGAATCTTCTGAATAATGTTAAACCTCATACTACTAGTTATGTAACTTTTGGAGATGGTGCTAGAGGAGAAATCAAAGGAGTTGGAAACTTGGACTGCCCAGGAGTTCCAAACCTAAATGAAGTATTACTGGTAAAAGGCTTGACTGCTAATCTCATAAGTATCAGTCAATTATGTGATCTAGGATTCATGGTCAACTTCACCAAGTCTGAATGTCTTGTAACAAATAAAAAACAAGAAGTTGTAATGAGAGGAGTCAGATCAAAAGACAACTGTTACTTATGGGAGTCTGAGAACACTAATTATTCTTTTGTGTGCTCTATAGACAAAGAAGAAAAGGAAGTGAAACTGTGGCACCAAAAACTTGGTCATTTACATCTAAGAGGGATGAAAAAGATCATATCCATGGAGGAAGTCAGAGGGATTCCAAGGCTTCAAATTGATGAAGGGAGAGTCTGTGGTGAATGTCAGGTTGGAAAGCAAACTATAATGTCACATCCAAAGACAAGACATTTGACCACCTCAAAGGTGCTAGAACTCCTACATATGGATCTGATGGGTCCAATGCAGGTGGAAAGTCTTAGAGGAAAGAGATATGCGTATGTTGTTGTGGATGATTTTTCCAGATTCACCTGGATTAACTTCATTAGGGAAAAGTCTGATGTATTTGATGTATTTAAGGAACTGTGCAAAAGAATTCAAAGAGAAAAAGAAGGATGCATTGTCAGAATCAGAAGTGATCATGGCAAGGAGTTTGAAAACAGTAAGTTTGATGAGTTCTGTTCCTCAGAAGGAATCAATCATGAATTCTCTTCACCCATAACCCCTCAAAAAAATGGAGTTGTGGAAAGGAAAAACAGGACTATACAGGAATCTGCCAGAGCAATGATACATGCCAAAGGACTTCCTATTCATTTTTGGGCTGAAGCTATGAATACAGCCTGTTATGTCCATAACAGGGTCACCTTGAGAAAGGGAACATCATCCACCATTTATGAACTATGGAAAGGAAGAAAGCCTACAGTAAAGTACTTCCATGTCTTTGGAAGCAAATGCTATATTATGACAGATCGTGAACAAAGGAGAAAGATGGATCCTAAAAGTGATGAAGGAATATTCCTAGGATACTCTACCAACAGCAGAGCATATATGGTATTCAATTCCAGGACCAAAGCTATGATGGAATCTATAAATGTCATAGTTGATGATTATCATGAGGAAACCGATGTCCCGTATGATGTTGAGACATTCTTTGAAACTTCAACTCAAGTGTCTAAAAGGGATGATCTACCTAAAACTACTTCATCAGAATCTGAATCAAAGGAAGCTAACAAAGATCCTTCCATCAGAAAGATCATCCTAAGGAACTCATCATAGGAGACCCAAACAGTGGAGTCATTACAAGATCTAGAGAAATTATCTCAAACTCTTGCTTTGTCTCTAAGATTGAACCAAAAAATGTTAAGGAGGCTTTGACTGATGAATATTGGATTGGAGCAATGCAAGATGAATTGAACTAATTCAAGCAACATGAAGTATGGGAGTTAGTTCCTAGACCAGAAGGAACAAACATTATTGGCACGAAATGGATCTACAAGAACAAATCAGATGCTGAAGGAGTTGTCACCAGGAATAAGGCAAGGCTTGTTGCTCAAGGCTACACTCAATTTGAAGGGGTTAATTTTGATGAAACTTTTGCTCCTATAGCCAGACTGGAGTCAATCAGACTTCTTTTGGGAGTTGGTTGTCTCCTTAAGTTTAAGCTATTTCAGATGGATGTAAAGAGTGCCTTCTTAAATGGGCACTTAAATGAGGAAGTATATGTGGAACATCCTAAAGGATTTGTGGATCCAAATTGTCCTGATCATGTCTACAAATTGAGGAAAGCTCTATATGGCCTGAAACAAGCTCCTAGAGCCTGGTATGACAGATTGACAAAATTCCTCACTAACAAAGGATACAAGAAATGAGGCTTGGATAAAACCCTTTTTGTCAAAAATGAAGGAGGAAAGATAATGGTAGCTCAAATTTATTTTGATGACATAGTGTTTGGAGGAATGTCAGATAAAATGGTTAAACATTTTGCTGACCAAATGCAAGCTGAATTTGAAATGAGCCTCATGGGAGAATTGACCTACTTTCTTGGACTACAAGTCACACAGATGGAAGACTCAATTTTTCTGTCTCAAAGCAAGTATGCAAAGAATATTGTCAAGAAGTTTGGAATGGAGAATTCCAGTCACAAAAGGACTCTTGCACCTACTCATTTAAAGCTGTCCAAAGACTCAAGTGGGGCTAATGTGGATCAAAGCTTGTACAGAAGCATGATAGGAAGTCTGCTATACTTAACAGCCAGCAGACCTGACATTGCTTTTGCAGTTGGAGTATGTGCAAAATACCAGGCTGAACCCAAAGTAAGTCACATCAACTAAGTGAAAAGAATTCTGAAGTATGTGAGTGGAACTTACAACCATGGCTTGTTGTACTCTCATGGATGTGAACCAATTTTGTCTGGTTACTGTGATGTTGATTGGGCTGGAAGTGCTGATGATAGAAAGAGCACCTCTGAAGGATGCTTCTTTTTGGGAAATAATCTTGTCTCTTGGTTCAGCAAGAAACATAACTGTGTGTATCTATCTACTGCTGAAGCTGAATACATAGCAGCTGGTAGCAGTTGTTCTCAAATGATCTGGATGAAACAGATGCTTATTGAGTATAATGTCACACAAGATGTCATGACATTGTACTGTGACAATCTGAGTACTATCAACATTTCTAAGAATCCTATACAGCACAGCAGGACCAAGCATATTGACATTAAACATCACTTCATCAGAGATCTTGTGGAAGAAAAGGTGATTAAACTGGAACATGTTGCCACTGAACTACAACTGGCTGACATTTTTACCAAGGCACTTGATGCTAGTCAATTTGAAAATTTGAGGGGCAATCTGGGTATTTGCCAATATGAAGAGATGTAGCAATTAATTTTGCTTAAAACAAGGGATGATAGAGATATTTTAGTTAAGTCTATTCTGATTGGGCTAATCATCTATTTCCCTATTTCTTTCCAAAATTTTAAGAAGTTGAATAGACAATCATATTTCTACCTCCTCTCGCGTCTCTGCAACAATCTCCATTCTCTCAAACGAAGATTCCATTCTCGCTGTTACTTGTTTTCTAAATCACTCAAAATGTCTCAACAATCCATGTCATCATCCTCTTCAAAGGCGATTGCTTCTTCCGCATCCTCTGACAGCGAACCTAGGGCAATCACAAACTGCATGGATACTGATGTTCTTGAGATAACTCCTCTTCTTGAACTGGAAACTGATCCCACTAAGGTCAAGAAGCTGCGAACCAGACATGCAAGAAGATCACAAGCCTCTCCATCTGGTAAATCTTCTCAACCATCATCTCCTGTTCCTCCAGAAATAGCAAATAGAGAAGGTTCTACTTATGTTCATCAAGCTATTGCTAGACTAGTCACTAGGATTCTAAATGAGAATCACTATGTACCAGGCATTTCTGTAACTTTGAACCAAGAAACTTCTAGTCTTAATGTAGAAATGGATCCAGATGTCACTCAGAATGTTGAGACACCTGATGACAACATTAGGAAATCTCCAGAAAAACATGATGATCACCAGAACCCTACTGACAAGGCTGTTGAACCCCCAGTTATTGATGTTGATGAAGAATACTCTGACAATGATTTAATTGCTAATATCAACCCTAGCATAGCTAGAAGGATGATGAGCAGAAAAGAAAAGAAGGATGCTGCCAAAAGCCCCTCCAAAGAGAAGGCTACTGAAGTTGTTCATAAGAAAACCAGGTATGAGATCAAGACTAGAGTAGAAGCTGAGAAGGATCGAAAAGCTGGATTGTTAAAAGGGAAGGGGAAGGTGAAAACTAGAGTACCTGTTGGTAGTTTGTCAAAACCTTTGAGACAACCAATAGCCAAGAAAAGGAAGGACCCTGAACCCTCTGAATCTGATGAGGAATCAAAATTTGAGTTTGATGTTGAGAGAAATGTTCCAGACATTCCTCTCAGGAAGAAACTCTCTTCGAGCAAAATGCCTAAAGTCCCTGAAGTTTCCATTGACAACATCTCCTTTCACCATCCAAAAAATGCAAACAGGTGGAAGTATGTATTTCTGAAAAGGATTGCTTTGGAGAGAGAGCCGAACAACAATGCTATTGAATGTAAGGAAATCATGGATCTAATCAAGATTGTTGGTCTAATGAAACTGTGGTAAAGTTTACCAACTGCTATGAGATTCTTGTCAAAGAATTCATAGTAAATTTATCTGATGGTTGTGCTGATGGAAAGTCAGCTGATTTTAAAAGCGTGTATGTGAGAGGAAGGAAGGTAAATTTCTCTCCTTCTGAAATAAACAAATTCCTAGGAAGACCTGATGATGCTTGTCCTGAGCTTGAAGTTACTGACAACCAAGTTTGTCAAACCATCACTGCAAAGCAAGTCAAGAGCTGGACCTTGAAAGGGAAGCTAAATGCAAGCAAGTTGAGCATGAAGTTCGCCATACTGCACAAAATTGGTGCAGCTAACTGGGTTCCCACCAACCATAAATCCACCATCTCCACAAGTTTGGGAAGATTTATCTATGCTGTTGGAACCAGGACAAACTTTGATTATGGCAAGTATATCTTTGATTAAACATTGAAACATGTTGGAAGCTGTGCTATTAAAGGCCCTATTGCTTTTCCTTCTCTCCTGTGTGGTATAATCATTGCTCAATATCCTAATATTCTAGTTGAAAAAGACTCTGTATGCAAAAGAGCCCCTGCTCTTGGTTTGCACTATAAGCTGTTTCAGGGAACACATGTCCCTGACATTGTTATGACATCTGCTGAGACATCAACTGTCAAATCTCATTCCAAGAAAACTGATGTTATAGCTCTGCTAAAAGAAACCTGCAAAGAGCTTGATATAAGAAAAAGGACTCTTGAGGACCTGATTGCTAGACTAGTACAGGAGGAGAATGAAGGACAAAGAAGGGAAGACCAGCATAATGTTGAAGATAGTGCTACCTCGGAAGATGACAGTGCCTGAAGATCAGTGTTGTTGAAAAGTTTGTTGCTGGAACCTGTTGCTGCCAAATGACTTTTTATTATTTCTGTGTTTTTTTTATTCCTTTTGGATGACTGTATAACTTAAAAGTACAAGTATCTTTGGCCTCTTTATGGCTAAAAAGGGGGAGAAGAAATTATGATAATTTTGGTAGAATTAAATATTGGTAGTTGTTAGTAAAAAAATTCTGCTGCTTTCTAATCTCTGATTGTTTAGGGGTTTTAGCCAAAAATTTGCCAAAGGGGGAGTTTGTAAGTGTTTGTTTGTTGGAATTTTTTTTGGTAAAACCAGATTTGTG
The DNA here is from genome assembly GCA_948472305.1 of Vicia faba. Lineage (NCBI taxonomy): Eukaryota > Viridiplantae > Streptophyta > Magnoliopsida > Fabales > Fabaceae > Vicia > Vicia faba. The sequence continues at coordinate 269,109 of CATIWC010000258.1, read as the reverse complement.
AATGTCATGACTGATGTCATAACATTCTGGGATAAAGGTACATTCTGCAGAAAAAGAATGTCATACAGGAGCTACTCAATATGAGTGATGAGCATGATCATTAAGCAATGATCATATTGCATTCTACCAAAATCAGTGAACATGATTCTTGTTGTCATAACCAATGTTAAGACATCCTGTACTGATCTAACATTTTTGCAGATTTGTTATTCCTGAGATTTTTCAGGAATCTGGTATGTTGTTGTATACAGTCCAGATCAGATGCTCACGTGGACATTAGGTTAACCTTGCTTAACCCTAATCTGGTTAATGAAAGCCTAAGACCAAGTCTTGAGGATAACAGGAATTAACCCTAGTTATTTTCGTGGAAGCCCTAACTGAATAATAGCTTGCCTATATATTCCTCATGAAGATTATTGGTGCAGGATACTTTTGACAGAAGATCAATAAGGGACTGTATAGTTGTAACTACTGTGAGCCAATCAATTATCATTGTGATAAGTGATTTGGAGTAGGATTTGATTGTAAGGGTTGTGTATCACTCAAAGCTTTGAAGCACGAGTGTTTGTGTCACTTGATTAAAGCTTTGAAGCAAAGTCAAGTTAGGGTTGTGTATCACTCAAAGCTTTGAAGCACGAGTGATTGTCACTTGATTAAATCTGTGAAGCAAAATCAAGTGTATGTACTGAAGAGTGTCTTCATAATTTCATTAATAAATTGTTTAATATCACTGCTGTGATTAAGGGGGAGTGAGTAGGAACTCAGGTTTAAGTTGAACTTAGATTAAAGTTGCATTGGGTAGGTCTTAAGTGAAGGAGATAAATTGGTTGGTTTATTCCTGAATTAATATCTCTTATAGTGAATTTCCTCCCTGGCTTGGTAGCCCCCAGAGTAGGTGTTGTTACACACTGAACTGGGTAAACAATTGACTGTGTTCTTTACTGCTTTTAAATTTACTGTCTTGAAGTGTGTCAGATACGGTGTCATAACATTCACTGTGACATTAAGTATCTGCTGCCAAAATTTCAATTATATTAAGAACAAATGAAATAAAACAAATTCGCGCAGAAATTCAAATGGACGAGTGGGAGGCTGCCACGCTAGTTGTCTTCTTCCCTTCTCCATTGGTAAAAGTCCCAGACTTTTACCTACGGACGTTTGTCCGTCACTACAAACTTGCATACTCTTAAAATCAACCATGAGCAAGATAAATAAAAACCAGGGCCACCAATCAACTCGTCTGGACCTTCTGAGCGTGATGGTTCCCCTTTCATGGCCCAATTTTACCTAGGTTCAGAAACCCCAAAGCGAGCTTGTAAACCCTAATAATGGCAAACTCCAATACAGTTCATGAAAACGAAATTGAATGTTACAGAAAGCTTGCAAATGTGATGGTGAACAAGAATATATGATTATATCATACTATATGTGCCAGGATTATGCAAACTGATTTCAAAAATAACTCAATATCGTGGATGACTTACAGTGGTATTCAGGGCTTGGAAATGCTTGATCTTGATTGGTTTTGCTTGCTGGGGATCCTAGGAAGCGATTGGGATGGTCAGGAGGCTTTGAAATTTCCTAGAACAATGAAATCGTGTTTAGACTTTTTTATGATTTTTTCAAGTTTTGTTCTTGTTCTCACGCCTCTTTCTAGCCTTCATTTAGGTCTGCAAATACTCCTTATGTACTGAGGAATGAATTAGGGTTGCCAATATGATCACAATCTTCTTCCATCAATGCTTTTGATTTTGATTTGATACACTTGAAAATCTTGCTAAAAATAGAGCAAACTCAATCTTTTTGTGCACACCAATGCTTTGCACGATTTCAAATACTTGCCAACTGGATTTGAGACCTGAAACAAGTACAAAATCTTAAGTTTTCAATGCTTTAGATTTTTTCATGATTTGTTTTGTTTAAAATTGATTTAATTCCAATAAAAATCAAAATAAATAATAAAAACAAGATAATGACAAGTGGAAAGGGCTAGGGCTCATGGACCATGTTGCCAACTCAAAACAAGTGCAAAAGATTGGGCCCATTTGGCAAAAATTGCATTTTGAGACATAGTTGACTTTTGACCATTTTGCAAAAAAGGTCAACTTCACCAATGCATAACTTCCTCAACTTTGACTCTTTGAAGGTGTTCTTGGACTTTTTAGAAATCTTGATATGTCCTATAAGCAACCCTTTTGGTCTCATATCAATTTGGTATTCCATGCTCAAGTATGAAGCTTTGACACAAAAGGTGTTTTTGTTGACTTTTCAAAATTACCTATAATGTTCAAATTCATAACTTCTTGTGAGTGAATATTTTGAACTTGGGAGATGAATATGGATTGTAGATAATTGCATCCTCTTCAAAATGAGATTTGGATGGGTCATTTCTCATAAAGTATGAGAAAGTTATGCTTGGTCAAAGTTGAGTTGACTTTTCCTACAAAACTCTAATTTAGCAACTTTTGGTTCTTGATGAATTATGAGCAATCCCTGATGAATCATGATCAAATGATGAAATATACTTCAAAATGAGTATTTTTACCAAAAATCTTGAAGTTTAACTGTATGTAGGCCACATTTGACTTTTGCCCTAGCACAGTCGATTTTCAGGCCTTTGAGCAATTGACTGAGCAAATTTTCTCTGTAGGGTTTAAAACTTGACATGGATGATCTTGAGAATATATTAGGACAATGGTGAGCATTTGGGATCCCTTGGACTCAAGTATCTTGATGTAACATGAAACCCTAATTTGAGGTAGACTGCCTTAGGAGAGGGCTTGTCTGGTCAACCCTTGGATTTCCTTGAGCAACTTGAGGATCTTTCTTGAAATGTTTTAAGAAATATGGGAGGGAAAATTTTGGGGTACAACAGTTTCCCCTGTCCAATCTTCTTAAACCTGAGGATGTAGATCGGCTTGCGTGCCTTTCGTGATCCGAAGGTGGAAGATGATTGAACACTAGAGTGCCCAGAAATTTACACTCGCATGAAGTGGTATTTGTCTTGTGATGTCGGGAATGGGCTTACAAATTCCATTTGGAGGTTGGTGACAAAATGGGCTTAAAGATGCCATCTGAAGGAGTTTCGATCGCCTCAGAGATTCCTTAGCGAGAGTCTGTATACCTGTTGCTTGAGGGAGACTACGCTGGGGAGTGTTGGTCTCTGTCTCGAGAGAAATAGAAATTTAGGAGCTTCGGTCGTCCGTTATTCTACTGGGAAATCGTCTCTTGGCTGAAGAAGTGAAAGTGAACTACTATCTGGTCGTAATCCAGGCTTCATAGTGACTTACTGGGGAGATGAGATTAAACTTGCTATTCGGTCGTAATCCGGGCTTCGCAATTTCTCTATTCTTATCTGATCATAATTCAGGCTTCAGAATGAATGAGTTGTTATCCGGTCACATCTGGGCTTCAACTTGAATTTAGGGCATACTAATATCCGGTCGACTCCGGGCTTTTTAGTATTTGTCCAGGTAAATTGTTATTTGATCGAAATCCAAGCTTCACAGTGTCTTGTACTGTTACCTGGTCGTAATCCAGGCTTCATTCCTTTTTACTGCTATCTGGTTGTAATCCAGGCTTTGCGACGTCTCATACCACTATCTGGTCGAATCCAGGCTTTATGGTGTTCGGAGGAATCAAGATACTATTCGGTCGTAATCCGGGCTTCATAACTTGTATTAAAGATATACCACTATCTGGTCGTAATCCAGGCTTCGCGGTGTCTTTGGATGCTATTTGGTCGTAATCCATGCTTCACAACATCTTCTACCATTATCTGGTCGTAATCCAGGCTTCATGGTCTCGTATTGCTATCTGGTTGTAATCCAGGCTTCCCAATAACTTGTTGAGCTGTTATCCGGTTGTAATCCGGGCTTCACGGCTTGTGTTTATGATATACCACTATCTGGTCGAATCCAGGCTTCATGGTGTCTTGCACTGCTATCTGGTCGTAATCCAGGCTTCACAGTAGCTTGTTGAGCTGTTATCCGGTCGTAATCCGAGCTTCACGGCTTGTTGGGGATTAAACTATTATCCGGTCGAATCTGGGCTTCATAGCTTAGAGATAAACCACTATTTGGTCAAATCCAAGCTTCGTGGTGTTTGATACTGTTATCCGGTCATTCTCCGGGATTCACAATATGCTGTAGAAATCAGGATATTATCCGGTCGAATCCGGGCTTCATAGCTTGAACTTGGTGAGAATTTGATTGTATCTTTCCTGAAAGGTAAAGGTTAGCTGTATGTAATGCATGATATGTATCAAGCAATGATGTTCTCAAAATAAATGAGATTGTGTTGTATGATGCGTATGCGTATGTCATGATGTATGGATATGTAATGTTTTTATGACAATCTCTAGCTGGGGAAAATAAATCCCGGACTGCTGCTAGAGAGAACAAAAGTTGAATTCTTCATTCTCGCTGGGGACAATGAATGAAGATGATTGTGAGCATAATCCTGCAGGAGAGAATAACTTTGTTGGGGAATAAACGGACGAGAAAATGACTCTGTGGGGAAGAGATACTCTGCTAGAAGTTCTGTTGATTTGGAGAAACAACCTCGGCTGGGGATGAATTATCATTGCTGGCGATGATGCACTCTGTTGGGAATTGAGTTTCTGTTTGTGAAAGGAATGAACTCCGCTGGGGATGATTTTCCAGTGGCGACTTCACTGGGGATAATCTTTTAGACTCTACTGGGGACAATCCTCCAGACTCTACTGGGGATAAGCCTCCAGCGCTGATGATAGATAAACTCTACTTGGGGAGAATGTTGCTGACTCATTCGCGGTTGCGAGCCTCAGCTGGGGAGAGTGGTGTCCTGTTCGGGATTGCTAACATCACTGTCTTTTACTTACTCGACGGAGAGTGAATGCACCTTCAATCGTTTTCTCCAACTAGGTCTATCCCTATACCTGGTGGATAAAGCAACTGTATGGTTTAGACATTTCTTATTTGCCCTTGTTTCTGATATTATGAGTAATCGTTTTTTGTTTCGTATGTAAATATTTATGAGCAGCAATTATTGTCAAATGCATATATCAAAAATGAACATTGGACGCTCTTGTAATACAAAACAGAAAAAGGAAAATAATTTGAACTTTCTTTGTGAAGAATTGTATTGATTTTGAAGTTAGCCTATAAATAGGCGTTTTTGTACAAGAGGTTGACGTCCTAGTAAGAGAACGCCGCCGAACAATAGAATTTATACAGTTTGTGTAAAAGAAAGAAAAACATCTATGTGAACAATCCCACTAGGTTCCAACTCTGCTATTACCTTTATGTCTTTCGAGCATCTCATCACTTTGCTACTTGGTTGAAGGTAAATCAGATTGATTAGTGTCGTCCGAGCTTGATAGTCGATACCGAAGTCTGGTTGCAAGATGATCCAATGAGACATAGTGTTACGCTTTAATCCCTAATTTTTGCCTGGACCGCCCTTTCGGGTTTTCAGTCCACCGGGATACTCTTTTTTGCCCAAGCCGCCTTTTTAGGTTTTCGACTTGCCGGGTGTACAGTTTTTTTCATTTTCATCCCTTATTTTTGCTCGAACCCTTTTGGTTCGCCGGGTAGCCCTTATTTTTGCCTAGGCCAGTCAACCTAGCGGGTCTTAGATTATGCGTAGTATTTTTTCACTATGTCTGCATTGACGGGGTGAGGAAGGTCGTCACCATCCATGGTGGTTAGAATCATAGCTCCTCCTGAGAAAATGTTCTTAACCACAAATGGCCCTTCATACGTAGGGGTCCATTTTCCCCTGGGATCACCTTGAGGTAATATGATGCGTTTGATCACCAGATCCCCGACTTGATATTCTTGTCGTCTAACTTTCTTGTTAAATTCCTTGATCATCCGCTTTTGATACGTCTGACCGTGACAAGTAGCAGTAAGTCTCTTTTTGTCGATTAAATTCAGCTGATCAAGTCGGGTCTAGATCCAGTCGTCCTCGCTCAAACCTGCATCCTTCATAATCCGAAGAGAGGGTATATGGACCTCAATGGGTAAGACTGCTTCCATGCCATATACCAAAGAGTAGGGTGTTGCCCCTGTTGAAGTCCGCGCTGAGGTTCGGTACCCATGAAGAGAAAATGGCAACATCTCGTGCCAATCTTTGTATGTCACCGTCATTTTCTACACAATCTTCTTGATGTTCTTATTAGCCGCTTCAACAGCCCCATTCATCTTCGGCCGATAAGGAGAAGAATTGTGATGTTGTATCTTGAACTGTTTGCAGAGCTCGGTGATTATTATATTATTGAGATTTGTACCATTATCCGTAATGATCCTTTCTGGTACACCATATCGACAGATCATATTATGCCGAATAAACCGTGCCACGACGTTCTTGGTCACTGTAGCAAAGGAAGCTCCCTCGACCCACTTCGTGAAATAATAAATTGCTACCAGGATGAAACGATGCCCGTTGGACGCAGTAGGTCTGATCTCACCAATCATATCGATGCCCCACATTGCAAAAGGCCAAGGTGCCGTTAAAACGTTCAGAGGAACTGGAGGTATGTGCACCTTATCAGCATAGACTTGGCACTTGTGACAGGTCCGAGAATGCTGATAACAATCGGCTTCTATGGTGGACCAATAGTATCCTGCCCGTAGGATTTTCTTTGCCATGGTATGCCCACTGGAATGAGTTCCGAAAGTACCTTCATGTAACTCGGCCATAATCCTTTCTGCCTCGTTCTTATCCATACATCGCAGCAAGGTCGAATCATGGTTACACTTGTACAAAACACCATTGCTGATGAAGAACTTCTCCGCGAACCTCCTAAGAAATTTCTTATCATTAACAGATGCACCCTCGGGGTACTCCTGAGCCTCAAGATACCTCTTCACCTCGTGAAACCAGGGTTTATCCGCTACCTCTTCAGTCTCAATGTCACATCAATGTGCGGGTTCGTCCAACCTCTCGATGGTAATATGGGGAGCTTCATTATCCCACCTGACTTTGAACATAGAAGACATGGTAGCTAGTGCGTCCGCTAACTGGTTCTCTTCCCTGGGGAAGTGTTCAAAGGTTATCTCCTCGAAGTGCGGAAGCAAAGTCAAAACATACTCCTTGTAAGGAATACGATTTGGGTGCTTCATATCCCACTCGCCTTTGATCTGACTGATCACGAGAGAGGAATCTCCAAACACACTTAAGAACTTAATCCTTAGGTCGATAGCTGCTTGAAGGCCCATGATGCATGCTTCATACTCCGCCATGTTGTTGGTGCAGTTAAAACATAATCGGTCGGTGAATGGAGTATGACAACCTTCAGGAGATATGATCACGGCGCCAATACCATTACCCAACACGTTTGAAGCTCCATCAAAATACATAGACCATCGGGATCCCTCCTCAGGTCCTTCATCCGGTCCAGGTGTTTCACGGTCAGTTACCAACATGATGCTCTCGTCTGGGAATTCGAAGTTCATAGACTGATAATCATCCACGGCCTGATGTGCCAAATGATCTGCCAACACACTGCCCTTAATTGCCTTTTGGGTTGTGTATTGGATGTCGTACTCGGTTAAGATCATCTGCCATCTTGCTATTCTCCCGGAAAAGGCAGGCTTTTCGAAGATATACTTGATTGGGTCTATCTTTGATATCAATAGGGTAGTGTGAGTCAGCATATACTGTCTCAGCCGGCGTGCAGCCCATGCCAAAGCGCAGCAAGTTTTCTCAAGCAGTGAGTATCGGGTCTCACAATCGGTAAACTTTTTGCTAAGGTAGTAAATAGCATGCTCTTTTCGGCCAAACTCGTCATGTTGCCCCAGCACACACCCCATCGAATTGTCGAGTACTGTCAAGTATAGAATCAACGGTCTTCCTTCAACTGGAGGCATCAAAATAGGTGGATCTTGGAGATATTCTTTGATCCTTTGGAAAGCGGCCTGACACTCCTCGTTCCATCTTACCACTTGATCTTTCTTCAGTAGCTTGAAGATTGGTTCACAAGTAGCAGTCAGGTGCGAAATGAATCAGGCAATGTAGTTCAGACGTCCCAGAAAACCTCTGACTTCTTTTTCTGTTCGGGGAGCTGGCATCTCTTGTATAGCCTTCACCTTTGTAGGATCCACCTAAATACCTTTATCACTAACGACGAAACCCAACAGCTTACCAGACCTTACCCCGAAGGTGCACTTGTTCGGGTTTAGCCTCAGCTTGTACATCTTCAACTTGTCGAATAGTTTCTGGAGGTGGTCAAGGTGTTCCTCTTCAGTTTGGGATCTTGCAATCATGTCGTCAACGTATACCTCAATCTCATGATGAATCATGTTGTGGAACAAAGCGACCATGGCGCGCTGATACGTTGCCCCAACATTCTTCAATCCGAACAGCATGACCTTGTAGCAAAAGGTACCCCATTGTGTAACAAAGGTTGTCTTTTCCATATCCTAGGGAGCCATCTTAATCTGATTGTAACTGGAGAAACCATCTATAAAGGAGAAGATCTTATGTTGCACGGTGTTGTCGACCAGAACATCGATGTGAGGCAGTGGGAAATCATCCTTGGGGCTTTCCCTATTCAGATCCCTATAGTCAACACACACCCGTACCTTACCATCTTTCTTTGGCACCGGAACCACGTTGGCAACCAACTGCGGGTAAGAAGTAACTGCTAGAAAACCGGCATCAAATTGTTTCATGACTTCAGCTTTGATTTTCTCAGACATCTCTGGGCGTATTCGGCGAACTTTCTGTTTCACTGGTGGACAATCTTCTTTAGTTGGCAAGCGGTGAACCACAATATCGGTATCCAACCCAGGCATATCTTCATAAGACCAAGCGAAGATCTCAACATAGTCACGCGGAATTTGTATCAACCGTTGCTTAACACTAGACTCCAAATTTGCATCGATCTTAACCTCTTTCTTGTCTTCTTCTGTACCCAGGTTCACTGATTCCACTGGCTCTTCATGGGGCTGTATGGACCTCTCTTCCTGTAGTAACAGTCTAGAAAGGTCCCCAGGCACTTCGCAATCATCCTCACCTTCGTCCTCGGCTTGGTTGATCGGACTTTAGAAGTCATAACTGGCAGTAGCAGAGTCGTTATCAGTGGGATCCAGAGTGGATATGGACCTGTATTATGATATGTGAGTGTGTGTAAGACAAATAGCTATTTTGATAAAGTGCAAGATAGAAAAGAAAAACAAGGAGCACAAAATTTGTAATGCAAGAAAATGTCCAATGCTTTATTGATGATATATGGAAATGACAAACATTAAGCCCTCACAAACAAAGCCACAGTGTCTCAGGCAAGGCACCGGGCCGTAAAGTTTTAAATTGTCTATTACAAATCTCAAAACAAAAGTCTATTACTGTGTAATAAAAGAAATGGGCACGAAGTCCTTCGCCGTCCAATTGCTCAATCCACCGTCGGTAGTCGGGTAAATACAGCTGTCGAACTCAGACTCTTCATCATCATCTTTAATTGCATTCACTTCCGGATTATTGATACGCAGGGGAGGTCTTCCAATCCGCGCACGCCAAACAGCCCTTTGAGCTTCTTTTTCAATAACAGCCCTGGAATCCTTGAGGGAAGCCATCTTCATTAGAGAATCTTCAGCAACAGTTTCAGTCGACGCCAGAGTCTGGGGGACTTCTTCAAAGTTTTGACACGGGGTTTCAATTAACTCCCCATCCATCTCCACATACCGAAAAGAGTTAAGGTGGCTCACCATGTACTCCTCTTCTCCTCGTACTATAACAATCTTCCCCTTCACTGGATATTTCAACATCTGATGGAGCATAGAAGTTACTGCCCCAGCCTTATGAATCCAAGGGCGACCCAGCAAACAAGAATGAGATGGTCGAATGTCCATCACATAGAAAGTAGACGCAAAAGTATGAGAGCCAACTTTGATAGGAACATCCACCTCTCCGTGCACCATCCTTTTGGACCCGTCAAAGGCCCTAACCACAATATTACTCGGCTTCAAAATCAACCCTTCACAGTCAACCGTTCTAACTCCTTCTTGGGTAAAACATTTAACGAGGACCCAGTATCCACCAGTACATGGGCCAGAGTAGTGCCCCTGCACTCGATCGAAACATGCAGAGCGTCATTGTGATTCTTTCCTTTGGCAGTCAGATCTGCATCAGAGAAACCCAGCCTGTTATCAGCGGTCAAACTAGCCACACAGTCTTCGAATTGATCAGTAGATGTTTCTTGCGGCACATGCGCAGTTTTAAGGAAAGCAATTAAAGCCTTTGCATGGGCTTCTGAACACAGCAATAAGGATAACATGGAGATCTTGGACGGGGTCTGCCCCAGCTGTTCGACTAAGTTGTAGTCGCTTTTCTTGATGATCTTCAGGATTTCCTCTATCTCTTGTCTAGAGGTTTCTACGATAATCTTCTTAGGTTCCTCCGTCCGGGCAGGCTCACCTGTGATCTCTTTTCCCCGAGCGTCAGATGACTCGGCGACAAGGGTGATAATTGGAATATGTACTGGGAAAGTAGCAGATGTACTGGAAAATGGAATAGCAACAGGCTTTCGAACAGCTGGAGGGGAGATCTCAGGAGAGAAGAGTCTTCCGCTTTGGGTGACCTTGCTAGACCCGATAATATTGCTGACATCAGTATCAGCCTCTTCAATCTTCAAGTCTTGTTTGATCCCATGATAATACACATCGGCCCCATAGTGCCATGGGACAGCCTTATCCGAAGTGTAAGGGATAGGACCAGGAATAATAATGATCAATGGAGAAACTCTCGGAACAGATGTAATCCTAACAGGCTTTCTCTAGGAAGCCTTGGAAGGATTGGCGGAAATGGTTATTATGGAAACATCTTCAACAGGAATCAATGGAACCAAAGTTTTCTCGAACAAGATTTCTTTATTATCCATCAGGCGTTGAACACCTGGCTTCAATAGATGGCAACCAGTAGGCAGGATTGAACATAGGTGGAAACCTTCGCCACAACCCGGAAATAAACCGGCCAATAATAGGTTCTTCTTTACTATCATCAACGGAGTAGAAATGTATTCCACAAAGGTCACAAATGAATCATCATCCACAGCATTTACTCCATGCTTGGGCATAGGAGCAGTCATAACATTAGGCTTTTCCGGCGCGTCGAACTCAATTTCTTTAGCTTCAATCAAATCTTGCACCTTATTCCTCAAGGCCCAGCAGTTGTTGGTATCATGCCCTGGGCTATCAGAGTGATAGGCGGAGCAGGCGTTTGGATTATACAGCGGTGACGTAGTACTGGGATTCTTCGGAGCTTCCCTCAGAGTTATCAAATTGGTCTTCAACAATTGTGGCAGAATTTGAGATAAGGTCATACTGAGCCGAGTATACTGTCTTTGCATCCTCTCTACTCTTTGCTGATTGTTGCGTTGTGGGGCAACAATGGGTCTTGATATTACTACTGCATTAACTGCTTGGCGGCGTTCGGGTCAGTTTTGGCTCCTCGAGCTGTAAACTGCACTAGCTTCTTTTCTGAAAGGTTTCTTTTCTGTACTCGATGAAGCACCTTTCTGTATCTTGCCACTTTTGATACCGGCTTCCACTCTCTCCCCAGTCAAAATCAATTCAGTGAACCCAGACGATGAACTACCGATCAAATGGTTGAAATATGGACCATACAAAGTCCCAAGAAACATATCCACCAACTCCCTATCAGACAGAGGGGGTTGGACTCTTCCAGCTAGATCTCTCCACTTCTGAGCATAGTCCTTAAAGCCTTTTCCTGTACCCATAGACATACCCTGAAGTTGAGTACGCGTGAGAGCAAGGTCAGTATTGTACTGGTATTGCTTGTAATAAGCAGCAGCAAGGTCCTCCCAGTTGCGGACATTAGCTCCTTCCAATTGATAGAACCATTCAAGTTAGGTCCCTGACAGACTATCTTGAAAGAAATGAACCCACAGGTTCCTATCAGCAGTATAAGGTTGAATTTTTCTGACGTATGAGCGGAGGTGTAGCTTCAGACAAGATACTCCATCATACTTAGCAAAAACAGGAGCTTTAAACTTGTGAGGGATCACCACCCCAGATGCCAATCCCAGATCTCCAAAGTCCAGCCCAGGTATCTTTTGAATCTCCATCGCACTCAACCGGTCTTCAAGTTGCTTATACCTATCCTCAGCAGGAGGATACTGTTCTTCATCAAAATCAGTGTCGTTATCATAAACCACAGGACTAGGCCCCTTTCTTTCCTCTTGATTATCTCCTCCTCCAGATGAATGGGACAAATCAGTTTCCTGTCGCAAATTGTTCCCAAATCTGCGACCCATATTCAGGAGGACCACCTTCTTCTTCTTCTTCTTCTTCTTCTTCTTCTTCTTCTTCTCCTTCAGGATAAGAGTCTTCAAATCTTGCTGCCCTTTGGCCAGATTCAAGAACATCTCTTGAAATTGAGCATTCTGAGCATGAAGAGCCTTGATGGCTTGATCAGTAGGTGTTTCAGAAGACATGATTGCTAAAATAAACAGCGAAGAAGATAAGAAACCTATAATCGTACCTGTGATGAGGTGCATGATAATGAAATATGTATGAAATGATCTCAAAGACTTTGGGAGATTCAAATTTGTAAACCAAAATAAAACACACTTTATTAGATAAAACTTGTAACAATGTTTAACAATGCCTTTAAGGCATTACAAAATAAATAACTGAAAATAAATCTAAACTAGAAATAAACAGAAATCAGAAGTCCCATGGTCTCTTTCCCTTTATGCTGACATAATCGTTGATTGTCCTTTCGTTTTTAAGCTGCCTTGTAAGCCTTAAGATATTCCTCTCCTGCTCATGATACTTCTCCCTTTAGGTATCCTTTTCTTCCTTCAACTGAATCCAGGATCTTTTCAATGCCCCAAGATCAATAGGCATGTATGGACGGAGGACCGTATAAGGAACACCTTCTTCATTAGTATGCTCCACAATTACTGGCAAAACCGCTTCATAAGGCATCCCCAGCTTTCGAGCACGGGCTCGAACCCATTGGAGATAAGGTTGCATCGGGAGAGAAGTCTTCAGTCCTAGCTCTTGAGGGTCAGACTTGTTCACCATGCCCCAGGCTCGTATAAACCTTCGGCGATGCTCATTCACGTCCCCCTTGTAGTCAAAGACAATGTCTGGAAGAAGCAGCTCATGGGGACCGTCTCTCCGAGCGCGTCCAAACTATCGTAAAGCCAAACAAGGATTGTAGGTTATTCCCCCTCTGATTCTAAGCAACATAACATTAGGGTATTCCCCATATCTATCAATGACAACTACTCTTTCCTTATCCTTAGAACTCCAAAGGATGTCCGTATGAGCAAGGTACATGATTCTATAGGCCCACCCTACACCTTCCTCATTCTTCAAAACAGACTTGGGGAGGTGCGAAATAAACCACCTCGCCAATAACGGTGTGCAACACATGAGGGTTCCCCTTCTTCGCACGGTACGAGTATAAAGAGCATGTAGAATATCACCTAAGAGAGTAGGCACTGGATTACGAGACATGAAGATCTTGATCGCATTCACATCTATGAAAGAATCTGGATTCAGGAAAAGAACCAAGCCGTAGATGAGGAGAGACAAGATGTCTTCAAAAGCTTGAAAGTCTAAGTTGTCCCAGAACTGTTAAGCTTGATCGATCAAAAACTTAGCCAAGAAACTTTAACCCCGCTCTGTGTCTCCCAGTTAGACACTACATCAGTCTTTGTCAAGTGTAAAGCTGAAGCAATGTCCTCAGGTCTAGGAACCTCCTCCAAACCTGTGAAGGGTGTCTGCTCGAGGATAGATATGCCTAATAAATCAGAAAACTCCTCCAAAGTAGGGACTAGCTGATAATCCGGGAAGGTGAAACAATGATGCAACGGATCAAAGAACTGGAAAAGGATGCTCATCATTTGCTCATCCAATTTTGAAGTGACCAAGCCAAGGAGATAACCATGTCTTCTAACAAATGAAGAAGTATCAGGAACTCTTGAAACTAAATCTCTAAGCTGAACAGGGATTTGCACGAAGTTGACTCGAATGGTATTTCTGCGCATATAAGTCATGATCTGCAAAACAGAACAAAGATGAATCCCCTCGGTCTTTGAAATGGTTAGTCTAATGAAATATGCATGCTATGTCATGATGCATGATGTCATGATAAAAAGACACAATAGGTATCACGGATAGCAAATATGGTAAAGGCAAACAAGTCACACAAGAGCCCTTAAATTTCAGGCTGGCATGGAGTTTAGGTACTACCCTCTTGCAGTTTAGTTGGTTTAACCTGTCCTAATAATAGTAACCGAGTTCTAGAGGTTCTCAATATCACTGACCATCCTCCATCGGTCATAGTTTCAGCTCACGTAATCTTTTCTTACGGCTAGAACCATCTCGAGAGTATGGTCTCAATGAGTGTAGTATCGAGTATCAACCAGTTCTCAGCTCTATGCCGAGGCCGACTATCTCACTACTTCCTATGGCCAAGTTGGTCAATTATAGGTTCTAAGGTCAGTTGATGCTTAACGACCCATATAGCAGCCCCATATTCTCCTTGTTCCTCCACAAGGGATATCGGTACCAACTAATGTGCCACATTAACGTAGCTACTGCTTCAACCGTATCGGTCTATGCCGTACAGTTCCCTCATAGTCTATTTCTACTTACTTAAAAGGTGTCCCCCAGATCCAGGTTAGGATCTATAGTAAATCCGATACAAAGCCCACAAAGATAAAGCAATCAAATCAAACAATAGAAAAAAAAATGATGAACTAATCCTAAAGTATACCCCACTTATTAACTCCCCAGCAGAGTCTCCAGTTCTGTGATACGGTGGCCAGAACCGGGACTGTTTTTTTAGGAATTGTTGGTTTGCATTTTGCTTTTGTGTTTGCAAAATGTCGCGGTAAGCAAGAGTCGCCATCGACTTTTATTTTATCCAACAAGGAAAGGAAAAAAGCACAGAAAAATTCCCTCTTTCGAGATTTTGAGTACGGGGGGTAGATTATAGAAAGGGAAGGTATTAGCACCCTTTCTATCTGTGGTTTTCCACGGGCTCTTAGGTACTTGCTCATCATTTTAAAAATTGCTTGTGTGTGTTTGATTTGAAAATTTTTTGACTTCGATTTAACTCTTGCTTCTATCTTAAAGAGTGTTACGAAGTGTTTTTGAAAGCTTTGTTTAAAAGAGTGTAAGTGTAAAAAAGTTCGTTTGGATTGAGCAAGTACTTAAGATTCTACCTACTCGAAAGAAATAATTATTCTATGTTTGCTTCCTTTAGACAGTGCTATCCCACTATTAGTGAGTAGGTAGCATCATCGTTGGAGTTTTGAGGGTCAATTCGCAAGGGACGTACGGTCACTAAAGCAATGTTAAGACATCTTAGTAATAACCCTAATGTCTTAGATTTATTATTCGAGGCAACAATATCCGAGGCAACCATTCTGAGGCAACTTTTTCGAACGGGACTTTGATCTTTGTTTAGACAAGAGAGCGACCACTAAAATACTCTATACTTAATGACCGTTTACCGAAGGCAACCAAAGTGAGAGTATACCCTAGGAGTGCGCATGTGTGAGTGACTCAGTTTCAGATTATTATCTTTGCACATTTAAGGTTAGCTAATTGTTTTAAAGTTAATCATACATTCTTGTCATACAAACCCTAATTATTCATACATCTAACAGTTAAATATTTTGCGGAATTTAAGGTGCGGATATTAAACTACGCTATTACTAGGCTTCAGGTATTTACATAGCCAAAAACAAACCCTTTAAAAAATAAAGCGATAAATGAAAATAAAGGTCCTAATTAAGCTATTACAACTTGTGGGCAATTACATCAATATGGTAAAAATAATAATAAAGCGCGCGATGAAATTAAGAACGATAAAAATTTAGGATTTTGACCCTTTCTAACCTAATTGGAAAAAAATGTTTTTGTTGTTTTTAATTGTTTTTAAGAAAAGAAATAGGTTTTTAATTACAAAAAATAATTAGCTAATTAAATTAATTAAAGAAAATAATTACATGGCCTATTTTTGTGTTTTTGGTTTATTTTAAGAAAAAGAAAATATAATTAAGTTATAAATAAAACCCTAATTATTCTAATTGTTTTTAAATTTATTTACAAAATAATCAAAGTTATCTAAGACCAAATAACCTAATTAATTAATTTTTGATAAAAAAATAGACTTAAACCTAATTGGATGAAAAATATTTTTTGTGATTTTTTTTTATAAAAGAAATAATTAATTTTGTTAGTAAAATCAATAAACAAATTAAATAAAACAAAATATAAAAAGAAAATAGAAAGAGAAAATGGGCCTGAAAAGTGATTTGGGGTGTGTATACAGCAGTTCTGGCCCAAGAAGAGAAGCTCCACGTTTGACCTTCTGGATCCCATGTATTGCATTGACCTTGACCTTTGGTAGACCATCACTTGATAGCCATCAGATCTGGCTTCCTGACATCTGGCTGGTTTGATTATGAGGTCATATGGTGGACCTTGGCCTTGTGCACGCACTAGATTACCTGAAAGAAAATAATATGAAGAATGGGGGACCGGGGATTCGAGCCCAGGCCCTGAAGCACTTTCCAACCACCTGGCTACCAACTGAGCTAAACGCGTTTCTTGTATACAAAACAAACAACACTTATTATATTAAGAACAAATGAAATAAAAGAAATTCACGTGGAAATTCAAATGGACGAGTGGGAGGCTGCCACGCTAGTTGTCTTCTTCCCTTCTCCGTTGGTAAAAGTCCCAGACTTTTACCTACGGACGTTTGTCCGTCACTACAAACCTGCATACTCTTAAAATCAACCATGGACAAGATAAATAAAAACCAGGGCCACTAATCAACTCGTCTGGACCTTCTGAGCGTGATGGTGCCCCTTTCATGGCCCAATTTTACCTAGGTTCAGAAACCCCAAAGTGAGCTTGTAAAGCCTAATAATGGCAAACTCCAATACAGTTCATGAAAACGAAATTGAATGTTACAGAAAGCTTGCAAATGTGACGGTGAACAAGAATATATGATTATATCATGCTATATGTGCCAGGATTATGCAAACCGGTTTCAAAAATAACTCAATATCGTGGATGACTTACAGTGGTATTCAGGGCCTGGAAATGCTTACTCTTGATTGGTTTTGCTTGCTGGGGATCCTAGGAAGCGATTGGGATGGTCAGGAGGCTTTGAAATTTCTTGGAACAATGAAATCGTGTTTGCACTTTTTTATGATTTTTTCAAGTTTTGTTCTTGTTCTCACGCCTCTTTCTAGCCTTCATTTAGGTCTGCAAATACTCCTTATGTACTGAGGAATGAATTAGGGTTGCCAATATGATCACAATATTCTTCCATCAATGCTTTTGATTTTGATTTGATACACTTGAAAATCTTGCTAAAAATAGAGCAAACTCAATCTTTTTGTGCACACCAATGCTTTGCACGATTTCAAATACTTGCCAACTGGATTTGAGACCTGAAACAAGTACAAAATCTTGAGTTTTCAATGCTTTAGATTTTTTCATGATTTGTTTTGTTTAAAATTGATTTAATTCCAATAAAAATAAAAATAAATAATAAAAACAAGATAATGACAAGTGGCAAGGGATAGGGCACGTGGACCACGTTGCCAACTCAAAACAAGTGCAAAAGATTGGGCCCATTTGGCAAAAATTGCATTTTGAGGCATAATTGACTTTTGACCATTTTGCAAAAAAGGTCAACTTCACCAATGCATAACTTCCTCAATTTTGACTCTTTGAAGGTGTTATGGGACTTTTTAGAAAGCTTTAGATGTCCTCTAAGCAACCCTTTTGTTCTCATCTCAATTTGGTATTCCATGATCAAGTATGAAGCTTTGACACAAAAGGTGTTTTTGTTGACTTTTCAAAATAACCTATAATGTTCAAATTCATAACTTCTTGTGAGTGCATATTTTGAACTTGTGAGCTGAAGATGGATTGTATATAATTTCATCCTCTTGAAAATGAGCTTTGGATGGGTCATTTATCATAAATTATGAGAAAGTTATGCTTGGTCAAAGTTGAGTTGACTTTTCCTATAAAACCCTAATTTAGCAACTTTTGGTTCTTGATGAATTATGAGCAATCCCTGATGAATCATGATCAACCCTTGATCAAATGATGAAATATACTTCAAAATGAGGATGTTGACCAAAAATCTTGAAGTTTGACTGTATGTAGGCAACAGTTGACTTTTGCCCTAGCACAGTCGATTTTCAGGCCTTTGAGCAATTGACTGAGCAAATTTTCTCTATAGGGTTTAAAACTTGACATGGATGATCTTGAGAACATATTAGGACAATGGTGAGCATTTGGGATCCCTTGGACTCAAGTATCTTGATGCAACATGAAACCCTAATTTGAGGTAGACTGCCTTAGGAGAGGGCTTGTCTGGTCAACCCTTGGATTTCCTTGAGCAACTTGAGGATATTTCTTGAAATGTTTTGAGAAATATGGGAGGGAAAATTTTGGGGTACAACAGTAGCTGTTAATCTTATCCTGAAAAGGGTAAAATGTTAGCTAAAATGTAAATTCATGTTGCATGAAATGTATGATATAAGGCATTCGTTTTATCAATGTTTATGATATATGGATGCAATGTATGCGTATGTGAGCTAATTTGCTGCACTGCTGTCAGATTGGGGAAAATAAATCCCTGACTACTGCTGAGGATATGGAGTATTCATGTTGTGAAGTCTAAGTGTTGATCAATTTCTTCTTAGAGAAATAAACTCTGTTGTAAAGGGAATGCCATGTACTGCTTGCAAAATCCTGTTGGAAAATCCTGAGAATTTGAACGACTTCTACTGGGGATTGATAATTGGAAGCTTGTTCCGCTGGGAATTAAACTGCAAATTGTGGGGGATTTATGGAAATAGCTTAGAGAGATTTCCCTACCTCTTAAAGACATTAGTAATTCTCTTTTACTTTGTTTATTTGTAAAGAGTAATTATGTTCAAATGCATATGTTCAACAATGAATCATTGGACGTTTTTGTTAACAAAACACAAGAGTAAAGAAAAACAGATAGTTTTTCACTTTCAAAGGAATAACTTTGTATTGACTTTGAGTAAGTATTTTTGTACAGTGAGACAAACATTCTAGTAGGTGAACTCCGTCGTAAGAAAAAATGAAAATTTAAATACAAAGAAAAGATAGCTATGTGCAATAATCCCATGGGATTCCCATACTGCTATAGCCTTTGTATCTCTGAGCATCTTGTCTATTTGTTGCCTCATCCGAAGATGATTGAATTGATCAGAACCCCTGAGTTTGTCAGTTGAATCCAAAGGTTGTCTGTAAGGTGATCCAACGGGACATAGTCATACGCTTTAATTCCATAACTTTTGCCTGGACCGCCCTTTCGGGTTTTCAATCCACCGGGAAACCCTTTTTTGCCCAAGTTGCCCTTTCGGGTTTTCAACTTGTCAGCTGTACATATTTTTTTGTTTTATCTTTAATTTTTTTCCTGAACCTTTTTGGTTTGCCGGGATGCCCTTGTTTTGCCTAGGTATGTCAACCTAGCGGGTCTCTTATGCGTAGTATCTTTTCACTATGTCCGCGTTTGCAGGATGTGGAAGGTCGTCACCATCCATGGGGGTTCAGATCATTGCCCCACCAGAGAAGATGTTTTTGATTATAAATGGTCCTCCATAGGTAGGATTCCATTTTCCCCTGGGATCACCTTGCGGTAGTATGATGCGTTTGATCACTTGATCCCCAACTTGATACACTTGGCGTCTGACCTTCTTGTTGAAAGCCTTGATCATCCATTTTTGATACATTTTACCATGGCAAACAACAGTAAGTCTTTTTTCATCAATCAAGTTCAGTTGATAAAGTCGAGTCTGGATCCAATCATCTTCGTTCAACCCTGCATCCTTCATAATCCTTAGAGAGGGGATCTGGACCTCGATAGGCAAGACGGCCTCCATGCCGTAAACCAGAGAATAGGGTGTTGCCCCGGTTGATGTGTGAGCTATGGTATGATAACTGTGGAGAGCTAATGGTAGCATCTCAAGCCAGTCTTTGTATGTGACTGTCATTTTCTGTATGATCTTTTTAATGTTCTTATTTGCATCTTCGACAACACCATTCATCTTCGGCCGGTAAGGAGAAGAATTGTGATTCTGAATCTTGAATTGTTTGCACAAGGCAGTGATTATAGTGTTGTTGATATTTGTACCATTGTCAGTGATGATCCTTTCCTGGATACCGTACCGGCAGATGATATTTTGCTTGATGAAACGGGCAACAACATTCTTGGTAACGGAAGCGAAGGAAGCTGCTTCCACCCACTTTGTAAAATAACCAATGGCCACTAGGATGAAGCAGTGTCCATTGGAGTTCGTCGGCTTGATTTCCCCAATCACATTAATTCCCCACATAGCAAAGGGCCAAGGAGCCATCAAGACATTCAGAGGAACCGGAGGTACGTGCACCTTGTCAACATAAATCTGGCATTTATGGCAGGTTCGAGAGTGTTGATAGCAATCTGCTTCCATGGTAGACCAGTAATAGCTTTCCCGTAGGATTTTCTTTTCCATCGTATGCCCACTGGAATGGGTGCCAAAAGTGCCTTCATGCAATTCAGCCATGATCCTTTCAGCTTCAACCTTATCTACGCACCGAAGTAACACAAAGTCATGATTGCATTTGTACAAAATGCAGTTACTAAGGAAGAATTTAGCAGAGAATCTCCTTAAGAACTTCTTATCATTGACTGAAGCTCCTTCTGGATATTCTTGAGCCTCGAGATACTTCTTGACTTCGTGAAACCAAGGTTGGTCCACTACTTCTTCAGCATTAATCTCGTGACAGTGTGTTGGTTCTTCCATTCGTTCAATGTCGATCTGGGGAGCCTCATTATCCCAATTAAGTTTAAACATAGATGACATTGTGGCTAGAGCTTCTGCTAGTTGATTTTCTTCTCTCAGGAAATACTCGAAGGTAATCTTCTCAAAATGTGGTAGCAATGTCAAAACATGTTCTTTGTAAGGGACCGGGTTAGGGTGTTTGGTGTCCCATTCCCCTTTTATCTGACTAATGACCAAAGCTGAATCTTCGAACACACTCAAAGATTTGATCCCTAGGTCTATGGAAGATCTGAGGCCAAAGATGCATGCTTCGTATTCTGCCATGTTGTTTGTACAATTGAAGCAGAGTCTTGCCGTAAAGGGAGTATGACACCCTTCCGGATATATGAGTACAACACCGATACCATGGCCAAGTGAATTGGATGCCCCATCAAAGAAAAGGGTCCATCGGGATCCTTGTTCAGGTCCGTCATATGGCCTAAATTCTTTATAGTTGTCTAACGTTATGATGTCTTCATCTGAAAATTCGAACTTCATGGATTGGTAGTCTTCTACAGCTTGGTGAGTAAGGTGATCAGCTAGTACACTGCCCTTTATAGCTTTCTGGGTAGTATACTGTATGTTATATTCTATCAGGATCATCTGCCATCTCGTTATTCTCCCGGAGAGAGAAGGTTTCTCAAAGATGTATTTTATCGGATTCATTTTAGATATCAACAAAGTAGTATGAGTCAGCATATATTATCTTAGCCAGCGAGCAGCCCATGCCAGAGCACAACAAGTTTTCTCGAGCACTGTATATCTGGTTTCATAGTCGGTAAACTTTTTTGCTCAGGTAGTAAATAGCATGCTCTTTTCGGCCAGACTCGTCATGCTATCCCAATACACACCCCCATTGAGTTTTTTAAAACAATCAGATACATGATCAACGGTCTTCCCTCGACTAGTGGCATCAACACAAGAGGATCTTGTAAGTATTCTTTGATTTTTTCAAAAGCGACTTGGCACTCGTCATTCCATTTGACTACCTGATCTTTCTTCAATAATTTGAAGATTGGTTCACAAGTAGCTGTCAGGTAAGAGATGAATCTGGCAATGTAGTTTAAATGTCCCAAGAAACCTCTGACTTCCTTCTCAATACGAGGAGCAGGAATATCTTGTATTGCTTTTACCTAGGCAGGATCTACTTCAATACCTTTATTGCTGACGATAAAGCCTAGGAGTTTACCAGACCGTACCCCAAATGTGCACTTGTTTGGATTCAACCTCAGTTTATACTTCTTCAGCCTCTCAAACAGTTTTTGTAAGTGATCAAGATGCTCTATTTAGTGATGTATCATGTCGTGAAATAAATCTACCATGGCACGTTGATAGGTTGCCCCATCATTCTTCAGTCCGAATGGCATCACCTTATAGCAGAAAGTGCCCCACTGCGTGACAAAGGTTGTTTTCTCCATGTCCTCAGGCGCCATTTTGATTTGGTTGTAACCTGAGAATCCGTCCATGAAGGAAAACACTTTATGTTGTACCGTATTATCAACTAGAATATCAATGTGGGGGAGTGGAAAATCATCCTTAGGGCTTGCCCTATTCAAATCTCTGTAGTCCACGCACATTTGCACCTTGCCGTCCTTTTTGGGCACGGGAACAACATTGGAAATCCATCGGGGATAAGAGGTGACAACCAAGAATCTAATGTTGAAATGCTTCAGGACTTTTGTTTCAATCTTTTCTGACATATCAGGCCTCGTACGGTGAACCTTCTGCTTTACTGGCGGACAATCCTCTCTTGTAGGAAGACGATGTACCACAATATTTATATCAATTCCCGACATGTCTTCATACGACCAAGCAAAGACTTCGACATAATCGTCCAACAACTGAATCAGACGCTCCTTGATATTGGATTCCAGATTGGCACCCACCTTGACCTCTTTTTTGTCTTCTTCGGTACCTAGGTTGATTGTATCCACGGGTTCCTCGTGAGGTTGAATGGTTCTCTCTTCTTGTTGTAGTAGTCTGGCAAGTTCTCCTGGTACTTCACAATCTTCCTTACCTTTGTCTTCGGCTTGGTAGATTAGATTCTCAGAGTCACAAAAGGCCATAGAAATACGGTTACCCATGGGATCCCGGATGAATGTATACTTGTATTGTGAGTGTGAGTGTGTGTAAGGGTATAGCTATCCTTGAAAGAAATAAAAATGTAAAAAGAAAAACAATGAGCACAAAAGTTTGTATGCGAAAACGTCCATGTTTCATTGATGTCATATGAAAATGAGATAATAACCCTTACAAATGGACCATTGTGCCTCGGGTAAGACACAAGGTTTTAAGAGTGCGAATTGTTTTAATATTACAGATCCAACAAAATGTAAAAACAAATTACTGTGGGATAAAAGTGATCGGGACAAAACCTCTAGCCTCCCAATTGTTGAGCCCTCCACTGACAGTTGGGAATATCCAGTCCTCTAAGTCACAGCTATCTTCATCATCTTCTACAGCGTTGACCTCGCGGTTGCTGATCTTCTGGGGTGGTCCTCCGGCGCGAGTGCGACGTACATCCCTTTGAGCACTTAAAGTGAAACCCAGGCCAAACTTGTCAGACTTGTACGGGATATCCGAGAGTTGTCCCCAGATAGTGCTCCCACCTTATTTTACCACTGCTTTGGCATCCTTCAGAGATGACATCCAGAGTGGAGGCCTTGTGATCTTGGGAACAACCTCAGTTACTTCTATATCTTTCGGGACCTCTTCAAAGTGTTGGAATGGAGTTTCAATAAATTCACCATCTAATTCCATATATCTGAAGGAATTGAGATGGCTAATCATGTATTGTTCCTCTCCATGAACAGTGATAATCTTCCCTTGAATTGGATATTTCAGCATTTGGTGCAACGTAGAAGTGACAGCGCTAACATTGTGGATCCATGGTCGGCCTAGCAAGCAAGAATATGAGGGACGGATATCCATTACATAAAAAGTTGAATCAAATGTTTGTGTTCCAACTTTTATGGGAATGTCTACCTCCCCATGTACCATCCTTTTCAAGCCGTCAAAAGCCCTTACCACTATGTTATTTGGCTTCAATGTCAATCCCTCACAGTCAAGCCTATCAAGAGATTTTTTAGGCAATACATTCAGAGATGAGCCAGTGTCCACCAAAGCATGGGCCAAGGTTGTGCCCCTACATTAAACTTAAACATGCAATGCCTCATTATTCTTCCTTCCTCTTGGTGTTAAATCAGCATCCAAAAAACCTAGACCATTATCTGCAGTCAATCTGGCTATACAGTCTTGAAACTGATCGACAAATGTCTCTTGGGGCACATGGACAGTTTTCAGGAATTTTACCAAGGCTTTTGCATGTGCCTCGGAACATAGTAGTAATTCCATCATGGAAGTTTTAGAGGGAGTTTTCTCCAGTTGTTCAACTACATCGTAGTTGCTTCTCTTTATGATCTTCAGAATTTCCTCCATCTCTTTCCGGGAGGTCTCATGGATAGCCAATGTCTGAGCCTTCGTCCGGACAGGCTCAATCAGAATACTTTTACCTCGAGTCTTGGTTAACTCGGTAACAGGAGTGTCAGTAGGAATGATAACAGGGGTTGTAACGGCTTTGTCAGTTGGAGTATTGGTGGAGATGATTGTAGTACCGGGAATAACCTTCGGAGGGGTAACATCAACATGAATGATTACAGGTCCAGAAATAGCCTTTGGGGGAGCAATTTATGGAGATAAGATCCTACCACTTTGGGTAATCTTACTAGTCCCTGCAATATTACTGACGTCGGAATCCACTTTCTCGGAACTTGAGTCTTCGGCGGCTGGCCAGTCCTGCTTGATACCATGGTAGTAGACATCCCCTCCATAATTCCATGGTACGGTCTTGTCTGATGAATATGGGACTGGTCCAGGCATTGTAATTATTAAAGGAGTTGCTTTTGGAATTAATGTAATTTTAACGGGTCTTTTGGTGGAGACCCTGGAAGAATTGGCGGAAATGGTAATGATAGAAACATCTTCAAAAGGAATAGGTGGAACAGAAGTCTTTTCAAACAAAATTTCTTTGTTATCTATTAGGCACTGAACGCCTGCTTTCAACAAAGGACAGCTGGTCGATGAGGACAAACAGAAATGGCAAACTTCATCATAGCCCGGGAACACACCGACATTCAACAAGTTCATTTTAATAGTCAGAAGTGGGGTCATAAGTTCATCAACTAAAGTAATAAACAATTCTTTTTCAATGGCATTGGTATTATGGCCATGTTTGGGCATAAGGGTAGAAATGACATTTGGATTTTTAGGCACATCGAATTCAATCTCTTTTGCTTCAATGAGGTCTTGTATTTTTTTCTTTAGAGCCCAACAGTTATTAGTGTCGTGGCCGGGACTTTCAGAGTGATATGCGCAACGGGCATTGGGATGACAGTGAGGAGATGTTGTGTTGGGGTTTTTTTGGAGCTTCTTTCAAGGTCATAAAATTGGATCTTAGTAGATGCGATAAAACTTGAGACGAGGTCATGTTAATTCTGGTGAATTGCCTGACTGTCCTTTCCATCCTTGGTTGATTATGTCTTTGTTGATCAAGCACAGACTTAGGAATCATAACAGCCCCCACCATTGGTAGGCGTTCGGTCCTATCTTGGTTTCTCTGAGGATAAACGACAACCACTTCTTTCTTTCTGGTAAATGGTTTCCTTATGGCAGCAGAGGAGGATGTATCTTTCTGAATCTTTCCACTCTTTATACCGGCTTCTACCCTTTCTCCAGTCAATATTAGTTCAGTAAAGCCTGCAGATGAACTTCCAATTAAATGATTGAAGAAGGGACCAGACAAGGTGCCCAATAACATGTCTACTAATTCCCTCTCAGATAGAGGGGGTTGAACTCTTCCAGCCAAGTCTCTCCATTTTTGCACATAGTCTTTGAAACCTTCATTGGAAACCATGGCCATACTCTGGAGTTGAGTACGGGTAGGCGCCAGATCAGCATTGTATTGGTATTGTTTGTAGAAGGCTGCAACAAGATCTTCCCAATTGTGAATGTTGACTCTTTCTAGTTGGTAAAACCAGTCAAGTTGAGTTCCAGACAGACTGTCTTGGAAGAAATGTACCCATAAGTCTTTGTCAGCGGTATGGGGTTGGATTTTTCTCACATATGACCGGAGATGCATTTTAGGGCATGAAACTCCGTCATATTTGGCGAACACAAGTGCTTTGAATTTCGGAGGAATAACAATCCCCAACACTAAACCCAATTCCTCAAAATCCAAGCCAGGCAATTTTTGGATTTCCATCGCACTCAATCGCTCTTCGAGATGTCTATACTTGTCATCAGCTGGAGGGTATTGTTTTTCAGAATAGTCTTCTTCTTCCTCTTCCTTTTCTGATTATGACAGAACAACTGTTCCCTTGCCTTTCCTATATTTATTGTCTCTTTCACCGGATGTCGTTGCAAAGTTTAAGGTCCTTCTTGTCTGCTCATGAAATCTTCTTCCCCTATTTAGGACTCTGGTTACCTTCTTTGTCTTATTTTTCCTCTCCCCAGCTAGTAAAGTCTTCAACTCTTCTTATCCTTTGGCTAGGGTCAAGAGCAATTGTTGAAACTGTGTATTCTGAGCTTGGAGGTCTTTCACAGTTTGCTCGAGATCCATCTTACTGAAATAAATAGTAGAGAGATGAGGAGACTTGTTGCAAGAGACCTGCTTATGTTATGATGAATGGTATATGCATATGTAATGATTTCAAGGATTTTAAGATTCAAATTTGTTTTAGACAAAAAGGAAACACACGTTATATTAATAAATTAAATATTGAGTACATCAATGCCCCTTGGGCAAAATAATACAAAAGCTCTAAGACAGAAAGGTAGTACGCGTCCTCTTTGGTGCAATGTAGGCATTGAGAGTCTGCTCCTCATGAAGTAGCCTAGTTAGTTCCAAAACCTTTTTCTCGTTTGCGTAGAATTGGGCTTCGAAAGTATCTCGCTCCCCCCTTGAGTTGTATCCAATCTCTTTGTAGGTCTTCAAGAGAGGTGGGCATATCAGAATGTAGGATAGCATATGGAACATCTCCATCCATGACAGGCTCAATGATTACCGGGAGAATGGAGGGGTAAGGCGTCATAAGACTCTGAGCACGAGTTCGTACCCATTTGAGGTAAGGCTCAAGAGGGATGGAATTTTTATGCCCCAATGTCTTTCTATCTACCTTGTTCAACATCCTCCAAGCTTAGATAAATCTCAGGCGAAGACCTTGATCGTCGTTGTCATAGTCAAACACCAAACCTTGAATCAGCATCTCGTGTAGGCCATCCCTTCGGGCGTAACCAAATTGTCTTAAGGCTAAGCAGGGGTTGTAGGTGATACCTCCCCTAATGCCAAGTAAAGGATGATTAGGGAATTCTCCACAACGGTCAACAATGATAACATTCTCTTTGGATGGGGAGCACCAATGAATGTCTGAATGTTTGAGCATCATCAACCTTTGTGACCACCTTGAACCTTGCTCATTCTTTAATATAGATTGGGGAAGATGCGAAATAAACCATCTTACCAAGAGAGGAGTGCAACACATAAGGACACCTCTTTTCCTCATTGTGCGAGTGTGAAAAGAGTGTTGGATATCCCCTAGCAATGTAGGTACCGGGTTGCGGGATATGAATATTTTGACGGTGTTGATATCTATGAGTTGGTTAGGATTTGGAAACAAAACCATCCCATAGATGAGGAGAGCCACAATTTCCTCAAAGGCTTGCAAGTCCAAGGAATTCCAACAGCTTTGGGCTTTCTCAAATAGGAACTTTGTTAAGAAGCCTTTGACACCACTCTTTGTTTCCCAATGAGTTATGACATCAGATGAGTGCAAGTGTAGAGCTTGAGCAATCTCTTCTGGCTTTGGGTCTCTTTCCGTACCGTTGAAAGGTAGTTGATTGAGAATGGGAATCCTCAAGAGTTGGGAGAATTCTTCCAAAGTAGGCATAAGTTGATAGTCGGGAAATGTGAAGCAATGATGTAAAGGATCAAAGAACTGAAAAAGCACCTTCATCATATCCTCATCTATGTTGGAGGTGACCAAGTTGAGTAGGCGACCATGTCTCTCGGTAAATGGGGAGTTTTCAGGAATCCTCGAAGCTAGTTCCTTAAGTTGTGAAGGGATCCTCACAAGGTTGACTTGAAAAGTTTTCCTGTTAAGTGAATCCATATCCTACAAAACAAGAACAAAGATGAATCCCAAAATCCTTGAAATGGTTAGTTGATGTATATGATGTTCATGATGTTCATGATGTTATGTACAAGTATGCATATACAAACAAAGCAAACAAATCCTTAGTTTTAGGCTTGCATGGGGTTTTATAGGTAAGTACCCTCTTGAAGTTTAGTTGGCTCAAACCTGTCGTAGTAATAGTAACCGGAGTCTAAGGAGCTCAATATCACTGGTTTGTTTCCTTGGTCATTGTTTCAACACAAGCCTCTTTAACGACGACCAAAATATCCCAAGAAACCAAACCTCAATGAGTGTAGTATCGATTATCTACCAACTTCAGACTGCACCAAAGTCGGTCATCTCACTACATCCTAAAGGCCAAGTTGGTTAAGTAAAGGTTCTAGAAGTTCATTAGTGCTTCATGACATCACTCAGCGGCCCTGTATTCTCTTTGATTAACTTAAAGGCTACCGTTACCCACAAATATGTCGCAATAACGTAGCTATTGCTTAGACCATGTCGGTATACCCCGCACAATTTCCATAACGTATTGCTACTTACCTATAATGTATCCCAAATCCGGGTAGAGGACTTAAACCCAAACAAAGAACCATAATGTAAAACATACAAGTCAAACAATGTAAGCAAGTAAATGTGATCTAACCCTAAGGTAACCCCACTTTTAGAATTTTCCCCAGCAGAGTCGTCAGTTCTGTGATACGGTGAGAGAACTGACTTGAATGTTTTGCATTTGATTGCAAATGTTGCGGTTAGCAAGAGTCACCACCTACTTTTCTTTTATCCAAAAAGGAAAGGTGAAAAAGCACAAGAAAGACCTTTGAGATTGTTTCTTGAGTTCGGGGGGTAGATTTTGAAAAGGGAAGGTATTAGCACCCTTTTCATCCATGGTTTTCCATGGGCTCTTAGTTACTTGCTAGATCACTTGCTTTGGTTTGAAATTGTGATTTGTGTGGTTTTTGAAAGTTATTTTGTAAAGAGGCCATTATTTAGGCAATCTTTGTAATGATTCTTGTTTGTAAGAATGTATACAAAGATGTTTGATCTTTTGAAAATGTTTTCAAGTTTTGTAAGATGTTTTGAAAGTGTAAGTGTTTGTTTTTGAAAATAGCAAGGATGTTTTTTTTGAAATGGATCAAGTAATTAAGAGCAATCTAACTACTCAAATGTCTTTCTTGTTCATTTTCTTTTCCTTTGACATTATTGTCTTGCCATTGATTTGGTAAGCAACCCTATCTTTGGATGTTAACGGGACGGGCGTGGGTCATCGTATAACCATGATTAGCAATGTTGTAAGGTATCTTAGCATTCTTTTTGAGGGACAAAGATCATTTATAAGGCAACTTAGATAGCGTCATCGAGGGACTATGATCTTGTATTTGTTTGGTTTTTGCTAAGATACCTTACATGCGTAATATGGCCATTTTGTATAAGGCAACCAAGTGGGATAACCCTAGGGGTTCTTGTGTACAAGTGTATTGATTTACATGCTTGATTTGTCTTTGATTAGGATTTTCTATTTGTTGGTTTTAATCTTTCCATGCAAAACCCTAATTACTAGCATTTGTATATAAAGCGATAAATTGCGGAAATTAAAATTACTAAGCTATTACAATACTTGTGGGGGGGGGGTATGCAATTTATGATTGGGGATTGCAATAATATAAACCTAACTAATCTATTACAACCAAATTGAATATGTACAAATAATTGAAGAAATATATAAAGTACAAATGCAAATGGAAAGAAATGATTTTTTTGTTTGGATTTTTATATGAAAGAGGTTTTAACCTAAACCTAATTAGAGAAAAATAATTAAATAAAAATTAAATTAACTTAAATTAATTAAGAAAAATATTTTTGAGTAAAACCCTAATTCTATTTAGTTGATTAAAAGAAAATAAGTTTAAAGAAAAAAAAGTATTTTTGTATTTTTGTCTTGAAAAATAATATATGGTGTTGTAAAATATTTTTGGCCTTTTTTATATTAAAATAAATATATTTAAATAAGTATAAAAGAAAATAAATAATGACCTAGGTTTAATTTAATTTACAAGATAATTAGTAAAGATAAATAAAGTATGATGAATAAAAATAATTTTTTGTATGAGAAAAATAATTAGATTATGTCAAAACATAAATCTACTATTTTCATATTTTATGATATTTTTTAGTATTTTAGAAAATATATTTAAAAGGAAAAATGAAATAAATAAGTAAATAAAAATAAATGGGTCAGAGGGTGTCAAAAGTAGGCAGGGAGGTGAGCTAGCAAATAAAAAAAACAATGTCAGGCCCAAAGGGCCCAGCGCCTGCAAAAAAAAACAATGTTACAAAGTCAGAAAATATGCAAAATGTAAAAATGGTCACGCTGGGGCTTGAACCCAGGACCAAGGGGTGAACAGGCGCACGCTTTACCACTGGGGTGGCTATACATCCGTTTACTTATGTCAAACCATAAATATATATTAGAAACTGCTTCCTGAAGACAACTTCATCTTCAACCTCGCGCCTAGCCAGACCACCTGTATCTTCTTCATCTCTCCACAAAAATGGAAAGTTCAAACATGAAAATTGTGGTGTTTCTTCCCACTAATACAACCATATAACTTATGTAAGCTAAAAGTCAAAGATGAAAACTAATTTTGCTAGCCCTAAATTGAAACCTAATTTTCTCAGAAATTTCAAATCCAAAATTCTCTATACACAGTCAATATAAATGGGAACTATGAACATGGTCAGCTTTAGAGCAAAGAAATCTACATTTTGTCTTCACAAATCAGGATCAAATGATGCTTGTATGAAGAGATAGAAGTTTGAAAACTTACCCCTTGCAGCTGGAGTCGTGAATGGAGTTTGAGCAACTTTTGAGATCACCTGAGGATCTGTTTAGCTTGCCTGGACCTCCTTGAGTGTATTCCAACTCCTACTTTGCCTTGAAAGTTCCTGAACCTCTCTACTCAAGTTAACCTGCAAGATTTATGTTTGAAAATGGTGGATAGTGATGGAGGAGTTACAGTCTTGAAACAGGGGTCTGGATTTCTTTGATATGATGTATAGAATGTGTTTGAATGATTGGTTTTCAAAACGCACGAGGAAAATGTGAGTTTGGTATGTAAAGTCAGAACTTGCACAACAATGGTGTTTTGGGACAATTTATGGCTAGAGGGAGTATGAGTGAGTTTCAGGGTCTTCCAGCTTGTGTGTTAGCTTACAAATAGTGTATGTACTTATAGGCAAGAGGTTTTGAGGCTTGAAACAACTCAGAAATTGAAATCACACGTTATGGCTTGGTTACTTGATTTTGAAGCAAAGTTGACAAACACGGTTTCAATGTGAAGTACAATGATTTGTAGGGTGGTTAGCAGGCTGTAGATATGTTGCTTCTTTATTTTAAATCTTTTTGAGTCCGAAACAACAATGTATGGGCTCAATAAGAGTTGACATTGTGATTAAAGTCACTTTTCCAAAATAGAAGTGGTGACTTTCTTCCCAAAATGGAAATGCAACTTGGATAATGGCTCAAATGTTTGGACAATGTCTCTATCAGTTGTGTAAACATTAAATTATTGAGTCAAGTTTGAAGCCTGCAAAGCAAGATTTGTACAGCATGCTTGAAGATTGGATCAAGTGTTCTTCACAAAATGGCTTGTAATTCAAGTTTGAAAACCCTAACTTCTTGCCTTCGATTCTCCTTGATCAAGAATGATATCAAGGAGTTCTTGGACATTTTGGAAAGCTTGAAATGTGCTCTACAACCAATATTTGAATTTCTTTTGAATATTACCCTTGGAACTATGTGAAAATTTTCCATGAAGTTAGGTCAAAAATCTGCCTAACTAGGGCAAAATTTCACTAAGTCTTTTTTAGTTCATAAGCATGTATTCACATAATTATAACTTGAGATACAATAACTTTTGGAAGAAGTTGTGTGAATAAAAGTTGTAGAATTCATGGATATCTACAACTTTCATGTTGGGAGTTTATCTTGAATCATCTTGCATCATGGTGAAAATTTGGCTTAAAGTTATGAAAAAATAAGAAAATTTTCATACTTAGAAAAATTTCTAAGTTAATAAATTTTAACATTTCAAGATGAAATCTTAAATTATTGATTTCTTGATGAAAAAGTTTCATATTTTGATATTTTTTGATGAATAATGATCCTTGGCACTTGAATTTTACCAAAAAGTCAAAGTTTGACTTTTCAATATATAGTTGACTTTTGATCAGTTGACTGCAAAATTCATCTGTCAATCCAATGGACTTTCAATGTTTTGAATCATTTCATTAGGTCAAAATGATGCAATTTGACTCTTGAGATCATGCCTTAAACCAATTGACCATTTGCTAGGTCAAAAATCAAAAGTTGCCATTTCCAGTCAAAACCCTAATTTTGACCATTTTGCCTTTTTGGAGATTTGATCAAATTTCTTGAGGAATTATGGTCCAAACTTGATCAGATGATACAGATGAGTCTAAAATGCTGATGTGGATAAAATATTATGAAGTTTGACTATAAATTGTCCATGGTTGACTTTTTCCTCAATACAGCTGATTTTTAGGTCAACTATTCAATTGACTGATCAAAAGTGTGATCCAAGGCTTGAAACTTGACATGAGTGATCTTGGGGGTCCATAATGATCCATGAAAGTCATATGAAGCATTGATAGTTCAAAAATCCTTGTGCAAACTCAAACCCTAATTTTGGTCATCAGTGCATAAGGAGGTGTCTTGAGCTGATCAAACCCTAGTGCAGTCTTGAGCCCAATGAGATCTTGTGAGAAAATTCTTGATAAGTGAGAGGGAAAATTTTGGGGTACAACAGTCACCTATATTGAAATCTTTCTTTACAATTCTTCTGTCATGCCAAGTTTTGGTTCTTTCTTTATATATTATAGCATTCTCATAGGAAGACTGGCGAAATTCCTCCAATTTATGAATGTCAAGGATGCGCTTTTCACCAGCAGTCAAATATTCCAAATTTAGGGTCTTAATGGCCCAATAGGATTTATGCTCTAACTCGAAGGGTAAATGAAAATAATTTCCATAGACTAATTGGTAAGGGGTTGTTCCAATAGGGGTTTTAAAAGTTGTTCTGTAGGCCCATAGTGCTTCATGTAGCTTCTAAGACCAATCTTTTCTGGAAATTGAAATGGTTTTTTCTAAGATTTGTTTAATCTCCCTGTTAGACACTTCTACTTGGCCATTAGTCTGTGGATGATAAGGTGTTGTTACTATGTGCTTTACTCCATACTTACTCAAGAGCTTATCAAAGATTCTGGATATGAAATGTGATCCTCCATCACTTATAACGAGACAGGGTGTTCCAAACCTCGGAAAAATTATATTCTTAAATAACTTGACTACCACTCTTGTATCGTTTGTGGGTGATGCAATAGCCTCAATCCATTTAGACACGTAGTCCACAACTACCAAAATGTACCTATTTCCCATTGAAGGTGGAAATGGTCCCATAAAGTCTATACCCCAAACATCAAAGAGTTCAACTTCCTGGATATTCCTCATTGGCATCTCGTCACGTCTTGATATGTTCCCAATGCATTGGCATCTGTGGCACTTGACAATGTAGGCATGAACATCGCGCCATAAAGTTGCCCAATAGAGGTCTGCTTGAAGAATCTTGGCGTGCGTTTTAGATATACCTGCATGTCCACCATAAGGTGCAGAATGACAGTGTCTGATGATATCTTATATTTCCTCTTATGGGATGCAACGCCTAAAAATATTAGTTATTCCTCTCTTTAATAGGAGTGGTTCATCCCAGTAGAAATGTTTAACATCTTTGAAGAACTTCTTTTTTTGTTGGTAATTTAGATCAGGGGGTATGATATCTGCAGCTAGGTAGTTTACAAAATCAGCGTACCAAGGTACGCTCTTCATTATTGAAATTTTTTCAAAATCTTTATCTCTGTAAGGCTCGAAATCATCAGTCTTAGCTATAAGTTTGTCATAGGTGAAATCATCATTTATAGGCAATAAGTCAGGTTTTAAGTGTTCTAATCTAGAGAGGTGGTCAGCGACAACATTCTCTGTGCCTTTCTTATCCTTAATGTCTAGATCAAACTCTTGGAGTAACAGGATCCATCTAAGTAATCTAGGTTTAACGTCCTTTTTATTTAATAGATAACGTATGGCAGCATCATCAGTGTAAACAGTGATCTTTGCTCCAACTAGGTAGTACCTAAACTTATCTATCGCAAAAATTATTGCCTGTAATTCTTTCTCTGTTGTTGCATAGTTGAGTTGGGCGGTATCTAGGGTTCTACTATCATAATATATAACATGTAATTTCTTGTCTTTTCGTTGTCCTAGAACAGCACCAACTGTATAATCGCTGGCATCGCACATGATTTCAAAAGGTTGTGTCCAATCTGGAGGTTACATGATCGGAGCTGAAATTAGTGCTTGTTTTAAAAATTTAAAAGCTTCAAGACATTTCTCGTCAAAAACAAATTCAACGTCCTTCATTAGAAGATTAGTCAAAGGTTTTGTTATTATAGAGAAGTCTTTTATAAAACGCCGATAAAAATCAGCATGTCCAAGAAAACTTCTAATCTCCCTAATGGTTTTAGGTGGGCTGAGGTTTTCTATAACTTCAATTTGGGCTCTATCGACCTCAATGCCTCTTTCGGAGACAATGTGTCCTAATACTAAACCTTCATTAACCATAAAATGGTATTTTTCCCAATTTAGCACTAGGTTCACCTCTACGCATCTTTCAAGGATTTTTTTGAGGTTGGAGAGACAATCTTTAAAATTGAATCCACACAATGACAAATCATCCATGAAAACTTCCATTATTCCATTTAGGTAATCTACAAATATAGACATCATACAACGTTGAAAAGTGGCAGGGGCATTACAGAGTCCGAAGGGCATTCGTCTATAGGCGAATGTTCCATAAGGACAGGTGAAGGTTGTTTTCTCTTGATCCTCAGGGAGAATAGGTATTTGGAAAAATTCTGAGTATCCATCTAGATAACAAAAGTGAGAGTGTCTGGCTAGACGTTCGAGCATTTGATCTATAAATGGAAGAGGGAAATTATCCTTCATGGTTGCTTTTTTAATTTTCTATAATCTATACACATACTCCAGCCTCCTTCTGTTCGTTTAGAAATATGCTCACCTTTCTCATTTTCTATGACTGTGATGCCTCCTTTCTTTGGAACCACATGCACAGGGCTCACCCAATTACTATCTGATATTTGGTAAATTATACCAGCCTCTAGTAACTTAAGAACTTCTCTTTTAACAACATCGCTCATTATAGGGTTTATTCTTCTTTGATGTTCTCTTGAGGGTTTTGAGTTTTCCTCTAACAAGATTCGGTGCATGCACAATGATGGACTTATTCCTTTTAAATCAGAGATGTTATACCCTAAAGCTGAGGGATATTTTCGTAAGATCTCTAAGAGTTGAGTTGTATCGTCTTGACTTAAAATAACATTAACTATAACAAGACGATTCATCTCTTTATCTAAGAATTCGTATCTGAGGTTCTTGGGATGCTCCTTCAGTTCTAAAGATGGTTTCAAAGGACAAGGCATGGGATCAGGAGTAAGCGATAAACATTCATAGAGGTCGTCATCAATGTAAGGTTCTAAACTTTTAAATCCATCGTCCTCCATAATGGGGGTCAAAGGTAACTTGATATTTTTGTTAGATTCCTCTCGCTTAAGTTCCAATATACACTCGTCAAAGACGTCGATGGCATAACAAGCATCTCCTATGACTGGTGCTATTAATAACTTTGAAATAATAAATTCTATCTTTTCATCACCCACCTCAAATGTTAATTTTCCTTTCTTAACATTAATTATGGCTCTGGTTGTTGATAGGAATGGTCTACCTAAGAGGATTGGGATTTCTTCGTCTTCTTTAATATCCATAACCATGAAATCAGTTGGGATATATAGCTGACCAATCTTAACTGGTATGTCTTCAAGTATACCTATAGGATACTTAACTGATCTATCAGGAAGCTAGAGAGACATTTTAGTCAGCTGCAATTCTCCTAAGTTTAACCTTCTACAAACTGCTAAAGGCATAAGGCTGATGCTAGCTCCTAGATCTAAGAAGGCTTTGTCAATAGTATGATTTCCTAAGATACAAGGAATGGAAAAACTTCTTGGATCCTTTTCTTTCTTGGCAAGTTTATTTTCTGAAATGAAATTGCATTCAATAGGTTTGGGATCATCAAGTCTACGCTTGTTGGTCAGGATGTCTTTTAGGAATTTAGCATAACATGGTATCTGAGTGATGGCTTCGGTGAAAGGAATCTCTACATGGAGTTTTTCTATAACTTTAACGAATCTCTGGTATTGATTGTCAAGTTTTGTTTGTTTAAGTCTTTGCGGAAATGGGACTGGGGGTTTGTACGGGGGTGGTGATTTATTAGTTTTATCTTTTAATTTTGGTTCTTTTTGCTTTTCGGGTTCCTCTGGTTCCTCCACTTGGTCTGTAGGCAAAACATTTGTCTTAGGTTGTGAGGGTGTACTCATGGCTGGATTCTTGGGTCCATCGTAAGTAGTCCCACTTTGTAAGGAAATGGCATTAGCTTGCCCTTTAGGATTTGGTTGATGTTGTCTAGGGAATTGTCCTCCAGGTGTAGTTTGTGAGGCTTGTGTTTGGGCTATCTGCGAGATCTAGGTTTCAAGCATCTTTTTATGCATAATTATCTGATCAACCTTAGTTCCTAATTGCGTGATTAGTTCGCTTACGTGAATATTCTGATTTAGGAACTCTTTGTTTTGCTGGGTTTGAGCTGAAATGAAATTTTCCATGATTTTCTCAAGGTTTGGTTTGGGTGCCACAACTTGCATAGGTTGATTTGGTCTTTGGGCTTGGAAACCTGTAGGTCTCGGAGGTGCAGAGTTTTGTATTGGGCTATTGCTTTTATAAGAAAAGTTTGGGTGATTCCTCCATCCAGGGTTATAAGTGTTTGAAAATGGGTTTCCTTGGGTGTAGTTTACTTGGTCTGAGCAAGGCTTATTCAACAAGTTACATTCCGCGGGTTGATGTCCTTGGGTCCCACAGAGTTCGCATTCTGAAGCTACTACTGCTACAGTATTAGGGTTTTGATACATGTTTTGAACTGTTAAGGCAAGAGCGTCCATTTTAACTTGCATCATGTCTAGAGAACTTATCTCATGTTTTCCTCCTTGGGTCTCCTTTTTATCTACAGTAGCTCGTTCTGTTCCCCATTGGTAATTGTGATACGATGGTAGAACCGACTATTAATACTGGTTTGCATTTTGCGTTTTTTGTTTGCAAAATGTCGCGGTAAGCAAGAGTCGCCACCGACTTTTATTTTATCCAATCATGGAAAAGGAAAAAGAACAGAAAAAACCTTTTTTCGAGATTTCTGAGTACGGGGGGTAGATTATAGAAAGGGAAAGTGTTAGCATCCTTTCTATCCATGGTTTTCCATGGTCTCTTAAGTACTTGCTCATATTTTTAAAATTGCTTGTGTGTGTGCTTGTTTTGAAAAAGTTTTACTTCGTGATAACCCTTGTATCAGACCTCAAGAGTGTGACGAAGTTTGTTTTGAAAATTGTTTTGAAAGGTGTTTGTGTGAAAAGTTTCGTTGAGCAAGTACTTAAGATTCTACCTACACGAAAAAAGATTGTTCGTTCTCGCTTCCTTTAGACAATGCTATCCTACTATTAAGGAGTAGGTAGCCCCTTCGTTGGAGTTTTTAAGGGATGTTTGAAAGGGACAAGTACAGTAATCAAAGCAACAGTTAGGAAGCCTTAGTAGTAACCCTAAAGTCTTAAGATCTTTCCGAGGCAACATCTCTGAGGCAACATTTCCGAGGCAACATTCAAATGGGACATTTGATCTTTTAGACAGGAGGGCAGCCACTAAAATCTCCTATGCTTAATGATTGTTTTACCGAAGGCAACCGGAGTGAGGCAAACCCTAGAAGTGAATATGTGCACGTGAATTTTTCAGTTAATTTAATCTTTGCACATTAGGTGATCTACCATTTTAATTTTCAAGCATTCTTTCCATACAATCCTATTAACCATGCATTTAACAGTTAAATATTTGCAGAATTTAAAGTGCGAGAAAATAAACCTCACTATTACAGGGCTTTGGCAGTTACATAATCATCTTGACTAAAAATAAAAATGCGGAATTTAAAGCCCTAATTATCATTACAATCCTGGAGCAGTTACAATAATAATAAAAGAATTAAAATGCGCGCGGAAAATTAAATGCGAGGATGCTTAAAAATAACCTAAAACCCTAATTGAGGAAACAATATTTTTTGTGCATTTTTATTTGAGAAAACAATTAAATTGCAAATTAATTAAACCCTAATTTCTAATTGTTTTAATTATGAAAAAGAAATTAACTTAAATCCACCTAATTTTCTAATTAAATTAAAATAAATATTTTTATATAAAAATGCACTTTTTGTGATTTTGTGATTTTTTTAGTTTAATAAAAAAAAATTTGTGTTAATTAAAAAAATAAAACAATTAAAAAAAATTAAATAAATAAAAAAAATAGAAAGAAGAACAAATTGGGCCTGTGTTGAATGTCCCAAGGGGGGCAATGTTGAAACTGCTTTTGGGCCCAAGGAGCTGAGCACATATCCCATGCCTGATCCTGTGCAACTATACTTAGAGAGTACACCATAGTCCTTCATTGTTTGAGGCATTGGATCTGAATTATCAATGATCAATTGGTTGGATCAATAAGGTACAGGGAAGACGCGTCAGATTGTGAAGCACTGAATCTGCAATTACATGTTATGAAAAATAAATAATATGTTGGGACCTGGGATCAAACCCAGGTCCTCTCTATTCTTCAATACACGCTTCGCCACTAGGCCAACCTGGTCATTCGTTGTCATGTTAAAACAAAAACAACATAATGCAAATTAAATACAATAGGCTATAATGACGGTTTTTATGTGTGGCTATAAACCTGCAAAATCTTAAAACGATATCCAAGTAATATGAATTCCATTCAAGGGCATGAATCAAATGTACTTCATCCCCTGAACATGAAGAGGCCCTTAATTTGGCCCAATTTCGCCTCTAGCTAGGGTTCCCCAATTTGGAGCTCACGAACTCTAACTATGGCAATTAACCATTCCTGCATCAAAACTTAAATCCAAGCTATCAAAAAGATTCCCAGCATGATCATGGACATGTATATGCAAGCAAATTGGATTAAAAATACATAAAACTAAAAGAACAAGTTTGAGTTCAGAGGATGCAAACAGTGAGGTGTAGCTGACGATTCTGGTGGTTTGATGACTTGGAAGTGATTGGAATAGCTTCAATGCACGCCC
This sequence comes from Vicia faba, assembly GCA_948472305.1. Taxonomy (NCBI): domain Eukaryota; kingdom Viridiplantae; phylum Streptophyta; class Magnoliopsida; order Fabales; family Fabaceae; genus Vicia; species Vicia faba. The sequence continues at coordinate 229,756 of CATIWC010000258.1, read as the reverse complement.
AGGAATAGATTGATGGCTTTAAATTGCCTTGAATCGTTCTCTAGATTGAAAACCACGTTTTGTTTGATGCTTTTCACCATTGCCCTCCTTTTCTTATGCCTTGTACATCTTCATTATATATCCTAGAACGAATTAGGATTATAAAACTGGCTTGTATCTTTGCAATTATGGAAGATTTGATTTGATTTGATTTCCATGCCATATGTAAACTTGCTATATTGAGCCAAATCATCTCTTTCTTGTACCAATCATGCTTGATTCTATTTGGCCTTGATATTTCAGCATATTTTGATTGCAAACCTGTCAAAAAAATCATATCAAAACAGATCTTTGATATTATTTACCAATTATTTGATTTAATTCAATTTTTAATTAATAAAAAATCAAAATAAATTGGAAAATGAAGAAAATAACATGTGGATAAGTAATTGGGTCGTGGACCATGTTATAATTAAGGTGAAAGCATAAAAAGTTAGGCCCATTTGGCAAAAAAATGTAATTTTGAGTCCATATGACTTTTGGCAATTTTGCAAAAAATGTCAACTTTGACAAGGTATATCTCCTCCAATTTTAACCCTAGAGAGGTGTTCTTGGACTTTTTAGAAAGCTTAGTATGTCCCCTAAGCAACCCTTATGTTATCATCTTAATTGAGTCTTCCATGTTCATGTAAGAAGCTTTGACCCAAAAGGTGTTTTTGTTGACTTTTCAAAAGGACCCATAATGTGGAAATTCATATATTTTTATGAGTTCATATTTTGAACTTGTGGGATGAAGATGAGTTGTAGGGAATTTCATCCTCTTAAAAATGAGCCTTGTATGGAAAATTTCTGATAAAGCATGTGGAAGTTATGCTTGGTCAAAGTTTGGTTGACTTTTCCTAAGAAACCCTAATTTAGCAACTTTTGGGTTTTGATGAATTTAGGGCATTACTTGAAGAATCATGATCAACCCTTGATAAAATGATGGATATTACTTCAAAATGTTTATGTTGACCAAAAATCTTGAAGTTTGACTGTATGTGGGCCACAATTGACTTTTGACCTAAAATAGTCGATTCTCAAGCATCTGAGCAGTTGACTGAGCAAACTTCTTGTGCAGTGCTTGAAACTTGACATGGAAGGTATTGAGAATACATTAGGACCATTGAGAACATATGATTTCTTTGGAGTCCACCTATCTTGATAAAAATGGAAACCCTAATTTGAGACATACTGCCTTAGGAGAGAGTTTGTCTGGTCAACTCTTGGGCAAACTTGATAAAAATTAAGGATCTCTAGGAGCATGTATTGAGTAAAATGAGAGGGAAAATTTTGGGGTACAACATTTGCCCCTGTTCAATCTTCTTAAATCTGAGGATGTAGATTGACTCGTCTTCCTTTCGTGATCTGAAGGTGGAAGATGATTGAACACTAGAGTGCCCAGAAATTTGCACTCGTATGAATTGACACTTGATTTGAGATATCGGGAATGGGCTTATAGATGCCACTTGGAAGTTGCTAGATAATTGTCGGAGATGGTCTTAAAGATGCCATCCAAGGTGTGATGGAGTACCGTCAGAGATGGGATTAAAGATGCCATCTAAGGTGTGACGGAGTACCTTCAGAGATGGGCTTAAAGATGCCATCTAGAGGATATTGATTTCCTGAGATATTCCTTCAATGAGAGTTCCTGTTCCCATTGTTGATGAGGAATCTGCTGAGGAATGTTGGTATCTGTATTGGGAGAAATAAAATTTAGGAGCTTCAGTTGTCTGTTACTTTACTGGGGGAATAACTTCTGCTTGAGGAAGCGGAAGTGAACTGCATATCTGGTCAAGGTACAAGCTGCACCGCGACTTACTGGGGAAATGCGAAACCAATCGAGTTTGATTGGGTCCCGGTCTTATAGTGTTGTGGACTTCTTTCTAGAAACCTGGATGGTAAGGTTATGAGAAGGAACCTGGATAGTAGGGTTACTTCGATATGAAAGCCTGGATAGTAGGGCTGTGAGAAGGAAGCTGGATAGTAGGGTTACTTCAATATGAGAGCCTGGATAGTAGGGTTGTGAGAAGGAACTTGGATAGTAGGGCTACTTCGATATGAAAGCCTGAATGGTAGGGTCGTGAGAAGGAACCTGGATAGTAGGGTTACTTCGATATGAAAGCCTGGATAGTAGGGATGTGAGAAGGAACCTGGATAGTAGGGTTACTTCGATATGAAAGATTGGATAATAGGGCTGTAAGAAGGAACCTGGATAGTAGGGTTGCTTCGAAATGAAATCCTGGATAGTAGGGCTGTGAGAAGGAACCTGGATAGTAGGGTTACTTCGATATGAAAACCTGGATAGTAGGGTTGTGAGAAGGAACCTGGATAGTAGGGTTACTTTGATATGAAAGCCTGGATAGTAGGGTTGTGAGAAGGAACCTGGATAGTAGGGTTACTTCGAAATGAAAGCCTGGATAGTAGGGTTGTGAGAAGGAACCTGGATGGTAGGGTTACTTTGATATGAAAGTCTAGATAGTAGGGCTGTGAGAAAGAACCTAGATAGTAAGGTTACTTCGATATGAAATCCTGGATAGTAGGGCTGTGAGAAGGAACCTGGATAGTAGGGTTGCTTCGAAATGAAAGCCTGGATAGTAGGGATGTGAGAAGGAACCTAGATAGTAGGGTTACTTCGATACGAAAGCCTGGATAGTAGGGATGTGAGAAGGAACCTGGATAGTAGGGTTACTTCGATATGAAAGCCTGGATAGTAGGGCTGTGAGAAGGAACCTGGATAGTAGGGTTGCTTCGAAATGAAAGCCTAGATAGTAGGGCTGTGAGAAGGAACATGGATAGTAGGGTTACTTCGAAATGAAAGCCTGGATAGTAGGGCTGTGAGAAGGAACCTGAATAGTAGGGTTACTTCGATATGAAAGCCTGGATAGTAGGGCTGTGAGAAGGAACCTGGATAGTAGGGTTACTTCGATACGAAAGCCTGGATAGTAGGGTTGTGAGAAGGAACCTGGATAGTAGGGTTACTTTGATATGAAAGCCTGGATAGTAGGGTTGTGAGAAGGAACCTGGATAGTAGGGTTACTTCGAAATGAAAGCCTGGATAGTAGGGTTGTGAGAAGGAACCTGGATGGTAGGGTTACTTTGATATGAAAGCCTAGATAGTAGGGATGTGAGAAAGAACCTAGATAGTAAGGTTACTTCGATATGAAATCCTGGATAGTAGGGTTGTGAGAAGGAACCTGGATAGTAGGGTTGCTTCGAAATGAAAGCCTGGATAGTAGGGATGTGAGAATGAACCTAGATAGTAGGGTTACTTCGATATGAAAGCCTGGATAGTAGGGATGTGAGAAGGAACCTGGATAGTAGGGTTACTTCGATATGAAAGCCTGGATAGTAGGGCTGTGAGAAGGAACCTGGATAGTAGGGTTGCTTCGAAATGAAAGCCTAGATAGTAGGGTTGTGAGAAGGAACATGGATAGTAGGGTTACTTAGAAATGAAAGCCTGGATAGTAGGGCTGTGAGAAGGAACCTGGATAGTAGGGTTACTTCGATATGAAAGCCTGGATAGTAGGGCTGTGAGAAGGAACCTGGATAGTAGGGTTACTTCGATATGAAAGCCTAGATAGTAGGGTTGTGAGAAGGAATCTGGATAGTAGGGTTGCTTCGAAATGAAAGTCTGGATAGTAGGGTTGTGAGAAGGAACCTGGATAGTAGGGTTACTTCGATATGAAAGCCTGGATAGTAGGGCTGTGAGAAGGAACCTGGATAGTAGGGTTGCTTCAAAATGAAAGCCTGGATAATAGGGTTGTGAGAAGGAACCTGGATAGTAGGGTTGTGAGAAGGAACCTGGATAGTAGGGTTACTTCGATATGAAAGCCTGGATAGTAGGGCCGTGAGAAGGAACCTGGATAGTAGGGTTACTTCGAAATGAAAGCCTGGATAGTATGGTTGTGAGAAGGAACCTGGGTAGTAAGGTTACTTTGATATGAAAGCCTGGATAGTAGGGTTGTGAGGAGGAACCTGGGTAGTAGGGTTACTTTAAAGCGATAGTGTAGATTAGTTGACCCGTTTGGTTTCGGGAACTGAGGTTTCGTTAGTCGTCTGCATATGTGACTTGCATAACTGCTGAATTTGTTGAAGCTAATCCTCTTTTCCTGGAAAGATATCAGGGTTAGTTATATGCGATGCATGAAATATAGGGTGAGATGTTGTTCTCAAAATAAATGAGATTATGTTGTATATGATATGTATGTGTATGTCATGATGTATGTTCATGAAATGTTATAGGGGTATGCTTGCGTCTGGGAAAATAAATCCCTAACTGTTGTTGGAGATTTATAAATATTCGGCCGGGAAGAGATGCTGCTTGAGAAGAAACTTTGCGGGGCAAGAACTTAAAATGTATTCTTGTAGCTGAAGTGATGAACTTTGTCAGGGGTTAAGCCTCTGTATCCAGAGAAAATAAACTCTGCTTGGGGATGAATTTTACCGACTCGCCCGTGATTATGAACCTCAGCTGGGGTGGTTACGTCCTGTTTCGGGAAAGCTGGCATTAATGCATTTGGATACTTTTACTCTGTGGGGAGGGTATGTATTGATAATCATGTTCCCAAGCTGGCTCTATCCCGGTACCTGCTGGGCAGAGTAACTGTAGGGTTTGACACTTCTTGTTTTTCCCTGTTTCTAGAATTACGAGTAATTGTCTTTTGTTTCTTATGTAAATAATTTATGAGAGGAAATCGTTTTCAAATGCATATATCAAAAATAAGTCATTGGACATTCTTGCAAAACAAAACAGAAAAAGAAAAAACAGATTGAAGTTTCTTGTGAAAATGATTTGTATTGATTTTTTTGAAGTTGGCCCGTAATAGGCGTTTTTGTACAAAGAGGATGATGCTCTACTAAGAGAACACCGCCGAAAAATAGAAACTATACAATTTATGTAAAAGAAAGAAAAGCAGCTATGTGAAGCAACCCCATTGGGTCCCAACTCTGCTATTGCCTTTATATCTTCAAGTGTCTCATCACTTTGCTTCTTGGCCAAAAGTTGATAAGATTGATTGGCACCGTCCGAGCTTGATAGTCGATACCGAAGTCTGTTTGCAAGATGATCCAATGAGACATAGTGATACGCTTTATATCCCTAACTTTTTCCTGGACCTCCCTTTCGGGTTTCCAGTCCACCGGGATACCCTTTTTTGCCCAAGCCTCCTTTTCGGGTTTTTGACTTGCCGGGTGCACAATTTTTTTTTCATTTTCATCCCTTACTTTTTCCCGAACCCTTTTGGTTCGCCGAGAAGCCCTTATTTTTTCCTAGGCCAGTCAACCTAGCGTGTCTTTTAGTTAGGCGTAGTATTTTTTCACTATGTCTTCATTGACAGGTGAGGAAGGTCGTCACCATCCATGGTGGTTAGAATCATAGCTCCTCCCGAGAAAATGTTCTTAACCACAAATGGCCCTTTGTACGTGGGGGTCCATTTGCCCCTGGGATCACCTTGCGGCAGTATGATGCGTTTGATCACTAGATCCCCGACTTGATATTCTTAGCGTCTAACTTTCTTGTTAAAAGCCTTGATCATTCACTTGTGATACGTCTAACCATGGCAGATAGAAGTAAGTCTCTTGTCGTCGGTTATATTTAACTGATCAAGTCGGGTTCGGATCTAGTCATCTTTGTTCAAACCCGCATCCTTCATAATCCTAAGATAAGGTGTCTGGACTTCGATGGGTAGGACTGCCTCCATGCCATATACCAAAGAGTAGGGGTTTCCCCTATCGACGTCTGTGCTGAGGTACGGTACCCACGAAGAGCAAATGGTAACATCTCATGCCAGTCTTTGCATGTCACTATCATCTTCTGTACAATCTTCTTGATGTTCTTGTTAGCTGCTTCAACAACGCAATTCATCTTCGACCGGTAGGGAGAAGAATTATGATGTTGTATCTTGAACTGTTTACAGAGCTTGGTGATTATTGTGTTGTTGAGATTCGTACCATTGTCAGTAATGATTCTCTCTGGCACACCATATCGACAGATTAGATTATGTCAGATAAACCGTGCCACGACGTTCTTGGTTACTGTAGCAAAGGAAGCTGCCTCAACCCACTTTGTGAAGTAATCAATGGCTACTAAGATGAAGCGATCTCCATTAGAAGCGATGGGCCTAATTTCTCTGATCATATCGATGCCCCACATTGCAAATGGCCACAGAGATGTCAAAACATTTAAGGGGACCGGAGGCACATGCACCTTATCAGCATAGATTTGGCACTTATGACAAGTTTGAGAGTGCTGATAGCAATCGGCTTCCATAGTGGACCAGTAGTATCCTGCCCGTAGGATCTTCTTAGCCATGGTGTGTCCACTGGAATGGGTTCTGAAGGTGCCTTCATGTAGATCTGTCATGATCCTCTCTGCTTCACTCTTGTCTACACAACGTAGTAGCATGGAGTCATAGTTGCGTTTATAGAGGATTCCATTACTGAGGAAGAACTTTGCAGCGAACCTTCTCAGAAACTTCTTATCATTTACAGATGCGCCTTCGGGATACTCTTGAGCCTCAAGATACCTTTTGACTTCGTGGAACTAGGGTTTGTCTGCCACTTCTTTGGTATCAATTTCATAGCAGTGTGCTGGCTCATCCAACCTCTCAATGGTAATTTGGGGAGCTTCATTGTCCCACCTAACCTTGAACATTGACGACATAGTAGCTAGCGTGTCCGCTAACTGGTTCTCCTCTCGTGGGAAATGTTCAAAAGTTACCTCCTCAAAATGTGGGAGCAATGTCAACACGTACTATTTATATGGGATGAGATTCAGATGCTTCATATCCCACTCTCCTTTGATCTGACTTATCACCAAAGCAGAATCCCTGAATATACTCAAGAACTTGATCCTTAGGTCGATAGCAGCTCGAAGACCCATGATACATGCTTCATACTCTGCCATGTTGTTGGTACAGTTGAAACATAATCAGGTAGTGAACAGAGTATGACAGCCCTCGGGAGATATGATTACGGTGCCAATGTCGTTACCCAATGCATTTGAGGCTCCATTAATATATATAGACCATCGGAATCCCTCCTCAGGTCCTTCATTCGGTCCAAGTTCTTCATAGTCAGTCACCAACATGATATTCTCATCCGGGAACTCAAAATTCATGGACTGGTAGTCATCCACGACCTGATGAGCCAAATGATCAGCCAATACACTCCCCTTTATTGCCTTTTGGGTTGTATATTGTATGTCGTACTCAGTTAAGATCATTTTCCACCTTGCTATCCTTCCAGAGAGTGCGGGCTTCTCGAAAATGTACTTGATTGGATCCATCTTCGATATCAACAAGGTAGTGTGAGTCAGCATATACTGTCTCAGTCGGCGAGCATCCCATGCCAAAGCACGTCAAGTTTTCTCAAGCAGTGAGTATCTTGTCTCACAGTCGGTAAACTTTTTGCTAATGTAGTATATTACGTACTCTTTTCGACCGGACTCGTCATGTATCCCCAACACACATCCTATTGAATTGTCTAGCACTGTCAAGTACAATATCAAAGGTCTTCCTTCAACCGGAGGCATCAGAATTGGTGGTTCTTGAAGGTATTTCTTGATTATTTCAAAAGCGGCCTGGCATTCATCATTCCACTTTACCACTTGATCTTTCTTCAGAAGCTTGAAGATTGGCTCACAAGTAGCAGTCAGATGTGAAATGAACCTGGCAATATAATTTAGGCGTCCCAAGAAACCTCTAACTTCCTTCTCTGTACGGGGAGCTGGAATTTCTTGTATAGCTTTTACCTTCATAGGATCTACTTGGATGCCTTTGTCGCTGACAATGAAACCTAGAAGCTTACCAGACCTTACCCCGAAGGTGCACTTGTTCGGATTTAACCTCAGCTTGTACGTCTTCAACCTATCAAACAGCTTTTGTAGATGATCAAGATGTTCTTCTTCAGTTTGAGACTTGGCTATCATGTCATCAACATAGACTTCGATCTCGTGGTGAATCATATCATGGAACAAAGCGATCATGGCGCGCTGATAAGTTGCCCCAGCATTCTTCAACCCAAACGGCATCACCTTGTAGTAGAAGGTGCCCCACTGTGTAACAAAGTTTGTCTTCTCCATGTCTTCAGGTGCCATCTTGATCTGATTGTAGCCAGAGAAACCATCCATGAAGGAGAAGATTTTGGGTTGTGCGGTGTTGTCGACCAGAACATCAATGTGAGGAAGAGGGGAGTCATATTTGGGGCTTGCCCTGTTCAGATCTCTGTAATCTACACACATCTGTACCTTACCGTCCTTCTTAGGTACCAGAACGACATTGGCAACCCACTGTGGATAAGAAGTGACAGCTAAGAATCCTGCGTCGAACTGCTTCATGACCTCTGCCTTGATCTTCTTTGAAATTTCGGGACGCATACGGCGGACCTTCTGTTTAATCGGAGGACAGTCTTCTTTAGTCGGCAGGCGATGTACCACGATATCAGTGTCCAAACTAGGCATGTCTTCATAGGACCAGGAGAAAATCTCAACATAGTCGTGCAACATCTATATCAACCTCTGTTTGACACTAAGCTCCAGATTTGCACCTATTTTAACCTCTATTTTGTCTTCCTCAGTACCCAAGTTCATTGTCTCAACCGGCTCTTTATGAGGTTGTATGGCCCTTTCTTCCTGTTGTAATAGTCTAGAAAGTTCTCCAGGCACCTCACAATCATCCTCACCTTCGTCCTCAGCTTGGTTGATCGGATTTTTGAAGTCATAATTGGCAATAGCAGAGCTGTTATCAATGGGATCCATAGTGGATATGAATATGCAGTATGATGCGTGAGTGTGTGTAAGAGAATAGTTATTTTGATAAAGTGGGAAAAAAAACAGTGAGCGCAAAATTTGTATGCAAGAAACGTCCAATGCTTTATTAATGATATATGAAATGATAAATAACAGCCCTCACAAACAAAACCAGTGTGCCTCGGGCAAGGCACAAGGCCGTAAAGTTTTTAATTGTTTATTACAAATCTCAAAATAGGTAAGTCAATTACTGCGAAATAAAAGAAACTGGTATAAAGTCCCTAGCCGTCCAGTTACTCGGTCCACCGTTGGTAGTCGGGTAGATTCAGCTGTCAATGTCTGAGTCCTTATTGTTGTCTTCAATTGCATTAATTCCCCGATTACTGATGTGTAGGGGAGGTCTTCCAGCCCGAGCACGTCGAACAGCCCTTTGAGCCCCTTTAGTAAAGCCCAAACCAAATTTGTCAATTTTGTGAGTGAAATCAGGGAGCTGACCCCAATTGGCACACCCACCTTCTTCAACCACGGCCCTGGCGTCCATGAGGGAAGCCATCTTTAGAGGAGGTTTGCTGTTGGTAGTAGTTTCAGTGGATGCCAAGATCTGAGGGACCTCTTCGAAATTCTGACAAGGAGTTTCTATGAATTCCCCATCCATCTCTACATAGCGGAAGGAATTGAGATGGCTCACCATATACTCCTCCTCACCCCGCACTGTGACAATCTTCCCTTTTACCGGATACTTCAGCATTTGGTGTAGTGTGGAAGTAACTGCCCCAGCCTCGTGGATCCAAGGATGACCCAGCAAACAAGAATATGACGGCCTGATATCCATCACATAGAAGGTGGACCCAAAAGTCTGAGAACCAACTTTGACAGGGATGTCCACCTCCCCGTGCACCATTCTCTTTGATCCGTCAAAAGCCCTTACCACAATGTTACTAGGCTTTAGAGTCAAACCCTCACAATCCAACTGGTCCAATGCCTTCTTAGGCAAGACATTCAGCGAAGACCCATTATATACCAGCACATGAGCCATAGTGGTGCCCCTGCATTCAATCGAGACATGCAGGGCATCATTATGCTTCATTCCCTTCGGTGTTAAGTCTGCATCTGAAAAACCCAGCCCATTATCAGCAGTCAGGCTGGCCACACAATCTTTGAACTGATCAGCTGAAGTTTCCTGCAGCACATGCACAGTCTTGAGGAATGCAATCAAAGCCTTCACATGGACTTCGGAATACAACATTAAAGACAACATGGATATCTTTGATGGGGTCTGCCCCAACTGCTCAACCACATCGTAGTCGCTCTTCTTAATTATTTTTAGTATTTCCTCTATCTCCTGCTTAGAGGCTTCCACAACAATTTTTCTAGGCACCTCCGTCCGGGCAAGCTCACCTATAACTTCTTTGTTGCGGTTATCAGATGATTCGCTGACAGGGGTAATAACTGGAGTAAGAACAGGAGCAGTAGTTGATGTACTAGCAGGAACATCAGATGGAATGACAATAGGCTTGTTGACAGTCTTAGGGGAAATCTCGGGAGAGAAGACCCTTCCACTTCGGGTGATTTTGCTGGTTCTGACAATGTTACCAATATTAGGATCAGCCTCTTCATCTTTCAAGTCTTGTTTAATTCCATGATAGTACACATCGGCACCATAATGCCAGGGGACAGCTTTGTCCGAGACATACGGGACAGGACCAGGAACAATGATTATCAGCGGAGCAATTCTTGGAGCAGATGTAATCCAAACAGGTCTTCTCGAGGATACCTTGGAAGGATTGGCGGAAATGGTTATAATGGCAATCTCTTCAGATGGGACAACAAGAACCAAAGTTTTCTCAAACAAAATTTCTTTATTGTCCATCAGGTGTTGAACACATGACTTCAGCAAATGGAAACCCGGAGGTAGAAACGAACACATGTGGCAACCTTCACCACAACACGGAAATAAACCGGCCAACAACAAATTCTTCTTCACAATCATGAGAGGAGTAGAAACTTCATCAACAAAGGTAACGAACAAATCAGTATCAACAACGTTAATTCCACGACCGTGTTTAGGCATGGGAGCAGTTATGACATTTGACTTCTCCGGAGCATCAAATTCTATGTCCTTGGCTTCAATCAAGTCTTGTACCTTATTCCTTAGAGCCCAACAGTCATTGGTATTGTGGCCATGACTCTCAGAATGATAGGAACACCGAGCATTTGGATTATATCGGGGAGATGTAGTATTTGGATTCTTGGGAGCCTCTTTCAAGGTTACCAAGTTGGATCTCAGCAAATGAGGTAGAACTTCAGCCAATGTCATGTTGATTCAGTTAAACTGCCGTTGTGGTCTTTCCACCCTTTGTTGATTGTTGCGTTGTGGAGCAACTACAGGCCTAGGTATCATTACGGCACTTACCGTCTGACGATGTTCAACCCTGTTTTGGCCCCTTGGGCTATAGATGGCATTGGCTTCCTTCTTACCAACAAAAGGCTTCTTTACTGAGCTCGAAGAGGCATCCTTCTGTATCTTGCCGCTCCGAATCCCAACTTTTACTCTTTCTCCTGTTAGAATCAGCTCGTTGAAACCAGCTGATGAGTTTCCGATTAAATGATTGAAAAATGGACCAGATAACGTCCCTAGAAACATATCAACCAGCTCCCTATTAGACAACGGGGGTTGAACTCTTCCTGCCAAGTTTCTCCATTTCTGTGCATAGTCTTTAAAGCCTTCACTCGCCCCTATGGACATACTCTGGAGTTGAGTACGAGTAGGAGCAAGGTCGGCGTTGTATTGATAGTGCTTGTAGAAAGCAGCAGCCAGATCTTCCCAATTTTGGACGTTGGCTCCCTCTAGTTGGTAGAACCATTCAAGTTGAGTCCCTGATAGACTGTCTTGAAAGAAGTGAATCCACAAATTTCTATCAGCGGTGTGGGGCTGGATTTTTCTGACATAAGAACGAAGATGGAGTTTTGGGCAGGACACCCCATCATACTTAGCAAAAATTGGATCCTTGAACTTCTGCCGGATGACCACTCCTGAAACCAATCCCAATTCTTTGAAATCCAGCCCATGTATCCTCTGAACTTCCATGGAACTCAAACGATCTTCCAACTGCTTGTATCTATCCTCAGCAGGAGTATATTGCTCATCATTGTAGTCGGTATCATTGTCAGAAACTGCAGGACTGGGGTCCTTCTCTTCTTCTTAATTCTGCCCCGCCTTAGATGAAGAGGTCAGATCGACTTGCCGCTTCAAACGCTCTCCAAACCTTCTGCCCATATTTAGAATACCGGCGGCCTTCTTCTTTTTCTTCTTCTCTTTCAGGATGAGGGTTTTCAGATCCTCCTTCCCTTTTGCCAGACTTATGAACATTTGTTGGAACTTGGCGTTCTGTGCCTGAAGGTCCTTGATGCTTTGTTCGGAAGACATTTCTGCTGAAATAAACAGCGAAGAAGATGAGAAACCTGTAATGGTACCTGTACATGCAATGTTATGAATGGGATGCGCATGCAATGATTTCAAAGACTTTGGGAAATTTAAATTTGCAAACCAAAATAAACAAAGATTTTATTAGCTGAATTTGAAGTTCAAATGCCTTTTAGGCGTTACAATTAAAAATAAATCTAAAACTAGAAAAGAAATCAAAATTCCCATGGATGCTTCCTCTTTGTGCCGAGATAAGCATTGAGTCCTCTTTCTTCATGGAGTTGCTTTGTGAGCTCTAAAACCTTCCTCTCCTGAGCATGGAACTAATCCCTATAAGTATCCCGCTCCTTCATCAACTGAATCCAAGACCTTTGTAATTCCCAAAGAATAGTGGGCATATAAGGATAGAGAACCGTATAAGGAATACCCCCTTCAGTAGTTGGTTCCACAATCACCGGTAAAACTTCCACATAGGGCACCATAAGCTTCTGGGCAAGAGCTCGTAGCCATTGGAGGTAAGGTTCCAAAGGAATGGAAGCCTTTAGCCCCAAAGCCTTGATGCCATATCTGTTTACCATGCCCCAAGCTCGTATGAACCTCCGGCAATACTCGTGAACATCATCCTCATAGTTGAATACAATGCCCTCAATAAGTAACTCGTTGGGACCATCTCTTCGAGCGTAACCAAATTGTTGCAGAGCTAAACAAGGATTGTAGGTTATACCCCCTCTGATACCAAGTAATGGGACATTAGGTTACTCCCCACAGCGGTCAATAATAGCAGTGTTTTTCATAGCTCAGGAACACTAGAGAATATCCATGTGAGCGAGTGACATTATCCTTTGCGACCAACCCAAACCTTCTTCATTCTTCAGTACGGACTTAGGGAGGTGAGAAATAAACCACCTCGACAGTAATGGCATAAAACACATAAGAACCCCTCTTCTCTTCATGGTACGAGTATGGAGAGTGTGCAAAATATCTCTGAGCAAGGTAGGCACGGGGTTGCGAGAGAGGAAAATCTTGATAGCATTCACATCTATGAATGAGTCTGGATTAGGGAATAGAACTAACCTATAGATTAGAAGAGCCAAGACCTCCTCAAAAGCCTGAAAATCCATATCATCCCAAAACAGCTGGGCCTTGTCTATCAGAAACTTAGCTAGAAAACCTTTGACTCTGCTTCTTGTTTTCCCAATTGGATACCACGTCGACCCGTTTCAGATGCAAAGCTGAGGTAATGACTTCTGGCTTAGGAACTTCTTCTAGACCTGTGAAGGGAAACTGTTAAAGAATGAGTATATCAAATAACTGGGAGAATTCTTCCAATGTAGGCACCAACTGATAGTCTGGAAAGGTGAAGTAGTGGTGCTTGGGATCGAGGAACTGAAAGAGTACACTCATCATCTTTTCATCAAAGTTTGAAGTAACCAGGTTGAGAAGTTGACCATGTCTCTTAGTGAACGCCGAAGTTTCATAAACCTTTGACACTAGCTCTTTGAGTTGAGAAGGTATCTTCACAAAGCTGATTTGGATAGTGTTTCTACGAACGGAAGCCATGATCTGCAAAACAGAACAAAGATGAATTCCCTTGGTCTTTGAAATGGTTAGTGCAATAAAAATGGATGCTATGTTATGATGCATGATGTCATGATAAACCACACGTATAGCAAACACAGACAAATCACACCAAGTTCTTAGGTTTAAGGCTTGCATGAGGTTAAAGGTCATACCCTCTTGAAGTTTAGTTGGTTTCAAACCAGTCTTAAAAAGTAACCGGGTTCTAAGGGATCCCAATATCAGTGATCATCCTTTATCGAGCATTGTCTCAGCTCAAGCAATCTTTTCTTGCGGACGAAATATCCCGAAAGTCTGATCTCAATGAGTGTAGCATCGAGTATCAACCAATCCTCAGCTCTACACCGAGGCCGGCTATCTCACTACTTTCTAATGGCCAAGTTTGTTCAACTAAGGTTCTAAGGTCTGTTAGTGCTTCACGACAGCATGCAGCGGCCCTGTATTCTCCTCGTTTCCCCATGAAGGATACCGGTACCAACCAAAGTGTTACACCAACACAGCCATCGCTTAAACCATATCGGTCTACACTGTACAATCTCCACGATCTATTGTTGTTTACCTAATGAGTGCCCCCATATCTGGGTGTAGGATCTATAGTAACCCAAGCAATAACCTTTTAAGAATAAAGCAAACAAACAAGAAAGCAATTTGAAATGACCTAGATCCTAAGGTAAACCCCACTTTATTTTATTCCCCAGCAGAGTATCCAGTTCTGTGATACGGTGGAAGAACCGACTGTTAATACTGGTTTGCGTTTTGCGTTTTTTGTTCGCAAAATATCACGGTAAGCAAGAGTCGCCATCGACTTTTATTTTATCCAATCATGGAAAAGGAAAAAGAATTAAAAAAACCTTTTTTCGATATTTCTGAGTACGGGGGGTAGATTATAGAAAGGGAAGGTGTTAGCACCCTTTTTATCTATGGTTTTCCATGGGCTCTTAGGTACTTGCTCATCTTTTTAAAATTTCTTGTGTGTGTGCTTGTTTTGAAAAAGTTTTACTTCGTGATAACCCTTGTATCAGTCCTCAAGAGTGTGACGAAGTTTGTTTTGAAAATTATTTTGAAAGGTGTTTGTGTGAAAAGTTTTTTTGAGCAAGTACTTAAGATTCTACCTACTCGAAAAAAATATTGTTCGTTCTCGCTTCCTTTAGACAGTGCTATCCTACTATTAAGGAGTAGGTAGCCTCGTTGATGGATTTTTTAAGGGACGGCCGAAAGAGACAAGTACTGTCATCAAAGCAACAGTTAGGAAGCCTTAGTAGTAACCCTAAAGTCTTAAGATCTTTCTGAGGAAACATCTCTGAGGCAACATTCAAATGGAACATTTGATCTTTTAGACAGGAGGGCAGCCACTAAAATCTCCTATGCTTAATGACTGTTTTACCGAAGGCAACCGAAGTGAGGCAAACCCTAGGAGTGAATATGTGCACGTGAATTTTTCAGTTAATTTAATCTTTGCACATTAGGTGATATACCATTTTAATTTTCAAGCATTTTTCCCATACAATCCTATTAACCATGCATTTAACAGTTAAATATTTGCAGGAATTTAAAGTGAGAGAAAATAAACCTCACTATTACAGGGCTTTGGCAGTTACATAATCATCTTGACTAAAAATAAAAATGGGGAATTTAAAGCCCTAATTACTATTACAATTCCGGAGCAGTTACAATAATAATAAAAGAATTAAAATGCGCGCGGCAAATTAAATGCGAGGACGCTTAAAAATAACCTAAAACCCTAATTGAGAAAATAGTATTTTTTTGTGCATTTTTATTTGAGAAAACAATTAAATTGCAAATTAATTAAACCCTAATTTCTAATTGTTTTAATTATGAAAAAGAAATTAAATTAAATCCACCTAATTTCCTAATTAAATTAAAATAAATATTTTTATATAAAGATGCACTTTTTGTGATTTTGTGATTTTTTTAGTTTAATAAAAAAAAATTGTGTTAATTAAAAAAAAGAAAACAATTAAAGAAAATAATCAAAGAAATTAAAAAAAATAGAAAGAAGAACAAACTGGGCCTGTGTTGAACGTCCCGGGGGGGGGGGGGGGGCAATGTTGAAACTGCTTTTAGGCCCAAGGAGCTGAGCCCATATCCCACGCCTGATCCTGTGCAACTATTCTTGGAGAGTACACTATAGTCCTTCATTGTTTGAGGCATTGGATCTGAATTATCAACGATCAAATGGTTGGATCAATAAGGTACAGGGAAGACGCGTGGGATTGTGAATCACTGAATCTGCAATTACATGTTATGAAAAATAAATAATATGCTGGGACCTGGGATCGAACCTAGGTCATCTCCATTCTTCAATACACGCTTCGCCACAAGGCCAACCTGGTCATTCGTTATCATGTTGAAACAAAAACAACATAATGCAAATTAAACACAAGTTCCAAAAACGCGCGTTATTTCAAATAGGCGAATACATGGTTGCCACGTGATTGTCTCCTTCCCCAGGACTGTCGCTTTTGATACCAACCCTTTACCTACGGACAAACTTGTCACTATAGGCTATAGTGACGGTTTTTATGTGTGGCTATAAACCTGCAAAATCTTAAAACGATATTCAAGCAATATGAATTCCATTCAAGGGCATGAATCAAATGTACTTCATCCCCTGAACATGAAGAGGCCCTTAATTTGGCCCAATTTCGCCTCTATCTAGGGTTCCCCAATTTGGAGCTTGTTGTACCCCAAAATTTTCCCTCCCATATTCTCCAAGAAATTGCCAAGTCAAGCTTCAAAATTCCCCAAGGGTTACACAGTGCAAGGGCCTCCTAAACAGTCAAAATTAGGGTTTTGGTTCTGATCAAGAAAATGAAGTTTCCAAGGGTCCAATCAAGTCCCACATGCCTATAAATATGGTCAAGCATCCTCATACCAAGTTTCAAGACTTTCAGCACAAAACTGCACAGTCAAAAGCCCTAATTGCACTACAGTCAACTGTAGGGGCAAAATGGTCATTTGACAGTCAAAAGTTCAAATTTTTGGTCAACATATCATCTTGAAGCCACAAACATCATTTGATCAATGCTTGATCATGATTCTCAAAGCGTGGCTCAAAAATCATCAAGATGCAAAAGTTTCCATATTTGGATAGTTGAAAAAGTCAACTGTAACTTGACCAAGGCATAACTTTCACATGGATTATCAGAAAAATTCCATCCAAAGCTCATTTTGAAGAGAAAGACATTTCCTACAACTCCTCTTCATACTTCAAGTCCAATAAATGCTCTCACAAAAAGTTATCAATTTCAACATTATAGGTCATTTTCAAAAGTCAACAAAAAGGGACTTTAAGTTAAAGGCCATAACTTGCGATTGGTAAATCAAAATGACATGGGACCAAAGGCATTGGTTAGAGGACTCAAAGACCTTTTCAAAATGTCCAAGAACATGAGCAAAGCTTAAAAATTGAGCAAGTTATGCCTTGTGGAAGTTGGGAAATTTTTGGATATTTTGAAAAGTCAACATTGATTCAAATGACCTAAAATTGCTAATGGGCCTCTTTTTCTTCCACAATTCATCATCCAAGGCATGTGCACGACCATTTGGCCCAAAGGGAAGTTTTTTATCATTTTTATTTATTTATTTGGATTTTTAATTATTAATAATTCATTTAATTAAATTAAATATGTGAAAAATACTAAACCTAATTTTTGAATCTTTTTGTGCATAAAATAATCTCAAGATATTGTGTATAATCAGATTTGGAAAGAATCTTGCTAAATTGGCCATGATTTGAACTAAGTGAGCATGAAAAGATTTGAAAATAATAGCATGAAAAATCAAATATCCTATTCATCAATTAATGGATTTTGGATCAATTTTCTTTGACCTAATCACTCATATACATATAAGGATGCAAACCCTCGTGCCTTTGGACTAAAAAAAAGCTGCATAACCAAGCCATACAAGAACTCAAGAAACTCACATATTTTTGAAATTCGATTTTGGTTTTACAGGTGAATTCAAGGTGCAAGAGCTGTTCAAACACCTTCCTTGAGGATCATAGAACGTTTTCCAATCATTCACTAAGTCCCATACTCAAGAGAACACGAAATCACCATTGAAGTTGGTGAGAAAAATTCCAAAATCGTTTTCCATCATTCATGCGTTTTTAACATATTTCATTGTTGTTTTTGTGTTCAGAATGATGTTTGCAAGCTACCTGCATAATTTGATTGGAGTTTCATGCTAAAACGAAGGATCCACCATGAGAGCATATTAGGGTTTCGTGAAAATTGATTTAGGGGTTTCCAAACCTTGAACAATTAGGCCATGAGAGATACATCATTGGAATCGTGAGAGAGAGACGATTCTAATGGCCCTAGTCCGAAAAATTTATACATGCCCAGGGGCTAATCGCTATTTTCCAATAGGGTGTCTATAGGAACGGTGTAAAATCGTTGCTAATTGTGTTCTTGTTTCAGGAAAAAATAGGACGAAGAAGAAGACGCTTAGGTGGCGAAGCATAACTGGTTCATTTGAATTTTTGCGCGCAAAATCCACTAACCATTATTTTTACATTATATTGTTTGTTTTCCATAATACTTACAAAACGCGTTGAGTGCTTCAGTGGCGAGGCTTGTTAGTGGTAATCTCTAGGACCTGGGTTCGAACCCCAGGTCCCTCACCCTTTCCATATTATTTTTCCACTAATATTCCTATGCAGTATTTCTCTTGAAGACCATCATGCATCCACGTTATCGAACCATCCACGCGTCCCACTGGACTCAATCAAAGGCCAGGATCTGAAGACTATGGTGGACCTGAGTCAACACCCCACACGCATCCTGAAAAGGTCAAAAGGGCCTGATATGAATGGGCCTGAAATATTGGACTTCACCTCTCAATGGGGGACAGACACCCCCCTAGGTTTGCAATATTCTTCCCATTATTCTTTTATTATTTATTTTGATTCAATTAATTAGTTTTTTTATTTTTAATATTTTCACAATAATATAAAAAACACCAAAAAATCAGAAAAGACAAAAATTAAATATATTTATGTAATTAATATTTTTTGTAAATAAATTCATTAATTCACTTAGTTTTAAATTTAGGACTTACTCTTAATATTTTTCAATAAAAACCTAAAATTTGTAGGATTAGGGTTTGATTAATTTTGTATCCTTTTTTCTTTTCTTTCACGATAATTAATTATTAAAATATTATTTATTTTTATAGATCAAGATTTGCATGTAAATAATTAGGTTAATATTAGGTTAAAATTTAATACTTTTTTTAATAAACTAAAACAATTAGAATTGGGGTTAATCTTTTAATTTCATTTAATGCTTTTTTCATTTAAATCATAAAAATACAAAAATACCAAAAAGATAATTTCCTTTTTCATTTTAATTTTAATTAATTTAATAAGTTAATTTAATTTCATTAAAAAGGGTCCAACGCCCTCGTTTCTAATTTAAATTTCAATTCGCGTATTTATTTCTTTTTTTTTTAATATTCATGTACTTCTCCCAAAGCCGTGTAATTGCATAATCTCTCGCACTTTTATTTTAATTCTTTATTTTTCTGTCAAATCGGGTTCTGGAAATTTTGGCGATGTGGACCCGCGCCTTTTGTAATAGCTTAGAACTTTTATTTCCCGCAATTCTTTTTAACTGTTAATCAAGGCATGCAAGAATGAATGGACAAAAGTAAAAACAAACGCATAGATCACCTTTAACATGAACAAGATAAAATATCTGAATCTGACACACAAATCACACACCACCCCTAGGGTACGCCTCACTATTGCCTTGCCTCGAAAGGTGATCGTCGAGTAGAGGATGTCTTAGTAAGTCCTCATGATCCGGGAACCTGGCATGAGGGTAGCTTCTAAGGTGTCTTCCCATTGCTCCGGTGATCACCATGTCCCGAACCTCGAATTGACCCGAGCACCTCCAACGGTGGTGCTACCTACCTCTCAATGGTGGGATGACACTACTTTAAAGGACATCTACACAGACGAATTCCTTAGGGTAGGTAGACGACTCTAGATACTTGCTCTAAATTTCAAAACAAATCAAAGTTACTTTTCACACCAACACATTTTCAAAAAGCTTTCGAAAGCAAATTTTCAAACACTCTTGAGGACCTATACAAGAGTCGAACTGGAATTTTCAAAGAAACTTTTAAAAAACCCACAGTTGAAAAGCAAACAAACCATTTTTGAAAACACAAGTGAGCAAGTATCTAAGAGCCCATGGATAACCATGGATAGAAAGGGTGCTAACACCTTCCCTTTCTATAACCTACCTCCCGAACCGAGAGCAATCTCTTTAAGGAATTTTTCTGTGCTTTTGTCCTTTCCATTTGGAGAAAATAAAAGACGGTGGCGACTCTTGCTTCCGCGACATTTCGCGAACCAGCGTTAAACAGTCAGTTCCAGATCCACCGATCACAGAGCTCATAAACCCTAACTGTGGCAATTAACCATTCCTGCATCAAAACTTAAATCCAAGCTATCAAAAAGATTCCCAGCATGATCATGGACATGTATATGCAAGCAAATTGGATTAAAAATACATAAAACTAAAAGAACAAGTTTGAGTTCAGAGGATGCATACTGTGAGGTGTAGCTGACGATTCTGGTGGTTTGATGACTTGGAAGTGATTGGAATAGCTTCAATGTACGCCCAGGAATAGATTGCTGGCTTTAAATTTCCTTGAATCGTTCTCTAGATTGAAAACCGAATCACACTTTTTTGCAAGAAAAGCACGTTTTGTTTGATGCTTTTCACCATTACCCTCATTTTCTTATGCCTTGTACATCTTCATTATATATCCTAGAACGAATTAGGGTTATAAAACTGGCTTATATCTTTGCAATTATGGAAGATTTAATTTGATTTCCATGCCATATGTAAACTTGCTATATTGAGCCAAATCATCCCTTTCTTGTACCAATCATGCTTGATTCGATTTGGCCTATTTCATCATATTTTGATTGCAAACCTGTCAAAAAAATCACATCAAAACTGATTTTTGATATTAATTACCAATTTTTTGATTTAATTCAATTTTTAATTAATAAAAAATCAAAATAAATTGGAAAATGAAGCAAATAACATTTGGATAAGTAATTGGAACGTGGACCATGTTATAAGTGAGGTGCAAGCATAAAAAGTTAAGCCCATTTGGCAAAAAATGTAATTTTGAGCCCATTTGACTTTTGGCAATTTTGCAAAAAAGGTCAACTTTGACAGGGCATATCTCCCCCAATTTTATCCCTAGAGAGGTGTTCTTGGACTTTTTAGAAAGCTTAGGATGTCCCCTAAGCAACCGTTTTTGTATCATCTCAATTGAGTCTTCCATGTTCATGTAAGAAGCTTTGACCCAAAAGGTGTTTTTGTTGACTTTTCAAAAGGACCCATAATGTGGAAATTCATATCTTTTTATGAGTGCATATTTTGAACTTGTGGGATGAAGATGAGTTGTAGGTAATTTCATCCTATTCAAAATGAGCCTTGGATGGGAAATTTATGATAAAGCATGTGGAAGTTATGCTTGGTCAAAGTTTGGTTGACTTTTCCTAAGAAACCCTAATTTAGCAACTTTTGGGTTTTAATGAATTTAGGGCATTCCTTGAAGAATAATGATCAACCCTTGATCAAATGATGGATATCACTTCAAAATGTTGATGTTGACCAAAAATCTTGAAGTTTGACTGTATGTGGGCCACAATTGACTTTTGACCTAATACAGTCGATTCTCAAGCATCTGAGCAGTTGACTGAGCGAACTTCTTGTGCAGTGCTTGAAAATTGACATGGAAGGTCTTGAGAACACATTAGGACCATGGAGAACATATGAAGTATTTTGAGTCCACCTATCTTGATAAAAATGGAAACCCTAATTTGAGACATACTGCCTTAGGAGAGAGTTTGTCTGGTCAACTCTTGGGCAAACTTGAGCAAATTGAGGATCTCTAGGAGCATGTATTGAGTAAAATGAGAGGGAAAATTTTGGGGTACAACAGTAATGGTTTTGGGCCATGTCCTCAATGAGAGCGCAGGCTTCTAGGTAAGGTTTATTCATTAATGTGCCACCAGCGGAAGCATCGATAGACATCTTTGTGTTGTAATGGAGTCCATTATAGAAGGTGTGGATGATTAGCCATTGTTCCAGGCCATGGTGTGGACAGGATCTTAACAGGTCCTTATATCTCTCCCATGCTTCAAAAAGTGATTCTCTCAGGTTTTAGTTAAATCTAGTTATTTGGTTTCTAAGGACAACAGTTTTGTTGGGCGGAAAATATCTTGCGAGAAATACTCTCCTAAGGTCTTCCCAGGTTGTTATTGAATTGGGTGGAATGGAATCCAACCAATCTCGTGCTTTATCTCTAAGGGAAAAAGGGAATAATCTTAGTCGTATTGCCTCAGGCGAAGCACCATTGCATTTTAAAGTGTCTGCTAATTGTATAAAAGTTTTTAAGTGTTGATTCGAGTTCTCAGTAGCGAGATCACTAAATTGGTTTTGTTGCACCAATTTTAGCAATGAGGGTTTTAGTTCTAAATTATTTGTGGTTATAGTTGGGTTTACGATACTTGAACTAGGTTCCTCATCGGACGGTTGGGCATATTCCTTAAGGGGTCTTTGGTTACGATTCTCGGACATAGTTTTTCTAATTCTACGGAGAAAATGGATGTAACGTTCAGGTTCTGCTAAAGGATTGAATAAGGTTCCGGTACTGCGAGATCTTCGCATTAACCAGACTGTAAAACTTAGTCTAGACGATGCGACTATAGGGTGCGAAATTTGACGAAATTGATCCCCGACAACGGCGCCAAAAACTTGATGTGGTGTATTCGCAAGTGTACAAATCGCGTCAGAGTAATATAAAAGATTATCGATCCACAGAGACCAGTCGTCAATCTATCGTTTCCTATTGTTACAGTGTTTAGCTAAGTGAATATTAAACAGGAACTGTCGCTTTCGCGTAATCAGAACCGAGTTTACTCTCTAATCAGACCTTCTTATTGTCACTTATAAAAAGGCGCGCATTGTGTTAAAGTAATAAACCTATTTTTAAGAAATAAAGTACTTGACCAAGTCGAAAAGTATTTTGATCTGGAATTTCTTATAAAAAGGGGACCTAACTTTAACCCTATAAACGCGTCCAAAAATAGTTTCAAAATTGATTTCTTTGATAATAAAAATCCCTAACTAACCAGACAAAGCGCTTTCGCTTCCTTTGACCAGTTAGAACTAACCGAGTTTAACAAAGGGTTGGACGGCTTTCGATCTTACCCAATAACAATAAAGTACAGAAAACTTGTATTAAAAACCAAAATAGCCCATAAGCATTTCTATTGACACATTATTTGGAATATCGATCTAACTAGATTTCTTACATTCTAGCCCATTAAGGTTCAGCCTGACATGGGAATGTAAACAGACATGTTAAAATAAATCATGCGAGAAAGTAAATAATTTAAAGTGCGGTGCGGGAAATAAACAAAGTAAAAGCAGTGCAGAAAATAAACAAAGTAAAAGCAGGTGCGGGAAATAAACAAAGTAAAAGCAGGTGCGGGAAATAAACAAAGTAAAAGCAGGTGCGGGAAATAAACAAAGTAAAAGCAGGTGCCGAAAATAAATAAAGTAAAAGCAGGTGCGGGAAATAAACAAAGTAAAAGCAGGTGCGGGAAAAATAAATAGAAACCTGCTCCAAACGGGGAGGTTTTAATTCTGGTACAAACTGGAAGTAAAATGCGACTGGAAATAAACAGCAGTTGAAAATAAATGTGGCAGGATAAACTTCTTCTGAAGTGCTCCAAACTCGATTACAAACTCAATCTATGAACTCGATCACAGACTCAATCAACAGTGCAATAATTCCCCGATGTGAAGAATTATCGCTTTACAATGGTGAAATTATATGGCTTAAGTTCACAACTATGGTTGGATCAAGTTTGCAACTAAGCTTGGGTGAATTGAAATGAAATCAGGAACTTCTATTTATAGAGGATGAAGAATGCAGGAAATCACAGGAATGCCCCACAACCTCTTTTAGGGGGGAAAACATCGTCCAAAGGTGGTGCTCGCCATGGAGGTCATGGCGCCATCCATGAGTGTAAATTAAAGGAAGTAGGGAACATGGAAGTTGAGGTCAGCAGGAGGTGGTCCACGTCATGGCCTACCCTATGGTTGGCGCCACGGTGGACGCCATGAGTGCAAATTTGACCTAAACTCCTGTTTTCAGCCTGTTTTCCTTCATTTCTCCAGGGGAGCTATGGATAATTGAAATACCTGAAAAGGAAACAAAAGATAGGCATAATACGAGAAAACAATAATAAAAAACCTAAATAACATGTGAAATCAGAGTCAAAAACAAGTGTAAAGTAAGTGTTATCATTCTTCTTGAGCAATAGAATTTTATACAAGTGTAATCATGATTCAAATCTACTTTGTTGTATGGACAAGAAGGAAGCAGAGAAAATTATGGAGGATATGCATGAAGGCATCGTTGGTACTCACTCCAGCGGGCATACTATGGCTAAAAAGATTCTGAGAGCGGGTTACTATTGGTTGACTATGGAAACTGACTGTCACCACCACTCGAGAACTTGTCATAAGTGCCAGATTTATGCTGATAAAGTTCATGTGCCTCCAGTACCTTTGAACGTCATGACTTCTACTTGGGCATTCACAATGTGGGGCATTGATATGATCGGAGAAACTAAGCCTACTACTTCTAACAGACATTGCTTCATTCTCGTCGCCATTGACTACTTCATAAAATGGGTTGAAGCAGCCTCATTCACCTCTGTTACCAAGAATGTGGTCGCCTGGTTCATAAAACATAATCTTATCTACCGGTATGGCATCCCCGAGAGAATCATCGCAAATAATGGTACCAACCTCAACAACACTATGATCACTGAACTCTGTACGCAGTTCATAATCAAGTACCATAACTCTTCTCTGTATCGACCAAAGATGAATGGCGTAGTGGAAGTTGCCAACAAGAATATTAAGAAGATCATACAGAAGATGGTTGTGACTTACAAAGACTGGCACGATATGTTACCATTTGCTCTTCATGGCTATCACACTTCAGCGCAAACATCAACTGGGGCAACCCCATTCTCTCTGGTCTATGGCATTGAAGTTGTCCTACCTATCGAAGTTCATATTCCTTCTCTGAGGATTATGAAAGATGCAGACTTAGACGAAGATGAGTGGATTCAGACCAGGCTAGACCAGTTGAATCTGATTGACGAAAAGAGGCTTGCGGCTGGCTGTCACGGTCAGATGTATCAGAAATGTATGATCAAGGCATTCAATAAGAAAATCAAGTATCAGGTATATCAGGCTGGTGACTTGGTAATAAAGCGCATCATTCTACCGCAAGGTGATCCCATTATCAAATGGACTCCCACCTACGAAGGGCCATTTGTAGTCAAGAAGATATTTTATGGTGGTGCTATGATACTAACCACCATGGACGGCGAAGATTTTCCACACCCTGTGAACACGGACATAGTCAAAAGATACTACACATGAAAATGACCCGCTAGGTTGACTGGCCTAGGCAAAAATAAGGGCATCCCGACAAACCAAAAGGGTTCGGGCAAAAATTAGGGATATATATAAAAGATTGTACACGAAAACCTGAAAAGACGGCTTGGGCAAGAAAGGGTATCCTGGTGTACTGAAAACCCGAAAAGGAGGTCCAGGAAAAAGTTAGGGACTAAAAGCATACGACTATGTCCCATTGGATCACTTACTGCAAGCTTTATTACCAAAGTCAAAAGTTCAAATGGTACAGATCAGTTCAATCAACTTCTTCCGACAGCAAAGGATGATATGTTCGAAGACATAGGGGCAATAGCGGAGTTGGAACCCAACGAGATCACTTCCACGTAGCTATATGTTTTATTTTCACTTTGTACTCTTTTCATTTCATGACAATTTCCTCTTACTAGGATTTATGTCTCTTTATACAAAATCTCCTATTTATAGGCAAACTATCAATACAAATACACCCTAAAATTCAAACTTTTTATTTTTTTTTAAATTTTTCTGTTTTGTTTGCAAAAACGTCCAATGACTAAAATTGAATGAACATATGCATATGAACACGATTAACTGTTAACAAATATATGCATTATCCCCATAGAGTAGTCTTCACAAAACAATATTCAACAAAGATATATCCCTTACAAAATAGGATACTTCGATCATACTCACCAATCGAACCCCACAACGGATAAAAGAACATGATCTTTTCACAACAATATCACCCACCTACAGAGTCCCAATCAGTACAGTTCATGGAAGTTCTCTTCCCCAGCTGATTTTATTCCTCCAAAACTGTAAAAACCCCTGTAGATTTCTTCTCCCCAGAAGAGCTCATTTCCTCAGCAAGGGTGTTTCCTCAACAGAGTATTTCTCCGTCAACAGGGTTTATTTCCCTAACAGGGTTTATTTCCCCCAACAGATTATAGTCTCCCCAGCTTGAGTCTATTCCTTAGATTTCTGTGAATCACCGGCAAAATTTCTATTCCCTAGTGAAGTCTCCAAAATCCCCAGAGAGTTGCTACGAAACTTGGAACCGGACTAGATATCAATGAACTTTATCCTAACCAGCGAGTCAGAAGGTTACACATCTCTTTTATCCCCAGTCAGGGTATATAAGAATTGAACTCCCCTGTAGAGTGATGAACGACTAATATTCCTGAACTCTTCTCCCCAAACAGAAGTCAACATTCCCCAATGAAGTTTCCTCAAACAGCAAACAGGAATCCCCAGCAGAAGCATTCTAGACAAGGTTGAAGATTACATATGTTCTTCATCCCAAGCACCATTTAGGGATTCATTTTCCCCAGCAAGATGTCATACGGAACTATTGATACACTTCTAACAACATTTCACATTCATACATCACTTACCAATATCATAGCATATGCATACAAAACACATATAGCACAGTCTCATTTATTTTGAGAACATCAATACGCAATGCATTTTCATACATCATGACATTGCATACAACTAACTCTCTACCTTCTCAGGAAAGATCAATCAACAGACAGACATTGTCAACTACTTATATGACCCGACAGTCTTATCAAAGGCTATATCTGACAAAGGGTTATTTAAGCCATTTCCTCAGAGGGTCATTCTCAAAGTGGCCTATTCTGACTCAGATTAAATCAAGTGTAGATCTATTATGATACTTCTTCCAGTTAAAGACAGGCGTAGACATCTTCTGGCTCATATTAAATCAAGCATAAATTTATTCTGATACTTCTTCCAGTAGACATTTTCTGGCTCAAATTTAATCAACCATTGATTTATTCTAATACTTATTCCAGTTAAAGACAAAAAGACCTCTTCTGGGTCAGATTAAATTGAGGCTAGATTTATTCTGATACTTCTTCCAATTAAAGACAGGCGTAGACATCTTCTGGCTCAGATTAAATCAAGCGTAGATTTATTCTGATACTTCTTCCAGTAGACATTTTCTGGCTTAGATTAAATCAACCATAGATTTATTCTGATACTTCTTTGAGTTAAAGACAAAAAAAAACCTCTTCTGGATCAGATTAAATCGAGCGTAAATTTATTCTGATACTTCTTCCAGTTGAAATCGAGCGTAGACTTAGTCTAATATCTATCAACAATTTACTTTGGATGGCATCTATAAGCCCATTTCCAATGACTCATAATTACCTCTCCAAATGGCATCTTTGAGCCCATTCCCAGTATAATCAACCAATAACGTTACTTCGTGCACATGCGAGTGCAAATTTCTGGTCACATATGTGTTCAATCATCTTCTACCTTCAAGTCACGAATGACGGACATGCCAATCTAACTCTTTAGATTTAAGAAGATTGAACAGGGGAAACTATTGTACCCCAAAATTTTCTCTCCCATTTTATTCAAAACATGCTCATAAAAGTTTCAAATAGAGTTGACTGGTCAAACCTCCTCCTAAGCAAGGGTGTCTACAACTAGGGTTTTTTTGTGCTTCTCAAGGAATATTGGGTTGCAAGGGTCTCAAATGACTTTCATGGTTCATCATGGGTTCTCAATAATGCTCATGTCAAGCTTCAAGTCTTGCATCACATGTTTGCTCAGTCAATGACTCAAAAGATTGAGAGTTAACTATATTAGGTAAAAAGTCAACTATGGTCAACATACAGTCAAACTTCAAGATTTTTTGTCAACATTAATATTTTGAGCTGATATTCATCATTTGATCAAGGGTTGATCATGATTCCTCAAGGAAAGCCCTCAAATCATCAAAGGTTAATTATTGCCAAATTAGGGTTTTGATTGAAGATGACTGATCATTGACTTTTGGCCTAGTGCATGACCTAATGTATTAACGCATGATCTCAAGGGCTAAAATACAACATCTTGACCTAATTACATGGCTCGGGACATTTCCAAAGATACAAGTGATTGATATTTGAAGAATTAAATCAATTGATAAAAAAGTCAACAGTCACACAAAAGTCAAACTTTGACTTTTAGATCAACATTGGAATTCAAAAATCAAGAAGCATCAAAACATTCAAAATTATCAAGTTTGACCATCAAGAATTACAAAGATCAAGAAAGTCAACAAAAGTTAAAGTTGGAATATTTTCAAGTACTTAGAGAAAATTCAAGTATTTTGTGCTTAGAAAACCCTAACTTCACAAGCAAGTTTCCTCAAGATACAAGTTGATTCAAGGAAAACTTTCAACATGAAAGTTGTAGGGATTAATGAATTCTACAACTTTATTAATGTGAAATTATCCTCAAAAAGTTCTTGGATTAAGAGATATGGGCCCATGAAGTTCTTATACTTTTTATCTAACACTTAGAAATAATTTTGATCAGTTTTTCGTCTCAACTTCTTGGCCAATTTTCACTAATTTCCTTGTTGATTTAGCCAAAGTGGTCAACATGAAATTTGTAGACAATGTTTCAAGGTTTCCAAAATGTTCAAGAGCATGAATTTCTCATACTTTAGCTAGGAGATTCAAAGAGAAGAATTTGGACATTCAAACTTGAATCATAAGTCATTTTTTGATGACCTTATGACCAAAACTCCAACCAAAGCTACAATATCTCTCTTTTAAGGCTATGTTATCTTTAAATATCTTCATAGTTAAGTAATTACACAGGTCCTAAGTATATTACACAAGGATTAGAAGCATTGTCCAAACATGATACCACTTATGGTTGAATTTGCAAAACTAACATTTTTACTTTGATAAAGATCACCTTTTGCTAACCGCTCTCTTCTTTCAAGCTTGAAATCTATTCTAAAGATCACAATAAATCTCTCAATATCAGAAGTAATCTACAAAGTCTGAAAAGCTTGGCAAGAATCCCTTGATTCACTCCTTTCTTCATCATGAAGCAAATTTGCATTTTGTGCAATTTGAAACCAAATGGCCAAACCAGCCTTCCATATAAACTAAACCTGATTTCTGCAAGTTACATAGACCAAATTCAACCTCTATAAATAGCCTTTAAAGCTCATAACTCATGTACACAAAAATTTTCTCAAAAACCACCATTGTTGCACATTTGAAGCTTCCAACACCCAACTTCAAATCCACTCGTGCATTTTCCTCTTTTATCATTCAAACACTTCATATACATCATATATAAGTGATCCAAACACCTGTTTTTCCACTGTAACTCCATTATCAACATCCACCATTTTCAAAATCCAACTTTGCAACTTGACTTGAGTAGACCAATCCATACACCTTCAAGGCAAATTAAAGGTTGCAACACACTCACCAAGGTCCAAGGAAGCTTTTGGCATCAGTTATTTGCACCTGGAAGCATCCATACACGTTCTGAGTTTTCACTTTAAGAGGTAAGTTTTTCAAACTGTGATATCTTCATACAAGCATCATTGGCATAAATTCCCAGAAGAGAAATATAGATATCATCATTCTAAAGCTAACCATGTCCTTAAATTGCATTTTAATTAACTGTGTGGTGAGAATTTTGGAACTGAAGTTTCTGAACCGTTACAGTTTCAATTTTGTACTGAGAAAAATTTGTTTCAATTTTTAATCTATAGCTTTTGAAAATTATATGGTTGAATTCCTTGTCAAAAATTAAGCAAGTTTGATATTTATAATTTTCAAATTGATTGAGAAATTAAGAAGTTACATGTTTGATGATGGAAGGATGGTCGTGAGGAAGAAGACAATGACCATGGCGCCATTGTTCTGTTTTTAAAAAACTAGTTTATTATATAATTAATTGTTTGCATTTGTACTACCGGATGAAACAGCCGTCCCAACGGTAGGAGGAAGCATGCAAAGGATTTGGTGTGCTAGGGCAAAGGTTCGATCCCTACCTCTGGAATTTTATTTTCTAACATTTTCCTTGCAGATTCAGTTTGAACAAGCCCAACACGCGCACCATGCATCTCTAGACTTTGACCATCAGATATCATCAAATACAGATCCAACACACCAAATGTATGCCCCACGATGCACCTTCTGAAAGCCACCCTCATTGGATCCAGCGTAGACTAGGCTTTGTCCAGTTTGGGCCTATATTTTTGCTTCTTTCTCACCCCCATTTTACTTGTTTGCAGGCCCTTCTTAATTTTATTTATTTTGTTTTAATTAATTATTTCTTTTTAATCATTTTTTATTTAATCAGAAAAATTCATAAAATCATTAAAAAAAATTGATTTAGGTTTTAATAAATTAATTTATTTTTCATAAATAAAATTAATTTTAATTTAATCACACCTTGATTTTATTTTGTTAATTAATTAGCATTAGGGTTTATTTTTATACTTTAATTATTTTTCTATAATAAAAAACACCAAAAATATTTTCTAAACACTTAGAATTTTTTAGGTCTTAAATATCTTCTCGTCTTCACCATCTCCGTGCGCTCATTTACTTTTTCGCATTATTTTTCAATTACGTAATTGTCAATAGTTTGTGCACTTGGATATATTTAACTTCTAGATTAATTAGGCGTGCATGGCAAGATGTAAAAAACCAACGTTAGATAACCTAATATCAAGACTAATAACTGGAATCAAAACACTATTCACACATGCACCTCTAGGATAACCTCACTTGTTGCCTATTTTAAACAGTCATGTCCCTCGAACGTGGGATGCTTTAGCAAAGACCCTCGGTAAAAGATCGTAGTCCCTCGATGACCCTCGATGCTGACTTCGGTAAACGATCTTAGTCCCTTACGAAAACTTCTAAAGAGTCCTATAAGTTGCCTTCTATGATTGTACGATGACTCGCACATGTCCCTCACATCCAATGATAGGGCTTCCTGCTAACTAATGGTAGGATAACACTATCTAAAGGAGAAGGATAAAGAACAATAAAGACCTTGAGTAGGTAGAATGCTCGTAGTCACTTACTCAGAAACTTTTCAAAACAAAACATCTTTTCATAAAACAACACTTTCTTTCATAAATATTTTCAAAACAAACATTTTGTATATATTCTCAACGATACGAGAATCATTACAAAATTGCCGCACTTAGGCATTTTCAAAATATTTTCAAAAATACACAATCACAAAGCATTTCCAAAAAAGTGAGCTAGCGATTAAGAGCCCGTAGATAACTTCGGATGAAAAGGGTGCTAACACCTCCCCTTTTCATAACCTACCCCCCTTACTCGGAAAATTCTCAAAAAGGTCTTTCCTGTTCTTTTCACCCTTTCCTTTATTGGATAAAAGAAAAGTCGGTGGCGAATCTTGCTATCCGCAACATTTGCGATAAAATACAAAACCCAAAAGTCATTTCTCCCACCGTATTACAGAACTGGAGACTCTGATGGGGATCATTAAACTAAAAGTGGGGTTACCTTAAGAGCTAGATCACCTTTATTGCTTAACTTGTTTGCCTTGTATGCTTTATATTTCGGGATATGTTTGGGTTTATTTCTTGCATAGATCCTATACCCAGATTTGGGGGAATTTTAGGTAAGTAGCAATAGATTGTAAAGATTTTATAACATATACCAATACGGTTAAAGCAATGGTTGCGTTAGTGCGACACGTTGGTTGGTGTCGGTGTACCTTGAGTCAGTCAAGGAGAATGTTGGGTTGCTGCGTGGTGTCATAAGCACTAAATAACCTTAGAACCTTAGTTGACACAACTTAGCCATTAGAGAGTAGTGATATGGTCGACTTTGGTATAGACTGGAGCTGGTTGATACTCGATGCTACACTCATTGAGATTGGACTCTCGGGATATTTTGACCGTAATTCAGATGCTTGAGCTGAAATAATGCCTGAGAGAAAAGTCAGTGATATGAGATTCCTAGAACCCAGTTACTTCTTTTAGGACAGGTTGAGCCAACTAAACCCAAGAGGGTACTTACGTATAAACTCCATGCAAGCCTGACCCTAAGGTCCGGTGTGTCTTGTTTGTGTTTGATTAAATTTGTGCGAACATGACATCATGACATTGTGACATCATTAAACATGTCATTTTCACTAACCATTTCAAGGACCTAGATATTTATCTTCATTCTTTGTTGTAGGTTATGGCCTCTACTCGTAAAAATACTATCTGGATCAGGTTTGTGAGGATACCTTCTCAACTTAAGGAGTTAGTCTCAAAAGTTCTTGAAAGCTCCCAATTCACCAAAAGGCATGGCTATCTACTCAGTTTGGTTACTTCGGTTTTGAAGAAGACATGATGAGTGTTTTATTCTAGTTCTTTGACCCCGCACATCACTGTTTCACCTTTCTAGATTATCAGTTGGTACCCTCAATTGAAGAGTTCTCTAAGATACTGGGAATACCTGTTCTTGATCAAACACCTTTCACCATTTTAGAGAAATATCCAAAACCTGAAGAAATTGTAGCAGTCTTACATCTGAAGTGGTCTGACATTGCATCTAATTGGGAAACAAGAAGTAGAGTTAAGGGTTTCTTGCTAAATTTCTATTGGATAAGACTCGGCTGTTACTGGATGCTATGAGTTTTCAGGCTTTCAAGGAAATCTTGGATTTGTTGATTTATAGTTTGGTACTATTCCCTAATCTAGACCAACTCATAGATGTGAATGTTGTCAAAATTTTCCTCACTCGTAACCCTTTGCCTACTTTGCTTGGAGATATTTTTGCATTCTCTTCACACTCTTAATATGAGGAAGCGAGGGACTCTTATGTGTTGCATACCTTTGCTATCCAGGTGGTTTATTTCTTACCTTCCCCGATCAGTAGTGAAGAATGAACAAGGTTTGAGGTTGTCTCAAAGGATGATGTCGCTCTCCTATTTAGATATCTACTAGTGTTCCCGATCTCTGGAAGATGTTACTATCATTGACCGCTGCGGAAAATTCCCTAATGTTCCACTCCTTGGCATTAGGGGAGGTATTATCTACAACCCTTCTCTAGCTCTACCTCAATTTGGTTATTCTCTAAGAGATGGTCCTCATGACATACTTATCCAGGGTATTATGTTCGACTATGAAAATGATCCTCAAGGTTATCGTCAAAGGTTTATACGTGCTTGGGGCGTGGTAAACAAGATTGATAGCAATACTTTAGGACAAAATAATTATATCCCTTTAGAGACCTACATCAGATGGGTACGATCTCGTGCTCAAAACCTATAATGCCATATCACGTTGTCTTACCAGTGATCATGGAGCCTGTTACCGAAGGAGACGTTTCTTGCACCATCCTCCATCCAGACATGTCCACTGACCTCGAAGAATTGCAGAAGTCCTGGATTCAACTCAAGGAAGAACGAGACACATTTGAAACTCAATTTTATGCAAGTGAAAAGAAATTGTTGGAGCTCACAAAGCAACTTCACGAGGAGCAAAGCCTTAATGCATACATCGACACGAAGAGGAATCGTCCGTGGGAGACTTGAGTCTTGGGTTTTAGAAGTTCATATTGTTGTCTCTTTGAGACCCTTTTGTTTTCATTGTAAGCCTAATAGGCAATTGTAATCTTGAACTTACTAATAAAAATCTTTGTTTTTGTTTCCTCTCGGTTAGCAAATTTAAATCGCCTAAGGTCCTTGAAAACATTGCATCTACATATCATACATAATTTCATAAATAGGTTTTCCAATACAGGTTTCCTCATCTATTTGATGTTTATTTCAGTATAAGATGACTCTCGAATAAACTGTCAAGGATCTTCAGGCTCGGCATGCACAATTTCAAGAGACTATTTTGAATCTGACCAAAGGGAAACAGGATATAATGACGCTTCTCGCCAAGAAGAAGAAGACTAGAAAGTCGCCTGTCATCCTCAACATGGGGAGAAGATTCAAAGGTCCTTCTCAACCGTTTCAAGTGGATAATGTTTTCTATGAGGAAGACGACAACCAACAGGAGGATGGCAGAAGTATCAGGGGTGAAGGTAGAAATAACTAGGGTTCTAAGAATATTTCTGAAAATGAAGACTATTCTGATGAACAGTACCCTCTTGTAGATAACAAGTACAAGCAATTGGAATACCGACTCAAAGCTATGGAAATCCAGAAAGTGCCTGGATTAGATTTTGGAGAACTAGGTCTAATCCCAGGGGTGGTCATCTCCCATAAATTCAAGGTCCTTATCTTTGCTAAATATGATGGGGTCTCTTGTCCCAAACTTCATCTGAGGTCGTATGTTCGAAAAATATAACCTCATACTGCTGACAGGAAATTATGGGTCCATTTCTTTAAAGAAAGTTTGTCTGGTACTCAACTTGAATGGTTCTACCAGCTGGAAGGAACCAACATTCACACGTGGGAAGACTTGGCTGCTGCTTTTTACAAGCAGTATCAATATAATGCTGACCTTGCATCGACTCGTGTACAATTGAAAAACATGTCCATGGGCTCGAATGAAGGGTTCAAACAGTATGCCCAAAAGTGGAGAGACTTAGCTGGAAGGGTCCAACCTCCCTTGTCTGACCAGGAATTAGTTGATATGTTCATGGGTACTCTGACAGGCCCATTCTTTAATCATCTGATTGGAAGTTCTTCATCTGGCTTTACTGAGCTAATTATGACAGGAGAAAGAGTTGAAAATGGTATTAAGAGTGGGAAGATTCCAATGGCTGCAACTTCTATGCTGTGAAGAAGTTGTTCGGTGGTAAAAAAGAAACCAATGTTGTCTATGGCCAGAAGAACCGTATTAAAAATGACCGGCATCAGTCGGTGGGAGCGGTGTTGATCTCTAATCCAGTGCTTGTTCAACAATCACAACAGGGAAACTGTCAAAGGCCAGACGCTTCGTCAAGGCAGTTTACCAAGATCGGCATACCTTTATCTCAGGCATTACAACATTTTTTAAAGGCTGAACTCATTTCATTGCGGGATCCTCCTCAGAATCCCAACATATCCTATCCAAAGTATAGTCCAAATGCGAGGTGTGCCTATAATTCGAACAGTTTTGGGCACGACACTAACAACTGTTGGGCCCTGAAAAGCAAGATTCAAGATATGATCAATAATAAGGAAATTGAGTTTGATCCTCCAGAGACTCTGAACGTGATTATTGCACCTACGCCTAAGCATAACAAAGGCATAAATGCTATTGAAGATGTTTTGTGTGTTACCTCTGTAAGTGATACGGTTACTCCTCTCTCAACAATCAACGAGAATTTGCTACAAGCCGGTTTATTTATGGGTTATGTTAAAGAATGATATTGTTGTGCAGTTCAACCCAATGGTTGCGGGTTATTGAAGGAAGGCGTTTAGCGCCTGATGGATGAACATGCAATTTTGATTGAGAAAGTTCTGTATGCTGAGAATTTGTGCTTATATTTGTCTATCATATTTGGTACTCCTTTCAGGATCACTTCCAAGGGTCCTGTAAGGATTACTGCCAATCCAAAAGCTGCTTCTTTAATCATTACAACACTTGGGCCCATCCCATATTCCTCGGAGAATTCCCTAATGTTCCACTCCTTGGCATTAGGGGAGGTATTACCTACAACCCTGCTCTAGCTCTATGTCAATTTGGTTATGCTCGAAGAGATGGTCCTCATGACATACTTATCCAGGGTATTGTGTTTGACTATGAAAATGATCCTCAAGGTTATCGTCAAAGGTTTATATGTGCTTGGGGCATGGTAAACAAGATTGATAGCAAGACTTTAGGACAAAATAATTTTATCCCTTTGGAGACCTACATCAGATGGGTACGATCTCATGCTCAAAACATTATAATGCCATATCCCATTGTCTTACCAGTGATCATGGAGCTTGTTACCGAAGGAGACGTTTCTTGCACCATCATCCATCCAGACATTCCCACTGACCTCGAAGAATTGCCGAAGTCCTGGATTCAACTCAAGGAAGAACAAGACACCTTTGAAACTCAATTTTATGCAAGTGAAAAGAAAGTGTTGGAGCTCATAAAGCAACTTCACAAGGAGAAAATCCTTAATGCATACATCGACATGAAGAGGAAGCTTCCGTGGGAGACTTGAGTCTTGGGTTTTAGAAGTTCATATTGTTATATCTTTGAGACCCTTTTGTTTTCATTGTAAGCCTAAGAGGCAATTGCAATCTTGAACTTACTAATAAAAATATTTGTTTTTGTTTCCTCTCGGTTAGAAAATTTAAATCGCCTAAGGTCCTTGAAAACATTGCATCTATATATCATACATCATTTCATAGACAGGTTTTCCAATACAGGTTTCCTCATCTATTTACTGTTTATTTCAGTATAAGATGACCCTTGAACAAACTGTCAAGGATCTTCAGGCTCGGCATGCACAATTTCAAGAGACTATTCTGAATCTGGCCAAAGGGAACAGGATATAAAGGTGTTTCTCACCAAGAAGAAGAAGACTAGAAAGCCGGTTGTCATCCTTAACATGGGGAGAAGATTCAAAGGTCCTGGTCAACCATTTCAAGTGGATAATGTTTTCTACAAGAAAGACGACAACCAAGAGGAGGATGGTAGAAGTATCAGGGGTGAAGGTAGAAATAACCAGGGTTCTAAGAATATTCCTGAAAATGAAGACTATTCCGATGAACAGTACCCTCCTGTAGATAACAAGTACAAGCAATTGGAAGACTGACTCAAAGCTATAGAAATCCAGAAAGTGCCTGAACTAGTACAAGCAAATTTGATGTCTACAATTTTCAAATTGATTGAGAAATGAATAATTTACGTGTTTGATGATGGAAGGATGGTCGTGAGGAAGAAGACGACGGCCATGGCGCCATTGTTCTGTTTTTAAAAAAACTAGTTTATTATATAATTAATTGTTTGCATTTGTACTACCGGATGAACCAGTCGTCCCAATGGTAGGAGGAAGCGTGCAAAGGCTTTGGTATGTCAGGGCAGGGGTTCGATCCCTGCCTCTGGGATTTTATTTTCTAACATTTTCCTTACAGATTCAGTATGAACAAGCCCAACGCGTGCACCATGCATCTCTAGTCTTTGATCATCAGATCTCATCAATGACAGATCCAACGCACCAAATGCGTGCCCCATGACGCACCTTCTGAAAGCCACCCTCATTGGATCCAGCACAGACCTGGGCTTTGTCCAATTTGGGCCTATATTTTTGCTTCTTTCTCACCCCCATTTTACTTGTTTGCAGGCCCTTCTTAATTTTATTTATTTTGTTTTAATTAATTATTTATTTTTAATTATTTTTTATTTAATCAGAAAAACTCATAAAATCATATAAAAAATTAGATTTAGGTTTTTAATAAATTAATTTACTTTTTCATAAACAAAATTAATTTTAATTTAATCACACATTGATTTTTATTTTGTTAATTAATTAGAATTAGGGTTTACTTTTATACTTTAATTATTTTTCTATAACAAAAAACACCAAAAATATTTTCTAAACACTTAGAATTTTCCAGGTCTTAAATATCTTCTCCTCTTCAACATCTCCGCGCGCTCATTTACTTTCTCGCATTATTTTTCAATTATGTAATTGTCAATAGTTTGTAATAGATAATTAGGGTTTATTACTTTTACTCCCCAGTTTATGGTTTGTACTCTCCATCCCCAAAGCGATGTAATAGCGTAGATTACTTCCCGCATTTTTATTTTCTGCACTTGGATATATTTATCTACTAGATTAATTAAGCGTGCATGATAAGACGTAAAAAACTAACATTGGATAAGCTAATCTCGAGACTAATAACTGAAATCAAAACACTATTCACACACGCACCTCTAGGATAACCTCACTTGTTGCCTCGGATTTTAAACAACTGTTTCCATCGAACGTGGGATGCTTTAGCAAAGACCCTCGGTAAAAGATTGTAATCCCTCGATGACCCTTCGATGCTGCCTTCGGTAAACGATCCTAGTCCCCTGCAAAAATTTCTAAAGCATCCCACAAGTTGCCTTTTATGACTGTACAATAACCCGTGCATATCCCTCACATCCAACAATAGGTCTTCCTTCTAACTAATGGTAGGACAACACTATCTAAAGGAGAAGGATAAAGAACAATAAAGACATTGAGTAGGTAGAACGCTCGTAGTCACTTGCTCACATACTTTTCAAAACAAAACATCTTTTCACAAAACAACACTTTCTTTCATAAATATTTTCAAAACGAACATTTTGCATACATTCTCAACGATACGAGAATTATTACAAAATTTCCTCACTTAGGTATTTTCAAAATATTTTCAATCATACACAAGCACAAAGCATTTCCAAAAAAGTGAGCTAACGATTAAGAGGCCGTAGATAACTACAGATGAAAAGGGTACTAACACCTTCTCTTTTCATAACCTACCCCCCCCCCCCCCCTCACTTAGAAAATTCTCAAAAAGGTCTTTTTTGTTCTTTTAACCCTTTCCTTTATTGGATAAAAGAAAAGTCGTTGGCGACTCTTGTTATCCGCAACATTTACGATAAAATGCAAAATCCAAAAGTCAGCTCTCCCATTGTATTACATTGGGATATTGTTTTGGAGAAATTCTTGAGGCATCAAAACCGTCTTATCACCATCTTCAATTCATATTTTCGGCTCGGAAGCTGATTCGGTAAGGAAGACCTCCGAATATGCAGATACTTTGATAAGAAACAGTGAAAATACGGTGAAAACGGTGTGCTAAACCGTTATTTTTCAGACGTTCAAAAATTCTTAACTTTCGCCTGGTTCGATGTTTTTGAGTGGTTCTTTGGGAGAAATTTTCGTCTTGATGTCATCTACATTCCGTATGTTCAGGTTGAGGACTAATTCTTTAGGGAAGCCCCCAAAAATGTGAATTACCATATACATATTTATGTTGAACCGGGTTTTTATTTCACTAATACTCGATATTGTAAAAATCGTAAATTCTTTGATTTTTATCGTATCGAGATGATTCTTTAGGAATAATTTTACAAATGATGATGGATACAAGTTTTCTTCAGAGCTCTAGGTCGAATTCAGCCCCGAAGACTTCGTTTCATGGCTCGCATCTCAAATTGAACAGTTGAAAATTTTGCACTACTAAAAATACAGTGTCAGAGCCAAAGTTTTCGCCATTTAAAAATTCATAACTCACTCGACTTTTATCGTATCGCGTCCTTTCTTTCGACACGACGTCACAAATTTCGTCATCTACGATTCTGTTGTTGGTCTCATGTCGATATTTCGCACTGATTATTATTGAGTTCATAAATTACCCATGCGAATACGTTTGATGACTGAAAATCCAACTATTGAGAAATTGATCGGGATTTCACTTAACCCAAACCAAGACCCAATTTTCAAGACTATATATTGTTTTTACCTCTCTACTTTCACAAGATTCCAATCCTTTGCTAAATTTCACTCTAAGAGTTCTCGTAACTCTCTCTACTCTTATCTCAAGACTCAAGAAGAAAATTCAAATCCTCTCTCCCTCCAAGACTCTCCTCATTGCAGCTCTCTCTCTCTCTCTCTCTTCTCTCCTCGTGCCGGATTCTGCAAGAAGAACCACCACATCGGCCATGCCCTGCTCCGACGATCCAGCCCCCTGCCATTGCATCCCCCGATGACCGTCCGCCCTTGCTACCACCGTCCAATCGCAGTTTCTCCTCCCTCTATTTCGCACAAACTTTCACGGTATCCTCTCTTCGTATTGCAAGCTTTTATGATCCGACATCCTTGATTTCAATTTGGTAATTCCTTAATTCTTGACTTAAGTGTTTTTTTACATAAGTGGTTTTGTGAATAAGCATTTTTGTGATTCCTTGAATTGGATTTTGTTGGAGATAATTGAGTTAGGAATTGATTAATTGAAGTTGAAAATTATTTATTCATGAGATGGTGGTGATAATTAGGAGCGGAATTGGCTGATTGTGGTTCTGATCGGAATAGACTTGGAATTTCAATCAATAAAGTTAATGTTGCATTTGAATGTCGAATTTCGGTTCCGATAATAATGGAAAAGTTCATGAGTTGACATAATGTTGAATTGAATTGAATGATAACACTTTTTTTACATTAGAATTTTCGATTCAAATAAGTATTTCAACTCATGAAGCGTGTTGTTTAAGATCGTAAACTTGAGCATCAATGTGGATTTTAATTCATTACAAGTGTTTGTGAATTTTAGACAATATCGCATGAGTTAATAATTGTTTTCGACATGTTCGAGTGAGAGTTTGAAACAAATTTTTTGATGTGTAATGATTCATGAATACTATTGTCTGGAATGAATACATAGCTTGTAATATGCATTTTGATTTGTGTTTGATGTGCGTTGTTCATAACCAGTCATTTCTTGATTGTTGATATTGAGTTTTAGCAATTTAAATCCAATTTTCTGAAAAACTTTGAGGAGTAATAAGTTTTTGTCTGGTATCGATAAATCATGCGAAATGTACAATTTAATTGTTGTCATAAACTCATGGAAGCTTGTCTTGGTAATTGATGAGTTCCAGTACCGTTTTGGTTGATTTAAGAACTAATTTCTTGTGCATTTTGTGAATAGAAAGATGTTGTCCGGGATTTCTTTTACCATGTACATTTTTTTTTTAATTTTCATTTAACATTTCTTGTACATAATTGATCATTTCATGAGCATTTATAATGAGTTTTCTTGTTTCCGATACAAGTTTCCACTTAAATTGATGTATGTACATAGTGTTGTCCCGTTTTCATTTCCACATATACATGTCATTCTAATTGTCATTTGATATTCATTTGCACATATCTAAACATGTCATGGTCGTAAATGATGAGTTTTCTCGCTTCAGATGCGTTTTACCGGTTAATTCCAAGTTTGCATACGTTATTGCTCGGTTTTCCTATGTTGCACTCGAAATGCATTTAATTATTGCTTCACGCATTATTTCACTTGTATTGGTATATCTTATCCATATGCATTGAATTTTGATGTTTTTAAACCGACATTTCGTGCGATTCATGTTATGATGCACATGTTGCCCCATATTTGACTTTGCGCTTTTGTTGCTTGTTTGATTTCGTGTTATGCATGATAATGTGCCATTTCGAGTTGTGATGTCGATTGTTGAGTTAAATTTGACATTCCTTTTTATTTTCTAACTCATCTTGTTACATTGTGCAAGTTTCTGAAGGCGATTCATCGCGACGCATTTATCCGGTTTTTACTATTTGCTTGGTGCAGGACATTAGCTTGGAGCGTGCATAGCTTACGATTTATTTTTGCATTGTTATATTAGATATTGTATCTTATTTTGTTTGTTTGTTGATGCTAGCTCACTCGAAGTATTTAGGGCTTCTTGACTTATACCTACTATATAACTGACTCTTATTAATTTGGTATATTTTGGTTTATTTTTCTGCATTTGTTTACTGTTTTTTTGATTCCATGAGAAGTAGGACTAGATATACATGTTCTGGGAGTCCTTGCGTTAGACGAGCAATGATGTTTTAAAAGACATGTAGTAGGAAATTCCTACTTTTGCTTATTTGTTTATTGTTCTACGTGTTTATATTTGTTCCAAATACCTCAAAGAAGGCGCCTCATTCCCATTCCCCTTTGATAAGTCCTCAGAGAAGGAAAGTGTAGGAGGGTTCGTAATCGACCCCCATAATTTCTAAGCCACAGGTCATTCGTAGCTCGTGTCGTGCGTCGATGCTACGAATCGTGCTACTCATGTATCGAGTCGGTCAAGTGGAGAAGGGTTCACAATCAACCCACATGCTTTGTCATTAGCTCGTGCGTCGTGCACGTTGATGCTCCTGTGTCATCTCATTATTTTCTTCTATCTCCTACCTTGATAACGTGATATCTTGGTTATGTGTTTAGTCGCTTATGAAGATTCACTCCCGTTCTTCTCTTGCCTAGATAACGTGATATCTTGGTTAAGATTGGACACCCTTATTCTTCTTTCCAAGATGATGTGCTACCATGGTTAAGAACTACCTATTCCCCCATTATTGCTTGCCTTGATGATTTGATATCTTGGTTAAGCCTCCCTTTATCCTACCTTGATTACTCGATATCTTGGTTAGGTGTCCCTTCTCCCTTGTCCTACCTTTACGATACGGTATTGT
The DNA here is from genome assembly GCA_948472305.1 of Vicia faba. Classification (NCBI taxonomy): domain Eukaryota; kingdom Viridiplantae; phylum Streptophyta; class Magnoliopsida; order Fabales; family Fabaceae; genus Vicia; species Vicia faba. The sequence goes on along the minus strand of CATIWC010000258.1, from coordinate 187,549 downwards.
GGTTAGGTGTGATCCCTCTCCCTTTCCTTCCTTGGTGACAGGATACCTCATTTAGGTGTGTGATACTTGAGTGAGTGAATACTCCTCAAGCTTTGTGTGTTTACCTTTATTTTCACTTTACAAGCTCCCGTAGGATTTCTCAATTCAATCTTAGGAAGCGAATTGAGATAGACCTTAGGTTGAAAACCATGCATGACAACTCTAGGCTTACTTTGATAGTTTCCCTTAGACATTTTCTTTCTCTTTTGCATTTGCATTAAAACAAAAACTTCTTTTTTCTTTTAAAGTCATAAAATCACTCAAATAATACAGAAACCCTCTTTCGAGGTAAAAAACACCAATCAATTAAAAATTCATTTTTCTGTTTGGCTTTTCTTTTAAAACCCTTTTTCAAGTTAAAAAACATACAACAAACTAAAACATGTGAGCCAAACTACGCTGCTCTGATTCCTCGAATACGTAGGCATTAGGTCGCGGGGCCTAGGCGAGCAAAACTTTGTAAATATTCCTTCTTTTCCCCATGTTTTCTTTCGCATGCTTTCCCTCTCAAGAGTAAGCTTTAGACATAGATTTTTACACACCCTTAGATTAGATCAAACAAAAGTGGATCTTGTGGAGTACCACAAATACGTGGGGTGCTATTACCTTCCCCCTAAGTAACTGACTTCTTTACCTTTTCTCTTGGTCGCAAGACCATCTTATCCATTTATTTGGGGTTATCTCGATATCTTCCCTTCCTTCGGGATAAATAGAGTTCGGTGGCAACTATGTGTTTTTTTTGTAGTGCGACAGCAGGCGACTCTGTTGGGAATAGGTTGACCAATTGCTGGTACATCCTATGCAAGTCAGTCATAGCTTTTGTTTGTTTTCTTGTCTTTGGGTGTTTATCTTTATGCTTTATAGCTTGTTCATTTGTACATTTTTATCTGAGCATATGTATGCATTTCATTTTACTGCTTTCCATATACTGTACTCTGCTAGATTTTCTGGTTTTTCAGGTTGGGTGAGATGTTACTATGAGGTAAAAGGCCAAGTACCCAGGCCAGAGAGAAACATCTAGGAAACCTAGGAATAGAGTAGAACATGAAGGCTACTGGACGAAGATCCTACTAGCGCTGTCATGTCGTCTACGCTCAGATGAGGTTCAAATGAGGTGTTATTGTCATCCACGTCTGTGGCTTGATGATAGTGCTTCTAGGAGAACCCATGATTTTAAGTTACCATTGACCTTACCCTGACCTAGTCTTTACTCGTGAGTCGGGCGGGAATAATCTTTACAGGTACAGATGGTGACTATGTTCTGGTGGTGACTATGGTTCTTTGGTTATGTTCTGGACCTTTGATCTTATTACCTTCAGCTTATTCAGAAGATCATACAATATTTATCCAGAAGATTGTATAGTACTTATTCAGAGGATTATACAGTGGTTACCCAGATCCAATGGAGCCTTGATCCCATGTCGTTGCATATCATGACATCATATCATTATGTATGTGCATCCTATTTCTATGGAATTCCAAAGACGAGTCTCTTTCTCCGAGCTTTTTCAAAAGATAAATATTATCAAAAGGATACTTATGGATAGACAAGTTTTTGGATTTCCCTGAAAATGAAAGATGAAACATGCATTCATAATATCATGCATTTCATTGTTCATAACAGAAGCTTATTTGGACCCTATTCTTTATTCATAATTCAAAATCAACGACAACTACTTCCCTATATCCGTACCGTACCAAAAGAAATCAGTGAAGATTCATGGATCTCTTTGAACATAATCAGAATGCTCTCCGTATGGACATGGATACTATGGGTGCCATAATAAATAAACTCCTTGAGACTCTCCAAGTTGTTATTCAAGGTCAAGAAGAGCTTCGTCAGAATGTCACTAAGACTATGGAAGTTTCTCCTTCCACTTCTAATGGGCTTCTCATTCCTCCTAATGGAATTCCCAAGGCTGCTGATATTGTGGTTACTCTTGAAATTTAGAAGAAGTTGGTTGACAACCATTACAATGGAATTGATCTTGATGACTCCTAGGGTGATATCACCATGGACCTTGTTGAAACTACCAAGTTGTATCGTTCTCTCGAAGAACGCCTCAAAGCTGTGGAAATTTCTAAAACTTCTGGATTCAATGTTGCTGCAATGTGTCTTATTCTTGGGATTGTTATTCCTCCAAAGTTCAAAGTTCCAGAATTCGACAAGTACACAGGCACCACATGCCCAAAGACTCATCTCCATTCTTATTGTTTGAAAATGACAGCTTATATTGAGAATAAACGGTTACTCATGCACTTTTTTCAAGACAGCTTGACCGGGGCACCGTTGGAATGGTATATATAGTTAGAGAGAACTCATGTCAGTACTTGGGGAGAGATTGTTGATGCTTTCTTGAAACATTATCACTATAACACTTCCATGGCTCCTAGTCGTGACTAGCTACAGAGTATGGCTCATAAATCTGAAGAATCCTTCAAAGAGTATGCCCAGAGATGGCATGAACTAGCTGTGAGGGTTCAACCTCCTCTCTTGGACCGTGAATTAATTGATTTGTTCATGGGCGCCCTGCGAGGACCTTACCTTCAGCATAAGATCAGCAGTATTTCTGCCTCCTTCTCTGATATGGTTATTATCGGGAAGCATGTTGAAACTTGTATCAAGGCTGGTACGATCCAAGGTACTCCCAGAAATAACAGCAACACTAGAAATGGCAAGAAACCTTACTCTAGATTTGTCAAGAATGAAGAAGGTGAAACTAGTGTTGCTAATATAGATCAGGGGAAGGCTCATTCCTATCCTCAAGTCCAGTTTCCTTGCTACTCAACTCCTGTTGTTGTTCTTAATCAGTATGTTCCTCAAGCATACACTGTTGCAACTCTGTAAGCTTGGGTGGCTCAATAACAGCCTTTCTTGCCACAACAGCATTATGCTTTACATCAGTAAAACTATCATAATCAGCACAAACCTCGAAATAATTTGGAAAGAAGGAATGCTCCTTTAGATCCAATTCCTATAACATACAGTCAACTTTTGCCATGTTTGATTCAAAATTCCTTGGTATTTCCCAAATATCTGAAGCCTCCACCACAACCATTCCCACTTGGATATAATCCCAATGTATAATGCGGGTATCACTTCGGGTTAGCAGGGAACTCGATGAAGGTTTGCAATGCTTACAAAGCTAAAGTACAACAGTTTATTGATAAGAAGTACTTAGCCTTTCAAGGAGGAAACATGTTGGTAACCAGAAACCCTCCGCCTGAATAGGTTCCAAGACTGCAAAGAGCTTCCCCTCAAAAAATTTAAGCCTATAGAAGTCTCCTCAACACTGGCAATCATTAGATCATTTATGCATTGTCATTTGTAATTTTCCTTATGCGTTAAATGCCACTTGCATGTAAAACTCGTTTGATTTTAAATGATAATAATACATTGCATATGTTTGTTTCGAATCAATTCATTTGTGTTCACTCATTTATTTTCCTGTTTATCGATATCAAACACTTGTTTAAAGCAAAAAACCAAAAGGAGAATGATGAAAACAAAATGCGTGAAATCATTGACTGTATGCTTTTGAATAAGAATCTATTGACGATGTAAGGAATTGTTTCAAATCCCCAAACACCGGAGATATAAGGGAGTGAAACCCTCGTCAACCCCTTGGATCCTTGAAGTATGAGTTTCTTTTTTATATTTAAAACCCTCAATCTTAACCCGGGGCAGGGTAGTCCTTAGTTAATTTGACTGTGCGTTCAAATTTAAAAAGAAAAGGGGTGTCCCATTTGAAGATCAACCATATCTTATCTCTCACACATCAAGAGGTCAGAAAATACAAAACCACAATGGTAATCCCTCATCAACTGAGGAATGAGGCAGTCACAACCCTTGCAAATGTCAAAACCAATCAATGTTATACGATTTGTTCAAAAAAGAAAAAAGAAATTTAGATGAAAAAGAAAGAAAGCTTGTTAAGTCAAAAACTTGAAGACAAATGACTTAGGAAAAAATTAGGGCATCCTAGTGGACTTCAAAATCAAAAAGCCAGTCCAGGAAAAAGTTAGGGAAAGCAGAAAAAAGTAGAACAAAAGAAAGAAAAAACGAAAAGGATTACAAAATGAAAATCCTCAAGCAAGAACAAATTTGTGTGACTACAAACTGAAAACGAAAAGGGAGACTTCCACTCCAAAAACCTTGTTGGTTTCTCAGTCGTCACATCAATTTTACAATTCAAAACCCTTTTTGAAAGGTGAACACTCGTGTCGGAGTAACTGAATGTAGGACCAGAGAATATCACGGAGAATGGGTGGGTTAGGTTAGACTTTGAGCCTTAAATCCTTTTTTCTATAAACCGTGAACCAGACCATGTTACAAACCTTAAAAGACATAATTGAAGCAAAGGGTTTATTTTGAAAGCATACTACTGAAAATGCATAAAACTGACTCCTAGAAATTGGTTTATCATTTGTGTTGATATCAATATGACAAATAACTCAAACAATGAATGTCACAACATCGTTTCAATAACATTGATTTTGAAGCTAACATAAGCATTTCATTAGGATTTTCATCCTTAAAAACAAGCATCTTTTACTTGTGAGTAAACATTCGACATCAAGGAAGATCAAACGATTGAACAGCTGTTGAAAACTTGATCACTTCTAATAGTCAGTCGTTTCAAAGAATGGGAACCTTAAAAGGCAAAATGTATGAAGATTCTGTCAAGCCAGGGGCATCCATTCAAAGTTAACCAATCTGAGGCTATCACGTCGACAAATCCCTTCAAGTTGCTATCAACCTAGGGCAGTCACGTCGAGAAATCTATTCAAAATTCATTCAACCTGAGGCAATCACGTCGAGATTCGACAAATATCTCCCAGAAACTTGTAATTAGGGGCAATTTATTTTGTGATCCAAGACATTGGGGCATGCCACCTCATATTGTATTGTAGCACAAGTATTCCAGTCTTCTTTTCAACACAGATTCTTTCTGAGATCCTAAAAACAGGGGCATTCCTCATCCATACTCGCAAAGCTACTCAAGCAAGTTTTGTCCTGCAAGGTAACTGCCGAAGAAATCGCGCTAAAAGCATCATGACGGTCACCTTGACCCAGCAAACATTGCAAAACTCGTCCTTATCCTATGCAGATATTCAAAGTATACTCCCCGGCAGTAGAGTAAATCGGGGCACCCGAGGTTTTTTATGCGACTCAGCATACATATTCAGCATGATTCCCCAAGAGCAGTGTAAACTTGGGGCAATCAGAGTCTCCGTATGATTTGGTACGGGCATGTGCGATTCCCTAGTAGAGTAAACTTGGGGTATTCGAGAGGTTCCATGTGGTTCATCATGTAATCCCCGCATAATCTTCCTCTAATCTCCAGCAGAGAAGTAAATTATGGTACTCGAAGATGTCCATGTCCATCTCATGATCCCCAAGCGGTTCAAAGATGTATTTCTCCAGCGCAAGGCAGACTCAGGGCGTTCGAAGAGATCGAAGTAATGTTCATCATGCAACTCCCCAGCATGTTCGTATCCATCCTACCATCCCCAAGCAATCCAGGATGTAGAGAAGTCATATCTGATTACTTCATCCCCAACAAATCTACAATTCATCTTTCAGTGACGTACCTGAAAACTCGCTTCATCAGCAATTCAATCCCCAATAAGGTGCCAATAATCTTTGGTATCACAAGACTTCAAGCACCAATCTATATTGGTATCTCCAAGCAACGAGCAACCTGTCCCAATGAGCATGTTCTTATCTCCCACAAATTTTATTTCTCTGCATTTTGCATATAGTAATCATCATTGCATCATATTGCATCCTTAAAACGTGTATCATATCCATTAAAATGGATCATTACGTTGTGCAAAGTTCAAACATGCATACGAAGCATAAGCCAGATTTTGTGCCTTGCATGAAAGCCCGAATCATTCCTCCACCAAAATAACGGTAAATCCCCAGCTAACGGTGCCAGTACCTTGTACTTATGAATCCGCAACAAAATAATACACTTTGTCATACGTGCCCAGTTCTCGTGTGGTAGTCAGTTCTCGTCTGACTTTTGATCTAAGTCCAGTTCTCACTGGTAGTCAGTTCTCGTCTAATAATCAATCCAAAGTCCAGTTCTCTTCTGGTAGTCATTTCTCGTCTGATAATCAACTCTAAACCCATTTCTCGTCTAGTAGTCAGTTCCTGTCTGATTCTAAACCCAGTTCTTGTCTGGTAGTTAGTTCCCGTCTGACAATTAATTTTAAACCCAGTTCTTGTTTAGTAGCCAGTTCTCGTCTAACAATCAATTCTAAACCCAATTTTCATCTGGTAGTTAGTTCCCGTCTGACAATAAATTTTAAACCCAATTCTCGTCTGGTAGTCAGTTCCCATCTGACCATTAATTCAAATTTTAGTTCTCCTCTGGTAGTCAGTTCCCGTCTGACAATCAATTCTAGACCCAGTTCTCGTCTAGTAGTCAGTTTCCGTCTGACAAGTTATCTAAAGCATGTTCTTGTCTGGTAGTCGATTCTCGTCCAACAATTAATTCTAAGTCCAGTTCTCGCCTGGTGGCCAGTTCTCGTCTGACAGTTACTTCTAAACCCAATTCTCATATGGTAGTCAGTTCTCGTCTGATAATTAATTCTAAACCCAATTCTCGTCTGGTAATCAGTTCTCGTTTAATTCTAGTTCTCATCAAGTAGTCAGTTCCCATCTTACAATCAATTCTAAACCCAGTTCTCATCTGGTAGTCAGTTCCCGTCTGACAAGTTATCCAAAGCTCTGTTCTTGTCTGGTAGTCAGTTCTCGTCTGATTCTAAACCTAGTTCTCATCTGGTAGTCAATTCCCGTCTGATTCTAAACTCAGTTCTCATTTCATAGTCAGTTCCCGTCTAATTCTAAACCTAGTTCTCGTCTGGTAGTCAGTTACCGTATGATAGTTAATTAAATCCAGTTCTTGTCTGGTAGTCGATTCTCGTCTGACAAGTTATCCAAAGCCCAATACTAGTCTGATAGTTAGTTCTCGTCTAATAATCAATCATAACCCCAATATTGTCTGGTAGTTAGTTCCCCAATCCTAAACCTAGTTCTCATTTAGTAGTCAGTTCTTGTCTGATAATCAATCCTAAACCCAGTTCTCGTCTGGTAGTTAGTTCTCGTCTGATATCCAGTTCTCGTTCAATCCCAGTTCTCTCCTGGTAGTCATTTCTCGTCTAACAGTTGATATTTTCTCAGTTCTCGTCTAATAATTAGCTCTCCTTTGTCATTCTTTCCTTGGTCATCAATCATACGACGATCTTGACCTGTCTTCTTTCTGTTGGTTAGATCGTGTTGTAATCGATCTTTCCATGGTTGTCGATTATATTCTTCCAAACATATCCCTTGAGAACATTGTATCGGTATCATTACCACTATATAAAACTATTACAATTCAACCACACTTATTCATCACATACCTTTTTCTCCAGAAAAATAGAGAAAATCTTTCCCCAACATATATCACACAAAAATAAATAACCCACTCACACCATCCTTTCAAAACAAATTTTCGGCATTGATATTTAATCATCTTCAACTTCGAATGTTCAGAAGCTAATTTTGTGAAGAAGATCTCCGAGAATTTTAATTCTTTGAAGACAATGTGTTGAATTTAACTGTTGGTCCACCGTTTCACGGGTATTCAAAAATTGGTAACTTCTTATTGGGATACTGTTTTGGAGAGATTCTTGAGGCGCCAAAACTGTCTTAATATCATCTTCAATTTGTATTTTCAGCTCGAAAGCTAATTCAGTAAGGAAGACCTTTGAATGTGCGGATACTTTGAGAAGAAACAGTGAAAATACGGTGGAAACGGTGTGTTGAACTGTTATTTTTCAGATGTTCAAAAGTTCACAATTTTTGCCTGATTCGATATTTTTTAGACGTTCATCTTCATTATGTATGTGTCGAGGACTTATTCTTTGAGGAAGACTCCCAGAAATGCGAATTACTAGAGAAATTTTTGTGTTGAACTGGATTTTTGTTTCACCGTTTCTCGATATTGTACAAATTATAACTTCTTTGATTTTTATTGTATCGAGATGGTTCTTTTGTCATAGTTTCACAAATGATGTTGGCTACAAGTTTGCTTCATAGCTTGAGGTCAAATTCAGCACCGAAAACTTCGTTTCATGGCTTACAACTAAAACTGAACAGTGGAAATTTCTGCACTACTGAAAATACAGTGTCAGAGCCAAAGTTTCTCGCCATTCGAAAATTCATAACTCGCTCGATTTTTATTGTATCGCATCCGTTCTTTCGGAAAAACGTCACAAATTTTGTCATCTACAATTTTTTTGTTGGTTGCATCAAGATTTTACACCGATTATTATTGAGTTCATGAGTTATTTGTGCGAATACATTTGCTGACACTGAAAATCACACTATTGAGAAATTGATTGGGATTTCTCTTGACCCAAACCAAGGCCCAATTGTCAAGACTATATATTGCTTTTGCCTCTCTACTTTCACAAGATTCCAATCATTTGTTAAATTTCACTCTCAAAGTTCTCATAACTCTCTCTACTCTTCTCTCAAGACTCAAGAAGAAAATTCAAATCCTCTCTCCCTCCAAGACTCTCCTCACCACGACTCTCTCTCTCTCCTCTCCTCGCGCCAAATTCTACAAGCAGCACCACCACACCGACTGCGCCCTGCTCCGACGATCCAACCCCTGCCTTTGAGTTCCCCGACGACCGTCTGCCCTTGCCGCCGCCATGCAATCGCGATTTCTACGCCCTCTGTTTCGCGTAAACTTTTGTGGTATCCTCCCTCTGTTTCGCAAGCTTTTCCAATCCAGCATTCTTCTACTTATCCTCTTTGATTTCAATTCGGTAATTCCTTAATTCTTGACTTAAGTGCTTTTTTAGATAAGTGATTTTGTGAATAAGCATTTTTGTAATTCCTTGAATTGAATTTTGTTGGAGATAATTGAGTTAGGAATTAATTAATTGAAGTTGAAAACTATTTGTTCATGAGATGATGGTGATAATTAGGAGTGGAATTGGTTGATTGTGGTTCTAGTCGGAATAGACTTGGAATTTCAATCGATAAAATTGATGTTGCATTTGAATGTCGAATTTTGGTTCCGATTGAGTTTTGTTGATAATAATGGTAAAGTTTATGAGTCGACATAATGTTGAATTGAATTGGATGATAACACTTATTTTACATTAGAATTTTCAATTCAAATAAGTATTTCAACTCATGAAGTGTATTGTTTGAGATCGGAAACTTGAGCATCAATGTGAATTTTAATTCATTATCAGTGTTTGTGAATTTTAGACAATTTCACATGAGTCAATAATTGTTTCCGACATGTTCAAGTGAGAGTTTGAAATAAAATTTTTGATGCGTAATTGTGATGCGATGGGAGAACTAACCTGAGGTTTTGCGTTTGTGTTCGCAAATGTTGCGGTTAGCAAGAGTCGTCACCGACTTTTCTTTTATCCAAAAGGAAAGGTAAAAAAGCACAAGAAAGACCTTTGAGATGTTTTCTTGAGTTCGGGGGGTAGATTATGAAAAGGGGAGGTGCTAGCACCCTTTTCATTCATGGTTTTCCATGGGCTCTTAGTTACTTGCTTAGATCACTTGCTTTGCTTTGAAATTGTTTGAAATGGTGCTTTGTGTGGTTTTGAAAGTATTTTGAAAAGAGGCCATTCGTTTAGGCAATCTTTTTAATGATTCTCGTTCGTAAGAATGTATACAAAGATGTTTGTCTTTTGAAAAAATGTTTCAATGTTTTGTAAGATGTTTTGAAATGTGTGTGTTTGTTTTTGAAAATAGCAAGGATTGTTTTGAAATGGGACAAGTAACTAGAAGCTATCTACCTACTCAAAAGTCTTTCTTGTGTATTTTTATTCCTTTGACATTGTTGATTTACCATTGATTTGGTAAGCAACCCTATCTTTGGATGTAAACGGGACGGGCGTGGGTCATCGTATAACCATGATAGCAATATTGCTAAGTACCTTGGCATTTTTTGAGGGATCAAGATCATTTTCGTAAGGCAACTTCGAATAGTGTCATCGAGGGACTATGATCTTTTGATTTCGTTTGTTTTACCAAGATACTTTGCATGCATATCATGGCTATTTTGTAAGGCAGCCGAGTGGAGATACCTTAAGGGTGTTTGTGTGCAAGTGTGTTTGATTGCACGCATGATTTTATCTTGAATTAGGATTTTCTATTTCATTGATTTTATCTTGCCATACATATCCTAATTGCTAGCATTTACATTTGAAAGCAATAAAAATAAGGAAATGTAAAATCCTACGCTATTACAATATTTAGGGGGTGGGGGATATACATTTATAAATGGGGAATCCAGCGAGAAAAATAAAGAAAAATAACAAGGGGAAGAAAAAGAGAAAGAGAGAGAGGGCTAACATGCTGCTGAGAGGAAGTCAGAAGTTCTGACCCAGGCCTGCTGCAGGATATCAACCTGTTAGTGAAAATGTATGAGTCAGAACTTCTGACTCTGGTGCGCTGCAAAACAGAAACCTGTTAGTGGGGAGGTCAGAAGTTCTGACTCCCATGCGCTGCAAAACAAAAATTTGTTAATGGGGAAGTCAGAAGTTCTGACCCTGCTGGGAACACAAAAATTTTAAGAAGTTCTAATATCATTGATAACAAAACAGGTTTCGGAAGTGCTGGCGTCAAAGTCAGAACTTGGTTTCCCGCTGTGCTAGTCAGAACATCTGCAATTTGGTTATTTCTCCCCAAAACAGAAAACATGCCTAAGGCACTTTCAGCAGGTATCATGGCGCCTCAGAAGTAAAGAGAAACAGAAACAACAACAAAAAATCAGAGGCAAGTATGCCTTTGCTAATTCTAACTCTGAGTCTCAGTTTCTTCCAGACAGTTCTGAGCTGATTCGTTCTCCACTTAAGCATGCAGAGGCATAAAAATCTCAGAACGTAAATAACATCAGAAGCATGATATTTACATTGTGTTTATTGAGCATGCAAATTTGACGATGCTTAGCAGCATGGTGAGAGTCAGCAGGTGCTTACCTTGCTGTTGGAAGAAAATCTGTGAATTGGAGCTAGCTTTAGCTCTTATGGTGTTCTGGACAGATTATTTGTATGAGTGGATAGAGGGTATATATGTGGTCAAAAACTGTATGGGCGTTCTTTAGTTAAGAAAAAAAATTGGGTGCAAATGAAGTTTTAAGGCAGGGGATTCAAAGCTGTGTTTAAGGTTCTTGAAACACCAGGAATTTTGGCAGAGTTTCACAATGTTTTCTAGCTAGAATTTTTTGTTTCTCTTCTAGCAATTTTCTGGGTTTTTTGACCGGGCTTTTTCAGTGGAAAATGGTGCTCTATTTATAGGCAAGGCTTTGTGGATTTTTTAAATGTTTAAGTGGCGCCAATACCATGCAATAGGTGTTGACTTGCTCTTGAAGGAAGTTCATGAAAAGTTGTGATGATGGACAGCTTTTCAGCCTAGGCTGGAACAGTAAGCGAGGATTAAGGAAAAGTGACACCCATAGGCGAAAAGTGGCGCATAGATCCATACCTAAACTTGCACGAGGGTGTTACTATGCCACACGTGGAGAGACCCCTTGGATGAATGCTCAAAAGTGGTTGTAAGCATTAATGAGCATTAAATGGTGATGAGATTTGTCAAAATCAGAAATCTTATAATAGGGAATTTTGCATCATTACCTAAAACCTGAGCCAGCAGTTCTGCTTCACCAGAAAACAATGCAAACCAAGCTCTGACCTTGGCCTCCTACTGTCTCAGCAAATTCTGAGGGTTTTCCAGACTTTCCAGCATGTTCTTTTGATCTGCCTCTGAAAACTCTGGACTTAGAGATTCTGCTTTAGTATTACACCCAATCTTATAACCCCTTCATCTTTTGATTCTGGCATGTTCTGAAGGAGCCCTCAGGCTTCTTTACTTTCTTTGCATTCCTCTAGTAAACTCTGGCTGAACTTACGTAACTGCTGAAAGAGCCATGTTCTATTTGAAGATTACATGTTGAACCGCGTTTACATCCTCTAACTGAGTTGGTGTAGCTGCTGAAGAGCCACCTTCTGACTGAATGTTATATGCTGAGCCAAGTTTGCAACTTCCGACCGTTTCTGCCTGGAGGTTGGTTCAGAAGTTCTGAAGTGTCATTTTTCTTAAATACTTTAGAAAAATTCTAAGTATTTAGAATTTAACTTTTTCAAGGTAAAATTTGACTTTTGAGCTTGCAAATGACCACTTTGCTCTTGTAAATGGTTCACTTGGAAAGAAATGATAATTCAGGGCTTGGATTTGTTTAAGAGGAAATCTGGGAATCCAGGATGATTTCCTGAAGAATGAGAGGGCAAATTTTGGGGTACAACAGCTGCCCCTGTTCAATCTTCTTGAACCTGAAGAGTTAGATTGGCGAGCTTTGCCGTTCGTGACTTGAAGGTAAAAGATGATTGGACACTAGAGTGCCCATAAATTTGCACTTGACACAGTGTAATTGAGGGAATGGGCTTAAAGATTCCATTTGGAGAGGTGATAGAATCTTGTTGGAGATGGGCTTGTAGATGCCATCCAAGAATGTTTGTTGAATTGTAAGTTATAAGTCAAAAGAATAAGTATCAGAATGGTGTCCATATCTGGAACGTATCTGAACTGTTTTGAACTTGAATCTAAATAAGTGACAGAATGGCAACCGTGCCTGGAGCGTATCTGAACTGTATCTGAAAGTTTGATACCGAAATGAGTAATAGAATGACTTCCGTGTTTGGAGTGTACATGTATTGTATCTTAAGGTCTGAATGAGTAATAGAATAGCTTCCGTGTCTGGAGCGTATACGTATTGTATCTAAAGGAATCTGGAATAAGTATCAGAATGTCATCCATATATGGAGCATATCTGAACTATCTCTAGAAGGAAACTGAATGAGTATCAGGATGGTATCTGTATCTGGTGCGTATCTGAACTGTATCTGAAAGGAATCTGGAATAAGTAACAGAATATCCTCCATATCTGGAGCGTATCTGAATTATCTCTAGAAGGAAATCTGAATGAGTATCAGGATGGCATCCGTATCTAGTGCGTATCTGAACTGTATCTGAAAGGAATCTGGAATAAGTATCAGAATGTCCTCCATATCTGGAGCGTATCTGAACTATCTCTAGAAGGAAATCTGAATGAGTATCAGGATGGCATTTGTATCTGGTGCGTATCTGAACTGTATCTGAAAGGAATCTGGAATAAGTATCAGAATGTCCTCCATATCTGGAGCGTATCTGAATTATCTCTAGAAGGAAATCTGAATGAGTATTAGGATGGCATTCGTATCTGGTGCGTATCTGAATTGTATCTGAAAGGAATCTAGAATAAGTATCAGAATGTCCTCCATATCTGGAGCGTATCTGAACTATCTCTGAAGGAAACTGAATGAGTATCAGGATGGCATCCGTATCTGGTGCGTATCTGAATTGTATCTGAAAGGAATCTGGGATAAGTATCAGAATGTCCTCCATATCTGGAGCGTATCTGAACTATCTCTAGAAGGAAATCTGAATGAGTATCAGGATGGCACCCGTATCTGGTGCGTATCTGAACTGTATCTGAAAGGAATCTGGAATAAGTATCAGAATGTCCTCCATATCTGGAGCGTATCAGAACTATCTCTAGAAGGAAATCTGAATGAGTATTAGGATGGCATCCGTATCTGGTGCGTATCTGAACTGTATCTGAAAGGAATCTGGAATAAGTATCAGAATGTCCTCCATATCTGGAGTGTATCTAAACTATATCTAGAAGGAAACTGAATGAGTATCAGGATGACATCCGTATCTGGTGCGTATCTGAACTGTATCTGAAAGGAATCTGGAATAAGTATCAGAATGTCCTCCATATCTAGAGCGTATCTGAACTATCTCTAGAAGGAAATCTGAATGAGTATCAGGCTGGCATCCGTATCTGGTGCGTATCTGAACTGTATCTGAAAGGAATCTGGAATAAGTATCAGAATGTCCTCCATATCTGGAGCGTATCTGAACTATCTCTAGAAGGAAATCTGAATGAGTATCAGGATGGCATCCTTATCTGGTGCGTATCTGAACTGTATCTGAAAGGAATCTGGAATAAGTATCAGAATGTCCTCCATATCTGGAGCGTATCTGAACTATCTCTAGAAGGAAACTGAATGAGTATCAGGATGGCATCTGTATCTGGTGCGTATCTGAACTGTATCTGAAAGGAATCTGGAATAAGTATCAGAATGTCCTCCATATCTGGAGCGTATCTGAACTATCTCTAGAAGGAAACTGAATGAGTATCAGGATGGCATCCGTATTTGGTGCGTATCTGAACTGTATCTGAAAGGAATCTGGAATAAGTATCAGAATGTCCTCCATATCTGGAGCGTATCTGAACTATCTCTAGAAGGAAACTGAATGAGTATCAGGATGGCATCCGTATCTGGTGCGTATCTGAACTGTATCTGAAAGGGATCTGGAATAAGTATCAGAATGTCCTCCATATCTGGAGCGTATCTGAACTATCTCTAGAAGGAAACTGAAAGAGTATCAGGATGGCATCCGTATCTGGTGCGTATCTGAACTGTATCTGAAAGGAATCTGGAATAAGTAACAGAATGTCCTTCATATCTGGAGCGTATCTGAACTATCTCTAGAAGGAAACTGAATGAGTATCCGGATGGCATCCGTATCTGGTGCGTATCTAAACTGTATCTAGAATCTTTGAACATTGTTATTGGTAGCTGTTAATCTTATCCTGAAAAGGGTAAAATGTTAGCTGAAACACAAAGTTATGTTGCATGAAATGTATGATGCAATAAATGTGCTTTATCAATGTTTGTGATTTATGGATGTAATGTGTGCGCATGTAAGCTGATTAGCTGTTTTACTGAGGAAAATAAATCCTTGACTGCTGTCGGGGAAAATAAATCCTTGACTACTGAGGATAAGAAATTCTTGGCGACTGTTGGGGATTAAGGGATCCTTCATGTCTTGAAGTTGGAGTATTGACAAAAATTCCGTTGTGAGTAATGCCATATACTGCCTGAGTAATCTGCTTAGAGAATCCATAGAACTTTGATGACTTCTATTGGGGGTTACACAATAGGAATCCTTATTCTGCTGGGGAATAGAGAAAACTCTGATGACTTCTGTGGGGAATTAAGAATGAGAATCTTCATTCCATTGGGAAGCAATAAAAACTCTGTGGGGAAGAAAGCTTACTGCTGGGGAGTAGGTTCAAGAGTTTGGGTTGTCTTCCATTCTACTGGGGAATTATCCTAGGTTGGGATAAACAAAAGTTAACTGTTATCTGGTTGATTTTCATACTTCAAGACAACTTGTTGGGGGATTTGAAGAAATTGAATGGTTTTCGCTGGGGATCGGTAGTTTAAAGTTTTGGCTCCGCTGGGGATTGGGAGTTTGAAGTTTTAACTCGGATGGGGATTTAGATGATGTACTGTAGGGATTGCTCATGGAATAGCCTAAAGACGTTTTCCTATCCTTTCAATATGTCAGTAATTGTTCTCTTCCATCCTGTTTATTTGTAAACAGTAATTATGTTCAAATGCATATGTTCATTAATGAACCACTGGACGTTTTTGCAAATAAAAACACAAGTGTAAAGAAAAAGGCAAATAGTTTTCTGTACTTTGAAAGAGACATCTTTGTATTTACTTTGAATAAGTATTTTGTACAAAGGAGACAGACATCCTAGTAAGAGGATGGTGTCATAAAAGTAAGAAAAATTTATACAAAGAAAGATAGCTATGTGAAAAAATCCCATGGGGTTCCCATTCTGCTATAGCCTTCGTATCTTTGAATATCTTGTCCATTCGCTGCTTCGTCCGAAGATGATTGAATTGATCAGAAGCTCAGAGTTTGTCAATGAAGAGATTGTCCTTAAAGTGATCCGACGAGACATAGTCATACGCTTTAATTCCCTAACTTTTTCCTGGACCGCCCTTTCGGGTTTTCAGTCCACCGGGAAACCCTTTTTTGCCCAAGTTGCCCTTTCGGGTTTTCAACTTGCCGGGTGTACATATTTTTTTTTTATCCCTAATTTTTTCCTGAACCTTTTGGTTCGCCGGGATGCCCTTGTTTTGCCTAGGTGTGTCAACCTAGCGGGTCATTCATGCGTAGTATCTTTTGACTATGTCTGCGTTCGCAGGGTGCGGCAGGTCGTCACTGTCCATGGTGGTTAAGATCATTTCCCCACCAGAAAAGATGTTCTTGATAATGGTCCTTCATAGGTAGGAGTCCATTTGCCCCTGGGATCACTTTGTGGAAAGATGATGTGCTTGATCACTAGATCTCCAACTTGATATGTCTGGCGTCTGACTTTCTTGTTGAAAGCCTTGATCATCCGCTTTTGATACGTCTGACCATGGAAAACAGCAGTAAGCCTCTTTTCGTCAATTAAGTTCAATTGATCAAGTCGGGTCTGGATCCAATCGTCTTCACTCAAACCTGCATCCTTCATGATTCTCAAAGAGGGAATCTGAACCTCAATAGGTAAAACAACCTCCATGCCATAAACCAAGGAATAGGGTGTTGCCCCAGTTGATGTGTGAGCCGTGGTACAGTACTCGTGGAGAGCAAACGGTAGCATTTCATGCCAGTCTTTGTAGGTGACTGTCATCTTTTGTATGATCTTTTTGATATTTTTGTTAGCAGCTTCGACTGCACCATTCATCTTTGGCTGATAGGGAGATGAATTGTGATGTTGAATCTTGAATTGTTCGCACAAAGCGGTGATCATAGTATTGTTAAGGTTTGTACCGTTGTCAGTGATGATCCTTTCGGGGATACCGTACCGGCAAATAATATTTTGTTTGATGAAGCGGGCAACAACATTCTTAGTAACGGATGCGAAGGAAGCTGCTTTGACCCACTTGGTGAAATAGTCAATGGCCACTAGAATGAAGCGGTGTCCATTGGATGATGTAGGCTTGATCTCTCCAATCATGTTGATTCCCCGCATAACGAAGGGCCAAGGATATGTTAAGACATTTAGAGGAACAGGAGGCACGTGCACCTTATCTGCATAGATTTGAAACTTATGATAGGTCCGGGAGTGTTGATAGCAGTCAGCTTCCATGGTAGACCAGTAATAGCCTGCCCGTAGAATCTTTTTCGCCATCGTATGCCCACTAGAGTGAGTGCCAAAGGTACCTTCATGCAATTCCTCCATGATCTTTTCAGCTTCAATCTTGTCCACACAACGGAGCAGAATAGAATCATGATTACGCTTGTACAGGATGCCATTACTTAGGAAGAACTTAGCTGAGAATCTCCTTAAGAACTTTTTGTCATTGACTGAAGCTCCTTCTAGATATTCTTGAGCCTCGGGATACCTTTTGACTTCATGAAACCACGGCTGGTCCACTACTTCTTCGGTATTAATCTCGTGACAGTATGATGGCTCGTTCATCCGTTCAATGGTGATTTGGGGAGCCTCATTATCCCAATCAAGTTTAAACATAGATGACATTGTAGCTAGAGCATCTGCTAGCTAATTTTCTTCTCGCGGGAAATGCTCGAAGGTAATCTGCTCGAAATGTGGTAACAATGTCAAAACATGTTCTTTGTAAGGGATGAGGTTTGGATGTTTAGTGTCCCACTTTCCTTTGATCTGACTGATGACCAAAGCTGAGTCCCCAAACACATCTAAAGATTTGATTCCCAAGTCTATGGCAGCCTTGAGACCAAACATGCATGCTTCATATTCTGCCATGTTATTCGTACAGTTGAAGCAAAGTCTGGCGGTGAAAGGAGTATGGCATCCTTCCGGAGATATGAGCACAACACCGATACCGTTTCCAAGTGCATTGGAGGCCCCATCAAAGTATAGGGTCCATCGAGATCCTTGTTCAGGTCCGTCATATGGTCTTATCTCTTCGCAGTTGTCCAATGTCATGATGTATTCGTCAGGGAAGTCAAACTTCATGGATTGGTAATCTTCTACAGCTTGATGAGCCAGATGATCAGCCAGCACACTGCCCTTTATAGCTTTTTGGGTAGTGTATTATATGTTGTATTCCGTTAGGATCATCTTCCATCTAGCTATCCTCCCGGACAGAGCATGCTTCTCAAAGATGTACTTTATCGTATCCATCTTAGATATCAGCAAAGTGGTATGAGTCAACATATACTGCCTTAGCCGGCGAGCAGCCCATACCAAAGCGCAGCAAGTTTTCTCGAGCAGTGAATATTTGGTTTCACAGTCGGTAAACTTTTTGCTTATGTAATAAATGGCATGCTCTTTTCGGCCAGACTCGTCATGCTGCCCCAGTACGCACCCCATTGAATTCTCTAAGACGGTCAAATACATGATTAGCGGTCTTCCCTCGACTGGTGGCATCAAGACAGGAGGTTCTAGCAAATACTCCTTGATTTTATCGAAAGCAATCTGACATTCATCATTCCATCTGACTACTTGATCTTTCTTCAACAGCTTGAAGATTGGTTCACAGGTAGACGTTAGGTGAGAGATGAATCTAGCAATGTAGTTTAGGCGTCCCAAGAAACCTCTGACTTCCTTCTCAGTGCGAGGAGCAGGAATTTCTTGTATAGATTTGACTTTGGCAGGATCAACCTCGATGCCTTTGTTGCTGACAATGAAACCTAAGAGCTTACCGGACCGGACTCTGAATGTACACTTGTTTGGGTTCAGTCTTAGCTTGTACTCCTTCAATCTAACAATCAGCTTTTGCAAGTGATCAAGGTGTTCTTCTTCAGTTTGTGACCGGGCTATCATGTCATCTACATAGACCTCTATCTCATGATGTATCATATCATGAAACAAAGCTACCATGACGCGTTGATAGGTTGCCCCGACATTCTTCAGTCCGAATGGAATCACTTTGTAGCAGAACGTCCCCCACTGTGTGACAAATGTAGTTTTATCCATGTCCTCAGGTGCCATTTTGATCTGGTTATAGCCTGAGAATCCGTCCATGAAAGAAAATACTTTGTGCTGAGCTGTATTGTCAACCAGGATGTCGATGTGTGGAAGTGGAAAATCATCTTTAGCGCTGGCCCTGTTTAAATATCTATAATCCATGCACATTCTCACTTTGCCGTCCTTTTTAGGCACGAGCACAATGTTGGCCACCCATTGAGGATAGGAAGTAAGAGCCATAAATCCAGCATTGAACTGTTTCATAACTTCTGCTTTGATCTTCTCGGACATGTCAGGTCTCATGCGACGGACCTTTTGTTTCACTGGTGGACAGTCTTCTCTGGTGGGTAGACGGTGTACCACAATGTCTGTATCGAGTCTCGGCATGTCTTCGTATGACCAGGAAAAGATATCAACATAATCATTCAATAGCTGAATTAGGCGCTACTTGACACTCGGCTCTAGATTGACACCTATTTTGATTTCCTTTTTATCATCCTCAGTGCCCAAGTTGATTGTATCCAACTGCTCCTCATGAGGCTGAATTGCTCTTTCCTCTTGTTGTAATAGTCTGGCCAATTCCCCTGGCACCTCACAATCTTCCTCACCTTCGTATTCGGCTTGGTAGACTAGATCTTCAGAGTCACTAAAGGCTATAGCAGTATCGTTACCCATGGGATCCGGAATGGAAGGGTACCTGCATTAGTGAGTGTGGGTGTGTGTAAGGGTATAGCCATATTGAAACAATAAAATGTAAAAGAGAGAAAATGAGCATAAAAGGTTTATATGTGAAAAAGGGTCCATGATTCATTGAATGACATATGTAGATGAAATAAAAACCCTTACAAATGGACCATTGTGCCTCGGGTAAGACACAAGGTTTTCAAAGTGCGAATTGTTTGTGAATTATTACAGTCCAACAGAAATGTAAAAGATAAATTACTGCGATATGAAAGTTATCGGAACAAAGTCTTTCGCTTCCCAGTTGCAAAGTCCTCCACTGACAGTAGGAAATATCCAATCTTCCAAGCTGCCCTCCTCTTAATTTTCCTCTACCACACTGACATTTTGGTTGGTAATCTTCAAAGGTGGCCCCCCAGCACGGGCACGACACACAGCCTTCTGACCAGTCGAAGTAAACCCTAAGCCGAACTTGTCTGATTTGTAAGGAATGTCTGGAAGCTGACCCCATATTATGCATCCCCCTTCTTCCACTACTGCCCTTGCATCCTTTAGAGATGACATCCGAGGTGGAAGTCTTGTGATCTTAGGAGTCGAGGATACCGCCTTGGTCACTGCTATTTCTGGAGAGACTTCTTCAAAATGTTGGAAAGGGGTCTCTATGAATTCGCTATCCAATTCTACATAGCGGAAGGAATTCAGATGACTAATCATATACTCCTCCTCCCCATGGACAGTTATGATCTTCCCTTGGACGGGGTACTTGAGCATCTGATGCAAAGTAGAGGTTACAGCACCGGCGTTGTGGATCCAGGGGCGTCCCAACAGACAGGAATAAGAAGGACGGATGTCCATCACATAGAAAGTTGAGTTGAAGACCTGAGTTCCCACCTTTATTGGGATGTCCACCTCCCCGTGGACCATCCTCTTCGAACCATCAAAAGCTCTCACCACTATATTGCTGGGTTTTAGAGTCAGCCCCTCGCAATCCAACCTATCAAGGGCTTTCTTCGGCAAGACATTTAAAGATGACCCAGTATCAACTAAGACATGAGCTAGGGTTGTTCCTCTACACTCCACTGAGACATGTAATGCATCATTGTGTTTCCTCCCTCGGGGTGTCAAGTTAGCATCGGAGAAGCCCAGGCCATTATCAGTTGTCAAACTGGCCACACAGTCCTGGAACTGGTCAGCAGACGTCTCTTGCGGCACATGAGTTGTCTTCAGAAACTTTACCAGAGCTTTGGCGTGTGCTTCAGAGCATAACAACAGGGCTAGCATAGAGATCTTGGAAGGGGTCTGCCCCAATTGTTCAACCACATCATAATCATTTTTCTTAATGATCCTCAGGATTTCTTCCATCTCCTTCTTGGATGTTTCAGGAATAGCTAGTGATTGAGCCTTCGTCTGGACAGGCTCCTCTTGAACATTCTTTCCTTTATTCTCAACAGTGGAAGTAGGGATAGGAATTGTATTGTCTTTGTTGTTAGGATCATTTGCAGGTACAATCACTGGTACAGATGTAATATTCGGAATGGCCACAGGTCCAAAGACTGCTGCTGGAGGAGCAATCTCTGGAGAGAAGATCCTACCACTGTGGGTGATCTTGCTAGTTGCAACAATATTGCTAATGTCGGAATTATCCTCTTCGGAGCTTTCTTCTTCGGCAGTCAATTCAATCTGTTTAATATCATGGTAGTAGATTTCTCCACCATAGTTCCATGGTACTGATTTATCTGATTTGTATGGGGCAGGCTCGGGCATTGTCATCTTAAGTAGAGCGGTCTTTGGAGCAGGTGTAATCCTAACGGGTCTTTTAGGGGCCCTGGAAGGATTGTCCTAAATGGTTATTATTGAAACTTATTTCACTGGAACAGGTGAAACAGGAGCTTTCTCAAACAAAATTTCTTCGTTATCAATCAGTTGTTGGATTCCTTTCTTCAACAGAGGACAGTCAAATGATAAGGACAGACAAATATGGCAGTCTTTGTCACAACCTAGGAAGATGCCATCTTTTAACAAATTCAACTTGATGGTCGGGAGCGGAGTTAACAGTTCATCCACGGTAGCAACAAACAGATCTTCTTCAATAGCGTTGGAATTATGACCATGCCTCAGCATCGGAGCGGAAATAACATTCGGTTTCTCAGGCGCTTCAAACTCAACTTCCTTCGCGTCTATTAGATCTTAAATCTTATTCTTCAGAGCCCAACAGTTGTTGGTGTCGTGCCCTGGACTTTCAGAATGGTACGCGCATCTGGCGTTAGGATGGTAATGTGGAGAAATAGTATTAGGATTCTTTGGTGCCTCTTTTAGGGCGGCCAGATTCAACTTCAGGAGATGTGGCAGAACTTGGGCTGGAGTCATGTTAATCTTGGTAAACTGCCGAACTGGCCTTTCTACCCTTTGCTGACTATTTCTTGGTTGGTCTGATGCAGGCTTCGGAATCATAACGGCCCCCACCGTTGGTCGGCGCTTGGTTCTTCCCTGATTTCTCTGTGAATAGACAGCAGATACTTCCTTTCTTCCTGTGAAGGGATTTTTTACAGCAGCTGAGACAGACGCGTCCTTCTGAATTTTCCCATTTCTTATACCAGCCTCCACTCTTTCGCCAGTTAGAATCAATTTGGTAAACCCTGCAGAGGAACTTCCAATCAGATGATTAAAGAAAGGGCCTGACAGAGTTCCCAAGAACATATCCACTAATTCTCTTTCAGACAAGGGGAGTTGCACCCTTCCGGCTAGATCCCTCCACTTTTGGGCGTAGTCTTTAAAACCCTCATTGGAAGCCATAGTCATACTTTGTAGCTGAGTACGGGTCGGCTCCAAGTCGGCATTGTATTGATACTGTTTATAGAAGGTTGCTGCCAAGTCTTCCCAATTATGGACATCTGCTCTCTCCAACTGGTAGAACCAATCAAGCTGCGTTCCTGATAAACTGTCTTGGAAAAAATGGACCCACAAGTCTTTGTCAGCAGAATATGGTTGAATTTTCCTGACATAGGATCTGAGGTGCATTTTAGGGCAAGACACCCCATCATACTTGGAAAATAAAGGTACTTTAAACTTTGGAGGGATTACAATTCCTGACACCAGCCCTAACTCCTCAAAATCTAGCCCCGGTACTCTCTAAATTTCCATAGCGCTTAGTCGCTCTTCCAGGTGTTTGTACTTGTCATCAGCCGGAGGGTATTGTTGTTCAGAGTAGTCCTCTTCCTCCTCTTCTTCTTCTTCAGAATCTTATGGTACTGCCGCTCCCTTTCCTTTTCTCTCCCCCTCTTCAGATGTTGTTGGAAATTCCAAGGTCCTTCTGGCTTGTCCCTGAAATCTTCTGCCCATGATAACCACACCAACTGGCTTTTTCTTCTTTTTCTCTTTTTCTTTTTCTAGCAAAGTCTTCAGCTCCTCCTGCCCCTTGGCTAAGGTCATGAGCAACTGTTGAAATTGTGAATTCTGAGCTTGCAAATCTTTGACTGTTTGTTCGATATCCATCTTGCTGAAATAAACAGCAGAGAGATGAGGAAACTTGGTGTGAAGACCTGTTTATGCTTATGATGAATGATATGTATTCATGCAATGCTTTCAAGGATTCAGAAATTCAAATTTGTTTTAAACAAAAAAGAAACACACGTCATATTAATTAAAATAGAATTGTGAGTACATCAATGCCCCTTGGGTAAAATAATACAAAACTCTAAGGTAAAAAGACGTTGCGCATCCTCTTTGGTGCAATGTAGGTGTTGAGAGTCTACTCTTCGTGAAGTAGCCGAGTGAGTTCCAAAACCTTCTTCTCGCTTGCGTAGAATTGGGCTTCGAAAGTATCGCGCTCTCTGTTGAGCTGTATCCAACTCCTTTGTAAGTCTTCGAGTGATGTTGGCATGTCAGGATGTAGGATGGTGTATCGAACCTCTCCTTCCTTAACAGGCTCTATAATCACTGGGAGAATGGAGGGATAAGGCATCATAAGACTTTGGGCGCGGGTTCGTACCCACTTGAGGTAAGGCTCAAGAGGGATGGAATTCTTATGTCCTAGAGTCTTGCTATCCACCTTGTTGGGCATTCTCTAAGCTCGTATGAATCTCTGACGGAGTCCTTGGTCGTCGTTGTCGTAGTCGAAAACCAATCCTTGAATCAGCATATCATGTGGGCCATCCCTTCGGGCATAACCAAACTGTCTTAGAGCCAAGCATGGGTTGTAGGTGATGCCTCCCCTAATGCCAAGTAGAGGGAAATTGGGGAATTCCCCACAACGGTCAACAATGATGACATTCTCTTTGGATCGAGAACACTAATGAATATCTGAATGGTTAAGTGTCATTAACCGTTGTGACCACCTCAAACCTTGCTCATTCTTCAAGACTGATTGGGGAAGATGAGAAATAAACCATCTTTCCAGGAGAGGAGTGCAACACATGAGAACACCTCTTTTCCTACATGTACGAGTGTGAAAAGAGTGGAGGATATCCCCAAGCAATGTAGGCACCGGGTTACGAGTCATGAAGATTTTGACAGCGCTCACATCTATGAGTTGGTCAGGATTAGGGAACAAGACCATCCCATATATGAGAAGAGCTACAATCTCCTCAAAAGCTTGCATGTCTAGGGAATTCCAACAGCTTTGGGCCTTCTCAAACAGAAACTTTGCCAAGAAGCCTTTGACACCACTTCTAGTTTCCCAATGGGTTGTGACATCAGATGAGTGCAAGTGCAAGGCTTGAGCAATCTCTTCTGGATTTGGATATCTTTCCATACCATTGAAGGGTATTTGATTGAGAATAGGAATCCTCAGAAGTTGAGAGAATTTTTCCAAAGTAGGCACAAGTTGATAGTCAGGAAATATGAAGCAATGATGCAAAGGGTCAAAGAATTGGAAGAGAACTTTCATCATATCCTCCTCTGTGTTGGAAGTGACCAAGTTGAGTAGACGACCATGTCTCTCGGTGAATGGAGAATTCTCAGGAATCCTTTAAGCTAGCTCCTTGAGTTGTGGAGGAATTCTTACAAGGTTGATTTGGATAGTTTTCCTGCGAAGTGAATCCATAACCTACAAAACAAGAACAAAGATGAATCTCCAAAATCCTTGAAATGGTTAGTGAATGCATATGATGTTCATGATGTCCATGATGTTATGCACAAGTATATATGTACAAGCAAATCACACAAGTTCCTAGTTTAGGCTTGCATGGGGTTTCATAGGTAAATACCCTCTTGAAGTTTAGTTGGCTCAACCTGTCCTAGAAATAGTAACCGGGTTCTAAGGAGCTCAATATCACTGGATTGTTTCCTTGTTCATTGTTTCAATTCAAGCCTATTTACTGGCGACCGAAATATTCCAAGGAACCAACCCTTAATGAGTGTAGTATCGAGTATCTACCAACTTCGGACTGCACCAAAGTCGTTCATCTCACTACATCCTAAAAGGCCAAGTTGGTTAAGTAAAGGTTCTAGAAGTTCATTAGTGCTTCATGACATCACTCAGCGGCCCTGTATTCTCTTTGATTAACTCAAAGGCTACCGGTACCCACAAATATGTCGCACTAACATAGCTATTGCTTAGACCATGTCGGTATACCCCGCACAGTTTCCACAACGTATTGCTATTTACCTATAATTTTTCCCAAATCCGGGTAGAGGATTCAAACCCAAACAAAGAACCATAATTGTAAAGCAAACAATTCAAACAAGGTAAGCATGTAAATGTGATCTAAAACCCTAAGGTAACCCCACTCGTAGGATGATTCCCCAGCAGATTCGCCAGTTCTGTGATGCGGTGGGAGAACTGACTTGAGGTTTTGCGTTTGTGTTCATAAATGTTGCGGTTAGCAAGAGTCGCCACCGAATTTTCTTTTATCCAAAAGGAAAGGTAAAAAAGCACAGGAAAGACCTTTGAGATATTTTCTTGAGTTCGGGGGGTAGATTATGAAAAGGGAAGGTGCTAGCACCCTTTTCATCCATGGTTTTCCATGGGCTCTTAGTTACTTGCTTAGATCACTTGCTTTGCCTTGATATTGTTTGAAATGGTGCTTTGTGTGGTTTTGAAAGTATTTTGAAAAGAGGCCATTCGTTTATGCAATCTTTGTAATGATTCTCGTTCGTAAGAATGTATACAAAGATGTTTTTCTTTTGAAAAAATGTTTCAATGTTTTGTAAGATGTTTTGAAATGTGTGTGTTTGTTTTTGAAAATAGCAAGGATTGTTTTGAAATGGGACAAGTAACTAGAAGTTATCTACCTACTCAAAATTATTTCTTGTGTATTTTTATTCCTTTGATATTGTTGATTTACCATTGATTTGGTAAGCAACCCTATCTTTGGATGTAAACGGGACAGGCGTGGGTCATCATATAACCATGATAGCAATATTGCTAAGTACCTTGGCATTTTTTGAGGGACCAAGATCATTTTCGTAAGGCAACTTCGAATAGCGTCATCGAGGGACTATGATCTTTTGATTTCGTTTATTTTACCAAGATACTTTGCATGCATATCATGGCTATTTTGTAAGGAAACCGAGTGGAGATACCTTAAGGGTGTTTGTGTGCAAGTGTGTTTGATTGCATGCATGATTTTATCTTGAATTAGGATTTTCTATTTCATTGATTTTATCTTGCCATACATATCCTAATTGCTAGCATTTACATTTGAAAGCAATAAAAATGCGGAAATGTAAAATCCTACGCTATTACAATATTTAGGGGGTGGGGGATATACATTTATAAATGGGGAATCCAGTGAGAAAAATAACAAGGGGAAGAAAAAGAGAAAGAGAGAGAGGGCTAACGTGCTGCTGAGAGGAAGTCAGAAGTTCTGACCCATGCCTGTTGCAGGATATCAACCTGTTAGTGAAAATGTATGAGTCAGAACTTCTGACTCTGGTGCGCTGCAAAATAGAAACCTGTTAGTGGGGAGGTCAGAAGTTCTGACTCCCATGTGTTGCAAAACAAAAATCTGTTAATGGGGAAGTCAGAAGTTCTGACCCTGCTGGGAACACAACAATTTTCAGAAGTTCTGATATCATTGATAACAAAATAGGTCTCGGAAGTGTTGGCGTCAAAGTCAAAACTTGGTTTCCCGCTGTGCTAGTCAAAACATCTGTAATTTGGTTATTTCTCCCCAAAATAGAAAACATGCCTAAGGCACTTTCAGCAGGTATCATGGCGCCTCAGAAGTAAAGAGAAACATAAACAACAACCAAAAATCAGAGGCAAGTATTCCTTTGCTAATTCTAACTCTGAGTCTCAGTTTCTTCGAGACAGTTCTGAGCTGATTCATTCTCCACTTAAGCATGCAGAGGCGTAAAAATCTCAGAATGTAAACAACATCAGAAGCATGATATTTACATTGTGTTTATTGAGCATGCAAATATGATGATGCTTAGCAGCATGGTGAGAGTCAGCAGGTGCTTACCTTGTTGTTGGAAGAAAATCTGTGAATTGGATCTAGCTTTAGCTCTGATGGTGTTCTAGACAGATTCTTTGTATGAGTGGATAGAGGGTATATATATGGTCAGAAACTGTATGGGCGTTCTTTAGTTAAGAAAACAAATTGGGTGCAAATGAAGTTTTAAGGAAGGGGATTCAAAGTTGTGTTTAAGGTTCTTGAAACACCAGGAATTTTGGCAGAGTTTCACAATGTTTTCTAGCTAGAATTTTATGTTTCTCTTCTAGCAATTTTCTGGGTTTTTTGACCGGTATTTTTCAGTGGACAATGGTGCTCTATTTATAGGCAAGGCTTTGTGGATTTTTTAAACGTTTAAGTGGCGCCAATACCATGCAATAGGTGTTGACTTGCTCTTGAAGGAAGTTCATGAAAAGTTGTGATGATGGACAGCTTTTCAGCCTAGGCTGGAACAGTAAGCGAGGATCAAGGAAAACCCATAGGCGAAAAGTGGTGCATAGATACATGCCTAAACCTGCACGAGGATGTTACTATGCCACACGTGGAGAGACCCCTTGGATGAATGCTCAAAAGTGGTTGTGAGCATTAATGAGCATTAAATGGTGATGAGATTTGTCAAAATCAGAAATCTTGTAATAGGGGATTTTGCATCATTACCTAAAACCTGAGCCAGCAGTTTTGCTTCACCAGAAAACAACGCAAACTAAGCTCTGACCTTGGCCTCATGTTGTCTCAGCAAATTCTGAGGGTTTTCCAGACTTTCCAGCATGTTCTTTTGATCTACCTCTGAAAACTCTGGACTTAGAGATTCTGCTTCAGTATTACACCCAATCTTCTGACCCCTTCATCTTCTGATTCCGGCATGTTCTGAAGGATCCCTCTGGCTTCTTTGCTTTCTTTGCATTCCTCTAGTAAACTCTGGCTGAACTTGCGTAACTGCTGAAAGAGCCATGTTCTGTTTGAAGATTACATGTTGAACCACATTTACATCCTCTAACTGAGTTGGTGTAGCTGTGACACCCCAAATTAATTCATGTGTTAAATAATTAGGAATTTAATTATTAAATTAATTAAAGGCTTAATTAATAATATTTTGGATTAAATGAATGAATTAATTATGGAATTAAAAAGGAAGACCGGGGGTGTAAAGTTGAATTAGAGGTGTGTGTAGTAAAAAGCTCTATTAAAATAATTACTAATTATTATGATTATTATTTGGCAAATAATAAAAGGAAAAGAAAAAGAAGAATAAAAAGGAAAAGGAAAAGAAGGGTTTTGGAAAAACTCAGTGTACGTGAAATTGGAGAAGAGAAGAGAAGAGAGGAAAAAGCCAAACGCCGGGAATTCGAAGGATCATCGCGAGGTAAGGGGTTATTTCGATTACTTAATATGCCTTATAGATTTTGGGATCAATAGAATTGATTAGGCATGTTAGGAATCCCAATTTAGGATTTATGAAATTCAAACCCCAATCCCATGAAATTATGTTTTGATTCAGTTTGAGGTTATGAGGAAATTGTATGATGTTATGGTGTGTTATAATCTCATTAGAATCATGTACTATAACTTGTTTTGACATTGCTGTGAATTGGATTCGTATGGATATGAATTGGATGGGATTTGGAATGAGTAAATGCTGTCAAAACAGCAGTTTTTGACTTTCAGGTCGCAGGAACCGGTTCCCAGTGGGGAGGAACCGAGTTCCCAGTGTAAATTTGCGAAGAAACTGACTTTTTCAACTCAGGAACCAGTTCCTGTATAGGTAGGAACCGGGTTCCAGTACATTTTCCAGAATGGGTGTTTTCTGAACTTCGCAGGAACCGGTTCCTGTATATGTAGGAACCGGGTTCTGTTGTAATTTTTTGAAAAATACTAAACTTTGAAAATTCATAACTTTCAAACCGTAAGTCCGTTTTGAGTGCCGTTTTGGACGTTATTTCTTAAATTAAATACTCTATCTTATAAAATAAGAAAAATAGTATTTTATGAAAAATTATTTTAAAAAGAGTCGAATTTCCGATTTTTGGTAAATCCTGGTATTTTGAGAATGATGTAGAATCGTTGTGAAGTGTTCTGATTTGGTGAATGAGAATTGATACTCATGTGTTGTGCCTGCTATCCATTATGATTGAGATGTGATCCTGTGGTATATTGGTTTTGGCATTATTTGGAATTATGTTGTGATCATATTCCGTTGATTGATATGGCATGTTAGTGATGTACATGCATATGCATTATTTTGGTGAAGTTAATTCCCATTGTGTGGAATTTGAATTGTATTGCCGTTAACCGATACCCGAGAGTGATGGGTGGTTAGGCTGGATTCATGTCCGAGTGTGATGGACGAATCGATGATTGCTTCGGCTGGATTCATGTCCGAGTGTGATGGACGAATCGATGGTTGCTGTATCCGAGTGTGATGGATCAGTGATGGGTGACTTGGTCACGTGTTGGTACCACATGCATTATGTCTGTATTTATGTTTGCATGGAATTGTAACATGTTAGGATGTCTTCCAGTGTTACAATTCTTTGGTTGATTCTTGAATTGTGCATAATGACTTGTATGATTGTAACTGTGTGGTGAATCTGAATTTATGCTAAAATGGGTGAAATAATATGCTTGTGATATAATATTGATTGAGAAACTTATAATGCATGTTAATTATGAGAAATCTCACCCTTACTTTAATGATTTCAGATTAAAGTTAGCAGCTCGGGAGTTGGTGAGGATGGCTCTAGAGCTATGTTATTTTAGTCCGCATGTCAGTGTCGTGCTCTGATAGGTTGTAACACTGGGGGAAACGTTTGAATGACGAGTTTTACTTTCTATTGTTTAATTTATGTTGGGAATACTTACGAAGTGAAGTTATTTCGGGTTTGAGATATTTCCGCTGTGTAGAACATGATGTTGATTTAAATATTTATAATAATAATTCCTTCAGTAAAGCATGACAACTGTAAATTTGAGGTTTTATATTTATCTTGAATTGTGACATCCCTGTTTTTCATGTTACTCTGATTTAATTAATATATTCGCGGGTTATTTAGAAGGGGTGTTACAATAGTGGTATCAGAGCATAGTCGGTCTTGTCTTGTGTCGTTATCCCTTTTGTATGCGACTAGTGTAAGATGACACTGTCGATACCTGTGTGCTGATGAGGTTGTTTTGTAATGTTACAGAACAATGGCCGGAAGAGGTAACGGAAGAAACGACGATGCTCTTGCTGAAGCATTGGGAATGTTGGCTGGAGTACTCGGAGGGAACTAGCAGGAAGCTGTGATTGGTGCTGACCGACAATTGGGGAATTTTCAGAGGAATAATACTCCGTTGTTCAAGGGTGCACATGATCCCGAAGGTGTTCAGAAATGGTTGAAGGAGATCGAGAGGATCTTCAGAGTAATTGACTGTGCTGAAGGGCTGAAGGTGAGATACGGAACTCACATGTTAGCAGAGGAAGCTGATGACTGGTGGGTTGCTACCAGAACTGAAATGGAAGAAGATGGTATTGCGTTAACTTGGGCTGTGTTCAGGAGGGCTTTTCTGAAGAGGTACTTTCCTGAAGACATCAGAGGCAAGAAGGAGATTGAGTTTCTGGAACTCAAGCAGGGTAACAAGACTTTCAGTGAGTATGCTTCGAAGTTTACTGAGTTAGCGAAGTATTATGCTCATTATGCTAACGATGCAGATGGAGAATTTTCCAAATGTATCAAGTTTGAGAATGGTCTTCGTGATGAGATTAAGCAGGGTATTCGGTATCAGCGTATCCGAAGATTTCCTGATCTGGTTGACTGTAGTAGGATTTTAGAGGAGGATCTTGCTAGCACTAAGTCGAATGCTCGAGGGCATGTCGATAGGAAGGGTAAGCAACAGATGGATCGTGGTAAGCCTTATGATAGAAATAATCAGAAATCTGGTGGTTGGAGGAAGCCTAGTGGGGGAGACTCTGGTTCTTCCATTAAGTGTTACAGATGTGGTGAAAGGGGGCATAAAGCTAATGAGTGCAAGAATGATGCAAAGAAGTGTGACAACTGTGGGAAATTTGGTCATGTAGCTGCTGAGTGCAGAGTCAGAAGGATAACTTGTTACAACTGTGGTGAAGAAGGTCATACCGTCCTCAGTGTACAAAACCCAAGAAGGATCAAGCTGGTGGTAAAGTGTTTGCATTATCTGGGTCAGAGACTAAGCCAGATGATCGGCTGATTAAAGGTACATGTTTTATTAATGACATACCTTTGATTGCGATTATTGATACTGGAGCTACGCATTCTTTTATTGCTTTGGATTGTGCTAAAAGATTGAATTTGGAAATTTCTAATATGGATGGAAGTATGGTTATTGATACTCCTGCGTCGGGTTCAGTGACTACTTCGTATGTTTGTAGGAATTGTCCTATTGTGATTTTTGGTAGGGGTTTCGGTATGGATTTGGTGTGCCTACCGTTAGAGCAACTTGATATCATCCTTGGAATGAACTGGTTGGAATTCAACCAGGTTCATATCAACTGTTTTGCGAAGACGGTTATTTTTCCTGAAGAGGTTGGTGTCGAAGATGTGACTATGTCGGTTAAACAGATGAACCTAGCTGTGAAAGATGGTGTTGTGGTATTTATGTTGTATTCTGCAATAGAAGCGGAGAGAAAAGCAAAGAGTGATGGATTGCCAGTGGTGAATGAATTTCCAGAGGTGTTTCCGGAAGACGTTAGTGAATTGCCACCTGAGAGGGAGGTAGAATTTACTATAGATTTGATTCTTGGAACTAGTCTGGTGTCGATGGCGCCTTACCGTATGTCGGCATCTGAATTAGCGGAGTTAAAGAAACAGTTGGAGGAGTTAATTGAGAAGAAGTTTATTCGTCCGAGTGTTTCACTGTGGGGTGCTCCGGTGTTGTTGGTTAAGAAGAAATAAGGTTCAATGAGATTATGTGTTGATTACAGACAGCTGAATAAAGTTACGATCAAGAATCGGTATCCTTTGCCGAGGATCGATGATTTGATGGAT
Source organism: Vicia faba (assembly GCA_948472305.1). NCBI lineage: Eukaryota > Viridiplantae > Streptophyta > Magnoliopsida > Fabales > Fabaceae > Vicia > Vicia faba. Next base: position 155,554 of record CATIWC010000258.1, on the reverse strand, counting down.
CAACTAGTTGGAGCTTGTGTATTTAGTAAGATTGATCTGAGATCTGGATATCATCAGATTCGTGTGAAGTCGAAAGATATTCAGAAAACTGCATTTAGAACGAGGTATGGACATTACGAGTATTCTGTTATGCCGTTTGGAGTTACTAATGCACCTGGTGTTTTCATGGAGTATATGAACATGATATTTCATCCGTATCTTGATAAGTTTGTGGTGGTGTTCATTGATGATATTCTAATTTATTCGAAGAGCGATGAAGAGCATGCAGAACATCTCAGAGTTGTGTTGGAATTGTTGAAAGAGAAGAAGCTTTATGCGAAGTTGTCCAAGTGTGAATTCTGGTTAAGTGAAGTAAGTTTTCTTGGCCATGTAATTTCCAAGAATGGAATTGTTGTGGATCCTACGAAGGTAGAAGCAGTATCTCAGTGGGAAGCGCCGAAGAATGCTTCTGAGATCCGTAGTTTTCTGGGTCTTGCAGGTTATTACAGGAAGTTTATAGAAGGATTTTCCAAATTAGCGTTACCGTTGACTAAGTGGACCAGGAAGGGTCAGATGTTTGTTTGGGATGTTGAATATGAGAAAGGATTTTAAGAGCTGAAGAGGAGGTTGACAAGTGCTTCGATCTTGATTTTGCCAAATCCGACTAAGTCTTTTGTTGTGTATTGTGACGCATCATTAATGGGATTAGGTGGTGTGTTGATGCAAGATAAGCAGGTGGTGGCTTATGCTTCGAGACAATTGAAAATACATGAAAGGAATTATCCGACTCATGATTTGGAGTTGGCAGCTGTTGTGTTTGTTTTGAAGTTGTGGAGGCATTATTTATATGGTTCTCGGTTTGAAGTGTTCAGTGATCACAAAAGTCTGAGGTATCTCTTTGATCAGAAAGAGTTGAATATGAGGCAGAGGAGATGGTTAGAATTTCTAAAGGATTATGATTTAGGTTTGAATTACCATCCTGGTAAGGCAAACGTTGTTGTGGATGCCTTGAGTAGGAAGTCCTTGCATATGTCAATGTTAATGGTCCGTGAGTTAGATTTGGTTGAGCAGTTCAGAGATTTAAGTTTGGTATGTGAAACTACTCCGAATAGTGTGAAATTGGGTATGTTGAAACTGACTAGTGGTATTCTGGAAGAAATTCGGAATGGACAGAAGTCCGATGTTGGGTTAGTTGATAAATTGACATTGATCAACCAAGGTCAAGGAGGCGAGTTCTGGATTGATGAGAATGGTGTTATGAGATTTGGTAATAGGGTGTGTGTTCCGGATGTTGCAGAGATTAGGAAGAGTATTTTGGAAGAAGGACATCGTAGTGGATTGAGTATTCATCCTGGTGCTACTAAAATGTACCATGATTTGAATAAGTTGTTTTGGTGGCCGGGAATGAAAAAGGAAATTGTTGAGTTTGTGTATGCTTGTTTGGTTTGTCAGAAGTCGAAGATTGAGCATCAGAAACCGTCAGGATTGATGGAACCGTTGTTTGTTCCGGAATGGAAATGGGATGGAATCTCTATGGATTTTGTGTCTGGGTTGCCAAGGACATCGAAGAATTGTGATTCTATCTGGGTTATTGTTGATCGGTTGACGAAATCTGCTCACTTTATTCCGATAAGAATGGATTATCCGATGGAAAGGTTGGCCGAATTGTATGTTGAGAAGATTGTGAGTTTGCATGGTATTCCTTCTAGTATTGTGTCGGATCGAGATCCGAGGTTTACATCTAAATTCTGGACGGGATTTCAAGAAGCTTTGGGTACTAAGTTGCATTTGAGTTCCGCTTATCATCCACAGACAGATGGTCAAACGAAGAGAACGATTCAGTCGTTGGAAGACTTGTTAAGAGCTTGTGTGTTGGAGAAAGGTGGAGCTTGGGATAGTTATCTACCATTGGTTGAGTTTACCTACAACAATAGTTTTCATTCGAGCATTGGTATGGCTCCGTTTGAGACATTGTATGGTAGGAGGTGTCGGACACCGTTGTGTTGGTATGAATCTGGAGAGAGTGTTGTGATTGGACCAGAAATTGTCCAACAGACTTCGGAAAAGATTAAGATGATTCAGGAGAAGATGAGGACTTCTCAGAGTCGTCAGAAAAGTTATCACGATAAGAGGAGGAAAGATATTGAGTTTAGCGAAGGAGAACATGTTTTTATGCGAGTTACTCCGATGACTAGTATTGGTCGAGCTTTGAAGTCAAAGAAGTTGACTCCATGTTTTATTGGTCCGTTTCAGATTACCAAGAGAGTTGGGAAAGTTGCTTATCAGATTGCTTTGCCGCCGTCACTTGCAAATTTGCATGATGTTTTTCATGTATCTCAGCTAAGGAAGTACATTGCTGATCCGTCTCATGAGATTCGTGTAGACGATATACAGGTACGAGAGAATTTGACTGTGGAAGCGGTACCTGTGAGAATTGAGGATCGGAAGTTGAAACAGTTGCAAGGCAAGGAGATCGCGTTGGTAAGAGTGGCTTGGGGAGGACCAGCATATGGAAATGTCACTTGGGAGCTGGAGAGCCAGATGAAGGACTCGTATCCCGAACTGTTCGTCTAAGGTATGTTTTCGAGGATGAAAACTCTTTTAGTTGGGTAGAGTTGTGACACCCCAAATTAATTCATGTGTTAAATAATTAGGAATTTAATTATTAAATTAATTAAAGGCTTAATTAATAATATTCTGGATTAAATGAATGAATTAATTATGGAATTAAAAAGGAAGACCGGGGGTGTAAAGTTGAATTAGAGGTGTGTGTAGTAAAAAGCTCTATTAAAATAATTACTAATTATTATGATTATTATTTGGCAAATAATAAAAGGAAAAGAAAAAGAAGAATAAAAAGGAAAAGGAAAAGAAGGGTTTTGGAAAAACTCAGTGTACGTGAAATTGGAGAAGAGAAGAGAAGAGAGGAAAAAGCCAAACGCCGGGAATTCGAAGGATCATCGCGAGGTAAGGGGTTATTTCGATTACTTAATATGCCTTATAGATTTTGGGATCAATAGAATTGATTAGGCATGTTAGGAATCCCAATTTAGGATTTATGAAATTCAAACCCCAATCCCATGAAATTATGTTTTGATTCAATTTGAGGTTATGAGGAAATTGTATGATGTTATGGTGTGTTATAATCTCATTAGAATCATGTACTATAACTTGTTTTGACATTGCTGTGAATTGGATTCGTATGGATATGAATTGGATGGGATTTGGAATGAGTAAATGCTGTCAAAACAGCAGTTTTTGACTTTCAGGTCGCAGGAACCGGTTCCCAGTGGGGAGGAACCGAGTTCCCAGTGTAAATTTGCGAAGAAACTGACTTTTTCAACTCAGGAACCGGTTCCTGTATAGGTAGGAACCGGGTTCCAGTACATTTTCCAGAATGGGTGTTTTCTGAACTTCGCAGGAACCGGTTCCTGTATATGTAGGAACCGGGTTCTGTTGTAATTTTTTGAAAAATATTAAACTTTGAAAATTCATAACTTTCAAACCGTAAGTCCGTTTTCAGTGCCGTTTTGGACGTTATTTCTTAAATTAAATATTCTATCTTATAAAATAAGAAAAATATTATTTTATGAAAAATTATTTTAAAAAGAGTCGAATTTCCGATTTTTGGTAAATCCTGGTATTTTGAGAATGATGTAGAATCGTTGTGAAGTGTTCTGATTTGGTGAATGAGAATTGATACTCATGTGTTGTGCCTGCTATCCATTATGATTGAGATGTGATCCTGTGGTATATTGGTTTTGGCATTATTTGGAATTATGTTGTGATCATATTCCGTTGATTGATATGGCATGTTAGTGATGTACATGCATATGCATTATTTTGGTGAAGTTAATTCCCATTGTGTGGAATTTGACTTGTATTGCCGTTAACCGATACCCGAGAGTGATGGGTGGTTAGGCTGGATTCATGTCCGAGTGTGATGGACGAATCGATGATTGCTTCGGCTGGATTCATGTCCGAGTGTGATGGACGAATCGATGGTTGCTGTATCCGAGTGTGATGGATCAGTGATGGGTGACTTGGTCACGTGTTGGTACCACATGCATTGTGTCTGCATTTATGTTTGCATGGAATTGTAACATGTTAGGATGTCTTCCAGTGTTACAATTCTTTGGTTGATTCTTGAATTGTGCATAATGACTTGTATGATTGTAACTGTGTGTTGAATCTGAATTTATGCTAAAATGGGTGAAATAATATGCTTGTGATATAATGTTGATTGAGAAACTTATAATGCATGTTAATTATGAGAAATCTCACCCTTACTTTAATGATTTCAGATTAAAGTTAGCAGCTCGGGAGTTGGTGAGGATGGCTCTAGAGCTATGTTATTTTAGTCCGCGTGTCAGTGTCGCGCTCTGATAGGTTGTAACACTGGGGGAAACGTTTGAATGACGAGTTTTACTTTCTATTGTTTAATTTATGTTAGGAATACTTACGAAGTGAAGTTATTTCGGGTTTGAGATATTTCCGCTGTGTAGAACATGATGTTGATTTAAATATTTATAATAATAATTCCTTCAGTAAAGCATGACAACTGTAAATTTGAGGTTTTATATTTATCTTGAATTGTGACATCCCTGTTTTTCATGTTACTCTGATTTAATTAATATATTCGCGGGTTATTTAGAAGGGGTGTTACAGTAGCTGCTGAAGAGTCACCTTCTGACTAAATGTTATATGCTGAGCCAAGTTTGCAACTTCAGACCGTTTCTGCTTGGAGGTTGGTTCTGAAGTTCTGAAGTTCTGAAGTGTCATTTTTCTTAAATACTTTAGAAAAATTCTAAGTATTTAGAATTTAACTTTTTCAAGGTAAAATTTGACTTTTGAGCTTGCAAATGACCACTTTGCTCTTGTAAATGGTTCACTTGGAAAGAAATGATAATTCAGGGCTTGAATTTGTTTAAGAGGAAATCTGGGAATCCAGGATGATTTCTTGAAGAATGAGAGGGCAAATTTTGGGGTACAACAGTAATGATTTGATCAGTGCATTTTGATGCACATCTTTCCACGATTGTACTAATGCATTTCTTTAGTTTATTGTGTTTATTTTTATGTTTTAAATTGTTTTGCTAATTTATCTTATTTTTGCATTTAATTAATTTTCGTATTTTATTTTTCAGCATGTGCAGCTTTCAATAAAAAATTCATAACTGGAGCTACAGGACTCGGATTGAGGCGTTCTAATATTGGTTGGAAAGCTAAGAAAAAGACCTACAACTTTCATGAAGAAGTCGAGAGCCAATTTGGACTGTAGCAAGGTTGAAAAAATTGTTGAAGTTGTAGCACTAGTTTTAGTTAAGTTTCGGGTCAATTAGTTTTGGGCCTGGGTCGTTTGTTTGACCCAGTTGGGTTGTAAAACGGGTCGCTCTCTTTCCCCTTAGGGTAGCAGCCGTGGTACTGTAGCATGGCATTCGAATTCACTGTTCAGGAAATTTCATTCACGATTTGGAAAAGCTAGGACGAATGACTATGGAGAACTAATTCCTTTGGGTTGATCTACTGTAATTCAGGTTCCAATACTTGAGATTATTATAATGTTAATTTAAGTTTAATTCCTTTCAATGATATTTTGTGTTATTGTATGCTTAATTCGATTGCATAAAATATATTGATTCAATTTGGTTGATTGTATGATCCTAACATAGACTCATCACGTTTGCTTAATCCGTTGTTGTGTCTGATCAGTCATGTTTGCTTAATCCATGAAAACTTATCCCGTTTGCTTAATTCGGACAATAGGATCGTACATCTCACAAACTTCACCGCGCTTGTCATTGAGTTTGTACCCAAATAGGAATAGACAATCCGCTTCGGGTATTAGAATTATAATAATCGATGATAGTAGGAACCCAAAACAGTAGATCGACTTAATCTATAATCACTTATTTCCAAACAGCTTATTTTACAATCACTTTTTATAATTAGCTTATTTGCCTAAACTCGAACCAAATAACCCCCCAATTTCGATTTTAGTTAGTAAAACCCAAGAGTCCTTGAGAGACGATACTCGAGTTACCGTTACCGTCGTTACTACAATTTGCAATTTAACTCGTTTTTGACCCGCGCGCGACAGCGGATCAAATTGGCGCCGTTGCCGGGGATTCTTGATTTTATTAACCAATTTTAGAGTCATAGGTTTAGTGTTTTCGTGCCTAGGTTCTAGATTTCCTTCGGTTTAAGCCAATTCGCGTTTTTTTTTGCGTCATAGTAGTAAAAAAATTCGGTTTTTTTGAAAATTGAATCCGATTTGAAATCTGTTTCGACCAGTGGAGGGGAAAAAATTCACTGATCATTTGTCCCTAACTACAAAGTAGTTATGGGACTTTGGTCTCAATTTCCCAAATTCATCATTTTTCTATTTTTAATGATTTATTTACTGATTTCATAGAGTCGAAAAAATTCGAAAAAATTATCAAAATTCTATTTTTCACCCATTAGATGAATTTCGTGTTCAGTTTATTTTTTTGAAAAAAATTTAATCGTTTTCTTTCTTTGTGTTTGTTTTTGCTATTTAGGGACATAGTTGGCATTTTCACGATTGTTGCTGCATTGCTGTGCACTAGTCCTGGCTACTAGGTCCTCTTGTCCTGAACTTGTTGCTTTTGATCCTGAGGTAGAAAGAACCTTGCACACACTTCGTAGAGCAGGCCAGGCTAGCAATAGTTCACCTTCACCGACCATAGTTGAGTCTGATTCTGAGTCCGACTATTTGCATAACTTGTTTGCTTCTGATTCTGAATTTGTTTTTGAAATGGCTGACAATAGAACTTTAAGACAACTTGCAGCCCCTGATGTGAATTATAATGGCTTGTGTATTGAATATGATGCTGTTGCTGTTCCTTTTGAATTAAAATCGGGTTTAATACACTTGTTGCCAAAGTTTAATGGTCTTGCAGGTGAGGATCCGCATAGACATTTGAAGGAATTCCAGGTGGTGTGCTCTACACCATTGAAGCCTGAAGGGATCACTGAAGATCATATCAAACTTCGTGTTTTTCCTTTTTCTTTGCAGGGTGCAGCGAAGGATTGGATATATGATCTCGAACCGAATTCAATCGCAAGCTGGAATGCTCTGAAAAGAGTGTTCTTGGAGAGATATTTTCCTGCCTCTAGAGCTGCTTCAATCCGAAAGGAGATTTGTGGCATTAGACAAGATAACGAGTCATTGGCTGAGTATTGGGATAGGTTCAAGAAGTTAGTTTCAAGCTGCCCTCAACATCAGATTACCGAGCAACTTCTCATTCAGTACTTTTATGAGGGGTTGTTACCTATGGATAGAAACATTCTTGATGCTGCTAGTGGTGGAGCACTTGTTGACAAAACTCCAGCTGCTGCCAGGGCCCTCATTGAAAATATGTCCTTAAATTCCCAGCAGTTCACCACTCGAATTAATTCTGTCCAGACCAAGGGTGTACATCAAATTCAAGGTTCCTCGAACAGAGCTTTAGAAACCAGAATTGATGAGCTGACCGCTTTAGTCAAACAACTTGCAGTAGCGAAACCTCAAACAGCAACTGTATGTGGCATTTGTACAGCTCATGATCATCCCACTGATACTTGTCCTCTTCTGAAAGATGATACTGTTACCGAGCTGCCTCAAGCTTATGCAGCCAACCTTTACAACCAGAACAGGTACAACAACACCCCTGACTTGTCCACCAACAAATATCACCCCAATTGGAGGAATCATCCCAACCTTCGATATGGAAATCAGCAGCCCTCACAACAACAACAACTCACCGTTCCACTACCCCAGCCACATCACACCCCTCCAGCTACTGCTTCCGGACCGTCCTTGGAAGATCTTGTTAAACAAATGGCCGTGAACAACCTTCAGTTCCAACAAAGAACCGACACTAGCATTCAGACCTTGACCACACAGATGGGACAACTTGCTACTCAAATAAATAATATGCAAGCTCAAGGTTCGAACCAACTTCCAGCACAAACTGTTGTCAATCCGAATGGTAATGCTAATGTGAGCGCTATTTCTTTGAGATCCGGAAAGGTTACAGAAACAGGCCCTGAAAAAAATAAAAAAGTCATTGAGGTAACTTCTGAACTTTCTCCGTCTGAACCTTCTCCTTCTGCACTTTCTTCTCCTTCTTCTGTTATGGTTGAAACTGAAAAAATTAGAGAAAAGGAGTATGTGCCACCTGTCCCCTTCCCACATAGAGTTCTGAAAAATAAAAGAATTGAGGAGGGAGACAAAGAAAGAGAGATTTTGGATGTGTTTCGAAAGGTGGCGGTAAATATTCCGCTACTTGATGTTATAAAACAGGTTCCTAAGTATGCAAAGTTTCTGAAAGATTTGTGTACTAACAAGAGGAGGATTAAGGGAAGTGAAAGAGTGAACTTAGGACGAAATATTTCTGCCTTTATTCAGCCCAAACAATCATCCGACAAGGCTGTAAGTGAGCAAAATGTTTCAGCCCTCACTACTCAGGTGCTGCCACAAAAGCAGAAGGATCCGGGAACATTTGTTATTCCTTGTACCATCGGAGATAGTAAATTTGAGAATTGCATGCTTGATTTGGGAGCGGGCATTAATGTTATGCCTACTTCTGTTTATAATAACCTTTGTCTTGGCCCTTTGCAGCATACAGGTTTAATTATTCAATTGGCAAACAGGAGCAACGCTCGACCCGCCGGGGTTGTCGAAGATGTCCTTGTTCAAGTTAACGATTTGATTTTTCCTGCAGATTTTTACATTCTAGACATGGAAGGCGAAACCAAGACAAGCAGAGCTCCCATAATTTTAGGCAGACCGTTCATGAAAACGGCAAAAACGAAGATTGATGTTGACGATGGAACCATGTCCATGGAATTTGGTGACATTGTCGCAAAATTCAACATTTTTGACGCCATGAAACATCCCTTGGAGGAGCATTCCGTTTTTCACATTGAGTTGATTTCTGAACTAGTTGATGATAGTTGTTCTGAATTATTTGCACTTGATTTTCCATCTCTCTCTGATTTTGATGATACTTATTCATGTCCTGATTGCACTGACACTAACGTTTGTGTTCTTTGTACTGAGATTGATGCTTCCTTGCAGCCTGATACATTTCCTACAGGTACTGACAAAATTTTCAAGGTTAACGGGCAGCGGCTGAAGTTATTCCATGAAAGTTCGGTGCCTGAAAATGTCAGCATAGAGGAGCTTTCTTTGGAAGCACCTAGCTACACTGCAACTTGATCAGGAAGTCCTTCTTTCCTTCTCTCTACTTTATTAGTAGTGTCCTTTCATTGAGGGCAATGCTTAGTTTAAGTGTGGGGGAGGAAATCGTGTGTTTTATTTGTTTTTGTTTGTTAGTTTTTATTTTATTTTAATTTCAACCAATAAAAAATGCATCTTCTTGAAAGTTTTAGGCTATAGACTGATTTGAGTCGGGTTTGCGGAGACGTGGGAAAGATTCACAAAATCGGTATCGTTCTAACACCGTAAGTCTCCTACATATGGAAATTTATTTGAATTTGTTATTATGTTTTAGCCTTAATTTCTCAATCTTTGACAGCTCTTGAGTAGTTTATTTCAGCAGTCAGCACCATCTCTCACACACTTTACGCAGGAAAACCGATGAATATAAGTGAATGTTCCGAAAAGAAAAAAAAAAGAAAGAGAAAAGAAAAAGAGAATACACCTTCTAAGTTTGGTAACCCTCACCCGGTCACTTAACCCAACGGTTGTGTAATCTTCAAAAAAAAAAAGAGAAGAAAGTTTTCAAAACTCTTTGTTAGTTGGTTCAGCGGTTTCTGGTGCTGAACTTGGTAGGGAGGATTACGGTCCGATCCCCCGCAACTACATCTGAGTAAGTAAAGGGTTATGCCACGTAAGTACCAGAACCCCGTGCAAAAGGATCAGAGTCACTAACCGGTTGTCCTGCTATTAGTGTGTGGAGATAACGGGCTTAATGTGATTGCGCCTGAATGAAAAAGAGCAAAAAGGATGAGTAAGTTAGGCTATGGTATAATAATATGATTTGAAATTGGTTTGTGTATTTAGGAGGCTTATGTCTGCTTATCTGTGGTTAGTGTTCTTACGATGTTTTTAGTGTGCAAGATTAGTACCTGTTGATGCAAACCTACCCGAAGAAGATTTGTAGCCTAGGATGAGTAACTGACGATGCTTTTGCGTTTCTTTTGATTGCATTTTGCTCGGAGTGCAAAAGTTCAAGTGTGGGGGATTTTGATCAGTGCATTTTGATGCACATCTTTCCACGATTGTACTAATGCATTTCTTTAGTTTATTGTGTTTATTTTTATGTTTTAAATTGTTTTGCTAATTTATCTTATTTTTGCATTTAATTAATTTTCGTATTTTATTTTTCAGCATGTGCAGCTTTCAATAAAAAATTCATAACTGGAGCTACAGGACTCGGATTGAGGCGTTCTAATATTGGTTGGAAAGCTAAGAAAAAGACCTACAACTTTCATGAAGAAGTCGAGAGCCAATTCGGACTGTAGCAAGGTTGAAAAAATTGTTGAAGTTGTAGCACTAGTTTTAGTTAAGTTTCGGGTCAATTAGTTTTGGGCCTGGGTCGTTTGTTTGACCCAGTTGGGTTGTAAAACGGGTCGCTCTCTTTCCCCTTAGGGTAGCAGCCGTGGTACTGTAGCATGGCATTCGAATTCACTGTTCAGGAAATTTCATTCACGATTTGGAAAAGCTAGGACGAATGACTATGGAGAACTAATTCCTTTGGGTTGATCTACTGTAATTCAGGTTCCAATACTTGAGATTATTATAATGTTAATTTAAGTTTAATTCCTTTCAATGATATTTTGTGTTATTGTATGCTTAATTCGATTGCATAAAATATATTGATTCAATTTGGTTGATTGTATGATCCTAACATAGACTCATCACGTTTGCTTAATCCGTTGTTGTGTCTGATCAGTCATGTTTGCTTAATCCATGAAAACTTATCCCGTTTGCTTAATTCGGACAATAGGATCGTACATCTCACAAACTTCACCGCGCTTGTCATTGAGTTTGTACCCAAATAGGAATAGACAATCCGCTTCGGGTATTAGAATTATAATAATCGATGATAGTAGGAACCCAAAACAGTAGATCGACTTAATCTATAATCATTTATTTCCAAACAGCTTATTTTACAATCACTTTTTATAATTAGCTTATTTGCCTAAACTCGAACCAAATAACCCCCCAATTTCGATTTTAGTTAGTAAAACCCAAGAGTCCTTGAGAGACGATACTCAAGTTACCGTTACCGTCGTTACTACAATTTGCAATTTAACTCGTTTTTGACCCGCGCGCGACAGCGGATCATGATTCATGAATAATACTTTCTGAAATGCACATTAATGATTTTCCGGATAATGTTACTGTCAGGATTTTTTTTACCATGTACATATTGTTTTAATTTTCATTTAACACTTGCTTGTACATAATTGATCATTTCATGAGTATTTATAATGAGTTTTCTTGTTTCCGATACAAGTTTCCGCTTAAATTCATGTATGTATATAATATTGTCCCATTTTCATTTCCAAATGTACATGTCATTCTAATTGTCATTTGATATTCATTTGCACATATCTAAACATGCCATGACCGTTAATGATGATTTTCCTCGCTTCTGATGCATTTTACCCGTTAATTCCAAGTTTGCATACGTTGCTGCCCGATTTTCCTATGTTGCACTCGAGATTCATTTAATTGTTGGTTCACACATTATTGCACTTGCATTGGTATATCTTGGTCATATGCATTGAGTTTTAATGTTTTTAAACCAACATTTCATGAGATTCATGTTATGATGCACATGTTGTCCCGTATTTGATTTTGTACTTCTGTTGCTTGTTTGATTTCGTGTTATGAATGGTTATATGCCATTTCGAGTTGTGATGTTGATTGTTAAGTTACATCTGACATTCCTTGTTATTTCCTAACTCTTCTTGTGACATTGTGTGAGTTTTGGAAGATAATTCATCGCGACGCATTTGTCTAGTTTTTACTATTTGCTTGTGTAGCATTGCTTGGTGCAGGACATTAGCTTAGAGCACGCATAGCTTGCGATTTATTTTCGCATTGTAATATTGGACATTGTATCTAATTTGGTTTGTTTGTTGGTGCTAGCTCGCTCGAAGTATTCTGGGTTTCTTGACTTGTACCTATTATATAACAGACTCTTATTCGTTTGGTATATTTCTGGTTTATTTTTCTGCATTTTTTTACTGCTTTTCTGATGCCATGAGAAGTAGGACTAGATATGCATGTTTTGGGAGTCCTTGCGTTAGGCGGGTAATGTTGTTTTAAAAGACCTGTAGCAGGCAATTCCTAGTTGTGCTTGTTTGTTTACCGTTCTGTGTGTTTATATTTATGCCAGAGACCTCAAAGAAGGCGCCCCATTCCCATTCCTCTTTGATAAGTCCTCAGAGAAGGCAAGTGGAGGAGGGTTCGCAATCGACCTCCACAATTTCTAGTCCACAAGTCATTTGTAGTTCGCGTCGTACGTCGATGCTAGGAATCATGTTATTCTTATATTGAGTCAGTCAAGTAGAGAAGGATTCGCAATCAACCCCCACGCTTTGTAATTAGCCCGCGTGTCGTGCAAGTTGACGCCCTGATGTGATCTCATTATTATCTTCTATCTCCTACCTCAATAATGTGATATCTTGGTTAGGTGTTTAGTTGCTTATGACGATTCACTCTCGTTCTTCTCTTGCCTAGATAACGTGATATCTTGTTTAAGAGTTGACACTTTTATTCTTCTTGCCACGATGACGTGCTATCATGGTTAAGAACTACTTATTCCCCCATTCTTGCTTTCCTCGATGATTCGATATCTTGGTTAAGCCTCCCTTTATCCTACCTTGATTACCCGATATCTTGGTTAGGTGTCCCTTCTCTCTTGTCCTCCCTCGATGATACGATATCGTGGTTAGGCGTGATCCCTCTCCCTTTCCTTCCTTGGTGACAGGATGCCTCAGTTAGGTGTGTACTACTTGGGTGAGTGGATACTCCTCAGGCTTTGTGTGTTTACCTTTATTTTCACTTTACATGCTCCCGTAGGATTTCTCGATTCAATCTTAGGAAGCGAATTGAGATAGACCTTAGGTTGCAAACCATGCATGACAACTCTAGACTTACTTTGCTAGTTTCCCTTAGACCTTTTCTTTCTCTTTTTAATTTGCATTAAAATTAAAAATTCTTTTTCTTTTAAACTCATAAAAACACTCTAATAATACAAAAATCCCTTTTCAAGATAAAAAACACTAGCTAATTCAAACTTCATTTTGCCGCTTGGTTTTTCTTTTAAAACCCTTTTTCAAGGTAGAAAACATACGGCAAACCAAAACATGTGAGTCGAACTACGGCGCTCTGATTCTTCGAAAGAGATACGTAGGCATTAGGTCGCGGGGTCTAGGCAAGCAAAACTTTGTAAATATTCGTTCTTTCCCCATTTTTTCTTTCACATGCATTCCCTCTCAACAATAAGCTTTAGACATAGATTTTTACACACCTTTAGATTAGAGCAAACAAAAATGGATCCTATGAAATACCACAAACGTGTGGGGTGCTAATACATTCCCCTTGTGTAACCGACTTTCTTACCCTTTCTCTTGATCGCAAAACTATCTTATCTATTTCTTCGGAGTTCTGTAGATATCTTCCCTTCCTTCGGGATAAATAGAGTTCGGTGGTAACTCTGTTTTTTTTTATGGTGTGTCACCTGTCACACACCTATGTCGGCTTTTATCTCCTGATATCCTCGGGTGTGAGGTTTCTTGCCATGTCTAAATTTGACTAGCTTTTAAAAAGAGTTTCTTGTATATTAGACCACTTACAATGGGGATAAATCCAATTTTGTCCTAAAAAATTTCATATTAATCTTATTAATATTTTTGAAGTAAAGGATAAAAATGAAATAAAAAAATTATAATGCTTTATACTCTGTCAAATTTCCAACCAATGAAATGGAATATTAATTCTGCTCCGTCATAAAATATTCAAACAATGAAATGAAGTTTATGTTCTATTCCACTCCATTCTGCTTTATTCTATTTCGTTCTGCTCTGTTCCGTTAATTTTAAATTATCTAAATAAACTCTAAAATTAATTCTGATCCGTCGTAAAATATTCAAACAATGAAATAAAGTTTATGTTCTATTCCACTCCATTCTGCTTTATTCTATTTCGTTCAGCTTTGTTCCGTTAATTTTAAATTATCTAAATAAATTCTAAAATTAATTATTCAATTCACTTTATTCAATCATAACTCATTTTTAAACAAAATAATTTCACTCGTAATCAATTCTTATTGCAGCGCAAACAAACATACACTTAGATTTATATAATATTCCACACCAAAATAATAATTTCAATTTTCCTTTCTATTAGACTACTTACAATGGGATGTTGAAAATTATTCAATAATTGAATGGTTGCAATAGAGTGTTAAATGAGGTGTTGAAGTGAATTAATTAGTGTTGGAAACATTCAACATATTGAACAAAGAGGGAATGATGACCACATATAATACTTTACAAAATCTTATTGGTTGTTGTAATTGTTTAAATTTTTATCTCACCTTTATTTATTTGAAATCCATTATTTTATAGTAAATTAATTTTTTATTTATTTTATTTTCACCAAAATTCGTCATTTTTTTATCTAAGACTTGATTCGTTTGATTTGAATAGAGAAAAAAACTGACTTTATTAAACAAAAAACATAAAAAAAATGAAAATATGAAATAAAAATGATAGAATAGGGTGTTGAATTTTAATAAACAAAACTATTGTAATTAATAAAAGTTAAATGAGTCTTGAATTATTAGATGGAAGAGAGAGAAGATGATATAAAATATAAAAAGTAAAAAATGAAAGTGTTGAATCCATGAACAATTGTACATCATCATAAGTGTTCCAGTTTTAAAATTCAAATTAAATTAAATAAATATTTACTGGTTAAGCCAAAGCAAAATAAAACCACTCGACCAGTTATCCCTCGTTTATAGCCCAATCCCCTCATTCTCGCCAACATACACAAATCTAAAACAAAATATTTCCAAATGGGCACTCCTATAAATTTATTAAAGAAAAAACTTAAATTCAATTTCTTAGATATAATTTCCTCCAACACATACAATTTCCTTCTATTTTCACTCCCTAAATGATATTTAAGCACATTTATCATACTTTTATTGAAAAATAATAAAAGTTAAACCTAAAAAATTATATCTAAGTTTTCTTCATTTATTAATCCTGAAAAAGAAGAAAACAATTAGGGATGTCAGTTTGGACCTGTTAATGGGGATCCCTGCGGGGAACGCCCCGTTCGGGGCCCCAAAGATGGGGAATTTTCCCCCGTGGGGGCGGGGATGGGGAGAAAAATTCCCCCGAGAGCATTTCGGGGACGGGGACGGGGAATACACCCCCCGCCCCGCGGGGACCCCGCCCCGCCTATTATTTTAATATAGTTAATTTAATATATATATTTTAGATTAGGTTTTTTAGTCATTTCCTTTATGTTTATTTATAAAAATAAATAAATAAATATTCATGTATTTATTAAGAGAGAGAAATGTAAATATTAGACCCTAAAAAAGTTGAAGCGTTTCATTTTCTTCTGCCAGACATTTAGAGTCTCACACGTTAGACTCCTTTTTTTCTTCTCCAGTCAAATCTCCATTCATCTTCCTCTTCCAATTCCATCTTCTCTATTTGGTTTGGTGTGCTTCCATTATTCACAGCTCTTACAATTTCATCAATAAGGTTTGATTTTCATAAATTTGTTCATGTAATTATTTATAGGAAAAAATAGATTATTTCTCTTTGATTCTCATAAATCTGTTTATATTATTGTTTATAGAAAAAAGTAGATTGTTTCTCCTTGATTCTCATAAACCTGTTCATGTAATTGCTTATAGGAAAAGTTGATTATTTTGATTAAATTTAAATTAAATTGTTTAGAAATTTTAGAGTTATCAAATCATTTGCATATTAAAAAAATATAAAATAATCAAAAAATTACTCATTTTTATCTCCTTTTAAATATTTTTGTGTTCATTTTTTATCTATACTATGCATTTGCAATTAAAATAATGTCGTCAGTTTTTCCTTAAAAAATATTAAAATATACTTTTCCTATTTTTTATTAATATATCACACTATAATTTAATTTTCTATATTAAACAAAAAAATATTACTTTTTAAATGAATCAATATATCATGCTATCACGGTATCACCCATAAAAAAACCAAATATCTTATATTTCTAATTATTAATGAAATAATAACATATAAACAATAATATATCATGCTATCACCCATAAAAAAAATATATATCTTATATTTCTAATTATAAAACCAAAGCCATTAAGTGAAATAATAACATATAACTTTTTACACGAGTAAATATATCATGTATATAGGTAAATAAATGTATTCTCAATGTATATAATTAATTAATATATGTTATTATTTCTAATTGAAAAGTTACAGTAAATAAGGCATATTTAGAAATATGTGTAATGCATCATATATTTAGAAATATAAGATTTTTCTTATTAATTATTTTTTGTGTGAATTTCGTGTATTTACTATTTCATTTATTTATTATTTTTTCATATATTTATTATTTTTGTTCTACTTCCATGTAGCCTTTTAAAATTTGTGTTTGTGTGTGCCAGGTTTTTGGTAAAAGAATGGTTGGTGAAGTTCAATCATCTAATAGTCCTAATGTTGCTTTGGAAGGGAATGAAGTTCCTATAGAAAGTAGTGGAGTTTCACTCACACAGGAAGTTCAATCTACTCCAAATGAAATAAATATAGAAAATCAAGATCCTGAAGCTCCCGTTGAACCCACTACAAGTCCTAACAAAAGGGGATTAAAATCAGATGCTTGGCCCTATTTTAAAAGGCAAAAAATAGGAGGCATTTGGAAGGCTATATGCAAATCTTGTGATAAGAAAATTGGTGGTGATACAAAAAATGGTACTAAACATTTATTTGATCATATTAGCATATGTCCAAAACGCACAGAGAGAGGTCCAAAACAAGCCATGCTTAAAGTGACAGAAAAAAAATCCGAAAACAGACATGAATCATTTGTGGTTGGAAATTATACATTTAATCAAGATGTTTCTAGGAATGAACTCGCGAAGATGATTATATTGCATGAATATCCCATCATGATGGTTAACCATATTGGTTTTAGAAATTATAGTCATTCTCTTCAACCTTTGTTCAAGATAGTTTCTCGCAACACCATGAAGAATGATATAATGAAGTTGTATGAAAGTGAGAAGTCAAAGCAAATGAAAATACTTGCAAAGAATAAAAGCCGCATTGCAATAACTAGGGATGTCAGTTTGGACCTGTTAATGGGGATCCCCGCGGGGAACGCCCCGTTCGGGGCCCCAAAGATGGGGAATTTTCCCCCGTGGGGGCGGGGATGGGGAGAAAAATTCCCCCGAGAGCATTTCGGGGACGGGGACGGGGAATACACCCCCCGCCCCGCCTATTATTTTAATATAGTTAATTTAATATATATATTTTAGATTAGGTTTTTTAGTCATTTCCTTTATGTTTATTTATAAAAATAAATAAATAAATATTCATGTATTTATTAAGAGAGAGAAATGTCAAATACTAGTATTTTTTAATAACATAATAAATATGTGAATTCTTTGTGCTTTTTATTTTTATAGAAAATATAAACATTTTAAAAAAATAAAATATTAATGAATAAATGTAGGATCTATGGGGATCCCCGCGGAGAACGGGGATCCGCGGGGAACGGGGATGGGGATAGAAATTCCCCCGTGACGGAGATCGGGGACGGGGACGGGGAATGAATTTGATGGCGGGGAAAAAGATGGGGAAGTGTCCCCCCGGCCCCGCCCCGCCCCATTGACATCCCTAGCAATAACTACTGATATGTGGACTGCTAGCAACCAGAACAAAGGATATATGTCTGTTACAGCTCATTACATTGATGAAAATTGGATTTTGCAGAATCGGATCATCAGGTAACTTCTCCCTTCCATTTACGTTATTATTATAATATAGTTATTTTATGTGATATTTATTATAATTTATTTTTAGGTTCATTTATGTCCCTACGCCACATACTGCTGAGGTCATTTGTGATTTTTTGGTAGATTGTTTGATGGATTGGAATATTGATAGAAAATTGTCAACATTAACCGTTGATAATTGTAGCACCAATGATGCTCTGATTGACCATTTGATTGATAAGATGTCACCTTCTTCTTTTATTTTAAAAGGGAAATTGTTTCATATGCGTTGTTGCGCCCACATATTAAACTTGATAGTGAAAGATGGCATGCAAACAATTTCTAGTTCAATTGAAAAGATTAGGGAAAGTGTCGGTTTTTGGGTAGCAACACCAAAGAGGGAGGAGAAATTTAAAGAAACTTGTAATCAATTGAACATGACTTATGAAAAGAAGCTTGCACAAGATTGTAGAACAAGATGGAACTCTACTTATTTAATGCTTGCTTCTGCATTGCCTTACGAACAAGTTTTTAAACGTTTAAATCAACACCGTGATTCCCAATATAAGTGTGCACCAAGTGAAGAAGATTGGAAAATGGCAAGAGAAATTTGTGACAAGTTGAAATTATTTTTTAGTGTCACTGAGTTGTTCTCGGGTACTAAGTATCCAACATCAAACATTTATTTTCCCAAAGTTTGTCAAATAAGATTAGCTTTAAGAAAGTGGGAAGATTCTTCTAGTGATACTATACAAAGTATGGCAAGAAGTATGATAGTGAAGTTTGACAAATATTGGAGTTTGATTAATGGGGTGATGGCAATAGGGGCTGTTTTGGATCCTAGATATAAAATAACTTTGTTGAATTACTTCTTCCCACTTATGTATGGGAATAATGCTCCCAAAGAATTGTAAAAGGTAATACAAATGTGTGAAGATTTAGTTGAAGAATATCAACCAAATAATGATATGGTTCCTACAAATAGTGAAGTTGGTGCATCAACATTGGTAGATGACATTGATGTCACAAGTCAAGATTGGGAGAAGGCTTATTCGGAATATGTGATGGAAAATACTTCAACTACAAATGTCAAGTCAGAATTTACTTCCTACTTAGAAGATGGTGTCTTGCTTGATAAACAAAAAAAGGAAAATTTTGACATCTTAGGATGGTGGAAACAAAATGGTTTGAAATTTCCAACTTTGCAAAAGATTGCAAGGGACTTTTTAGCAATTCCTATCTTTACCGTTGCTTCAGAGTCCGCCTTTAGTACTAGTGGTCGTGTTTTAAGTCAACAACGTAGTAGGTTGAAGGAAGACACTTTAGAGGCTTTGATGTGCACTCAAGATTGGATCCGAAAAGATATAAAAGGTAATATATTTTTATCTTTTACAAGATTAATTGAAAAGGATTTTTAAATTTTAATTTAGCTATTTGTTTCTTAGGTTATTCAAAAACGTTGACTCGATTCGAATGTGTGGATGAAGATATGGATGATGATGATGATGATAATAAGGTAATTTACATATTAGTGTTGATTACCTTTTAGTTTTTAAAGTATTTTTTTAAGTAAATATAATTATTGATTGTTTACTTTTCGTAGGAAAAAGAAAGTCATATCTAATTGTGGAATGAGGAAGAAGACCTTGCAAGGAGAAGTTGGAAAGAGAGACATGATTGATCATTACTTGTTTGGATATTTTGCTTAATATTTTAGTTTATTTATCTGTAACTTTGTTTTAAGTATTTTGATATTTCTACTTTACGTGTGTTATCAATTGAGCAAATAGAGATATGTTGACTTTTGCTTTTAGTTGACTTATTATGAAGTATTTTTTAGCTTTTCAAGCATACTCATGATGCTAAATTTTATAATTATCCCTTATTAGTTTTGATGAAGTATAGTTTTTTAAGCATAATTATGTTGTTGGATTTTTTTAGTTGTTTAGGCATATTGTTACTTTAAAAAGTATTATAGTTCATTTTGTTGAATTTTATAGCATTTTATAGAAATTTATAAAAAAAATATTATTATTTTGTGTTCCATTAGTATTTTTAATAAAAAATAATAAATGTCAAATACTAGTATTTTTTAATAACATAATAAATATGTGAATTCTTTGTGCTTTTTATTTTTATAGAAAATATAAATATTTTAAAAAAAATAAAATATTAATGAATAAATGTAGGATCTATGGGAATCCCCGCGGGGATCGGGGATCCGCGGGGAACGGGGATGGGGATAGAAATTCCCCCGTGACGGAGATCGGGGACGGAGAATGAATTTGATGGCGGGGAAAAAGATGGGGAAGTGTCCCCCCGGCCCCGCCCCGCCCCATTGACATCCCTAAAAACAATGTTTTTTATTGGACATAGATAAATTTAGAATGGATAGATAAACTCAAAGATAAACTATTTTTAAGAGTCTTTAAAGATTTAAATTTAATTTTGGTACAAAAAATGAAGTTTTTATTAATTGTACAGAAAAATTCAATATAGAGTAGTTACTAGTTAAGGTACAATTTTAGGCCAAAGCTAGTGGCAAACAAAGTTAACATTCAAGACCCTAGCTTCTAGACAAAACGTAGTTGCCATTCGTCAACAAAAGAAACGTACATATGGAAAACGCTACTGTCTAAAATTTGTCTTATTGAATGTGCATATGGAAACCTTCAAACAATTTTTTTCCATCAAACATATCATATGTTAAACAAGAAACATGTCAAGGTCAAACAACAGATATTTAAATCTGACAGATTAAAGGGTATACAAGAAAATGAATGTTAAAGGGTCAAACAACAGATATCCAACTTCCATGGAATCCCTAAAACACCATAAGGATTCTGATGCGGTTCAATGCAAGAAAATGAATGTTAACAGTGTGATAATGTATTATTTTGTCAGTTAACATAAAAACATTAAAAATCGTACATCATTCACTCACTTGATTAAGGAACAAATACTACTTGACAATCAAAGTAACCACATCTCCAAATGAGAGCATACTCAACAATGCAATCCTCTCATAACAGGGCACTGTCTCTTACAAATATGACAATCATAATTTGACAAGGACAGTGGAAAACAGACTTGACATGCAACAAGCAAATGTGTGAGCAAATAATTCTTTTAAGTGAACTAAGTGAATAACTAGAATAATGTATTTGAGCAAATCAATTCAGCAATGTTGTTTTGTTAGATAGCAACTAATTCCGACAAGAAGAATTAGCAACTTATTGCAATTTCATGGTGATACTTGAAACCAAAAAAAGGTACAAGAGACAAAATTTCATAAAACAGATGTAGACAACAACAAAAGAAAAAACAGGTAGATAAGGATAGAAGGAACAAGAGTACCAAATTCTGTCCATCAAGCTACACTGGATGCAATTAGAATCCATTTATAAAGGTCCTAGAAACACAGGGTTTAAACCAAACCTTAATATGGTGAGAAAAAAGAACACATCAATAAGCAAGCAAGCAAGCAAAAAAAATATTAACTGCATACACATAAACACAGAAAGGATGAAATAAACTGTATGTGCCCTAGCTTGAAATGTTGCTAAGCTGCCGAATGACCCACCCTCGATAACAGAGACAAGTTTATGTATCGAATTCCAAAACAAGAGGTGCAATTGGGCATTGAAGCAATGCATGGATCCAGTTAAGGTGTTTCAGGACTTTCCTATAATGTCCTTTGACTAACAAATCAACAGTTTTCAGAAGTCAGCGTTTCAAATCTATCACTAAGCAACTAGTCTAATCGATTAACAATCATAAAACTACAACAGCCAAGTAAACCCAAAAAGGCAAAAATCATTCATTCAGCCAAACACTAAAAAAATCAGACACCAAATCCAATAACACATTCCAAATCCCGTTGCGTCGAACAGATATCTAATCAAAATGTTATAGAACTTTTCAATCAAGTTCTTTGACTAAATAACTAGCAGGACTCAGAACTCAAAATCCATGTGTATCCAAAAGAATCATTCAGACCACAAAAAACCATTTCATTCAACCAAATAATATAAAAAACAACTAAACAATCCAAATTCTTAAGTATACATCATCATCCAAAGTTCGCATTCCCAACACAAACACGTTACAGCATCTGGCATTAGGGTTTTAGATAAAGATCACAGTAGCAACTATAGTCGCAACACAAAAACACATTACAGCAGCAGGCGTTAGGGTTTAGGGTTTTAAAAAAAGGTCACGGCATCAACTGTAATCGCATCACAATTCTTGATAATCCAGAGAGTTACAGGAAAATGCAGCTTTAATCATTGTACAGTTCAAATTTCAGCAACATAATAAAACCGATATGAAAACCTTTATTCAAAACCCTAGGAGACACAATAAAATCCCCAATCTTCACCATGCTTTGAAACAAAAACTCCAAAAATCTCATAAAACTAACATCACCAACAAACAATATCATATCATCAAAACACAATTTAGCGTCAAGTAGATTCATAAATCCAAGCAACAAGAACACCAAATCCAAATCTCAAATCTCAAAACTCCAAAAAAAAATTATACACTAAAACCCTAAAAATGGCGAGGGGTTTAGTTAGTAAGGGGAAGGGAATGAGAAGAGGGGGTTCCAAGGATGTTAGCCTGTTGAGATTCGAGTTCATTGATCTGCTGTTCACGATCCATGGCAACGATGAGAGGGACAACGAGGATGAGAAAACTGGTTCCGGCGATCCATGCTGCCTTGCCGGTGCTGCGGAGAAGCTTCTTTGCGACGAAGACGGCGTCGGAGGCGGCTTCCTTCGTGCGGCGGACTACGGGGGATTCGGAAACCCTAGACGCCGGTGATAACCGTTTCACCATTTTGAGAAAGCGGTCTTGATTTGAGAGTTACAACGAGACGAAATGTGAGGAAGTGTGTAAAGCGGCAAAGAAATGAAATAGAAGAAAACACTGGTTGCGCTTTTCTTATGACTGAATATCAGAATAAACTATTTTTTATTGCAATTTGGTCCCTCTCTTTTTTAAATATGTCATTTTGATCCTTTTTATTTTATTTTAGTATTTTTTACCTGTATTTTTCCTTTATCGTTATGAATTTCATTAAAAAAAAATTATAAGCAAAAGAATATATTGAAGAGACTAGGGATATTCGACTCAATACAAAAAGAAAAAAATCATAAAAATATTAACTGCAACCACATAGCTAATATATAATGAAGAGTTGTCTAGCCAATATAACAAGCTAAAGTGATTAGACTCAATACAACTAGTCTCAAACCAATTTCAAGAATGAATTTTAGCCGAATAAACTAACTCATTTTCATCAAGTAAGTCCCTTTTAAAAAGAATGACATTCCTAGCTAACCACATATTCCAACTACTGAATACCAAAATAATATTATAAGATTCTTATTGATTATTCTTGTAAACAAATTATCACAGTTGGAAAAGTACTCTAGAATAGAAGATGAAACAGGGAACCTCTTAATTCACATTCAAGCCAACACATGGGTCCATATTCGAGCAGAAACAAGGCGGAAGAGAAAAAAATAAGCAGTGTTTTCTTCATGATGGAAATAAAGAGAACATACCAATTTGTGAGAAGGTGAAGAAGGAATGGTAGACATAAATAAAAAGTGGTAATGTAGACTTGAATAGGCCAGTTTCACAAAGTAGCCTTTAGAGTCGCAACGCTAAACAAAAGAATCATGTATATTAAGAATTGAAGTCACGTTCTCTAATATGCGAGACATATCATTAAATTTAGAACTCACTTTTGATCTTGAAGCATCCACAACAATTTCATCAAATAAATAAAATACATGTCGAATCGGTTCTGAATCAAGCCAAGAATTTCTCCAAAAATTTATTCCTAGGCCTGATACAAGTCTATAAGAAATGTTATTATTGAACCAGCCTTCGACCTCGCTAATGTTGTCCATTACAATCTCGAGGCCCCTCCATCAAATTGATGTTTTTCGGTTACTTGATAACCAATGACTATGAGGATCTAAAATTTGACCTTTGTTGTCGTCATATCTAAATGAGATAATTGATAACCAAAGGGTGTAACACCTCAAAATCTAGATTTCTCTATTTTATTGATTATTTATGATTTATTATTCATTTTATGTGTTGTGTGTGATATGTGGTTTGACATTAGTGAAATTTGGATGATGATTAGAATTATTTAGATTTAAATAATTTTAGTTTATATTATTTATAATTATAATTATAATAATAATAGAATGGGAAATTAAGGTGAAAATGAGAATGAGGGCGTAAGAGTAAGTGTGTCTGAGTGAGTGAGGATAGAAAAGGAAAATCATAGAAAGGGACTATTTTAATAGAGAAAATTAGAGAGAAGGGATTTATTTTGTATGATCGTGAAAAGTTAGAAGAAACCGTGAAGAGAGAGTTAGGGCACAGAGAACCAAGGAGAGATTTTCGTAGAACTCGAAGGAAGAATAAAATTACTAGGATTTTGAGGTAAGGGGTGTAATTTGGTTTATTATGATTAGTATGAGGTCAAGGTAGATGTAGGTTTTGTCTTATGTGATGATTTGATGAAAAGTATGATGAATACCATGATGTATTGTGTAATGATAATGTTGATATACCATTATTCAAATGTGATATGTGTATAATGGTGTGAGGTTATCGATAGTGAAATACCATGATTAAAATGCATTTTTGGATGAATCGGTACCTGAAATCAGAATTGGAATGGGATTGTGACAGCAGCGAATCACAACTGCAAAGTTGTAGAATCGTGCATCTCACCGGGCGAGCCAGAGGAAGGCACAGGGCGAGCAAGTCGTCGTCAGGCGAGCATCAAGCGATGGGATTTTTTTGAGAAAATAGAAAGCGTCGTCGGGTGAGCATCAGGTGAGCAGTTTGGCAGTAACTTTTCAATATGTCGTAACTTGAGTTTCAGAACTTTGTTTGACGCATCGTTTAAAGCATTGGGAAGCTGACGCACATAGCTATAGTATGACAAATAATATGAGTAATTTGATGCATTATTCCATTATCTATGTATTGATGAATTTGGATTATTATATGTTTAATATGCCAATATGTTTTATTTTAATGATGAACTTGAGGTTGCTCTGAAGTTGCTATGATGTTGTTGTGATGTAATTGATGTTATTTGTGATAATGATTTAATGATGTGCATGTTTAATATGTATACATGCTATGTGAAGGTGATTATGTGATGATGATGCAATTGACTAGTAGTGGTCGAATTTATATGTGATGTTGTTGTGCATCATGCATTCATGGCATTTTTGGATGATAGTCCGCTTGTGATGCTTTAATCCTATTGTGTAGATTATGTGTGAGTAGCTAGATCCTTGTTTGAGGATTTAGTGAAGTGTTACCTATGATGACAGTAGCGATTTATGACGTACTCCGGTTCCAAGAAGGAATCGATCCTATGGCGGGGATCTATGGAGGGTGATGAACCAAGTGTTCATAAAATTTGGTTCCACATGCATTGAGTAAGTGATATTGCATTAACACTCTATGTGGCAATTGCATGAGTTTTGTTGATGAAATATGATATGATAATATTTGAAAATTATATGATTATATGATGGTTTTTATGATGAAAGATGTATAAGTACTATTACAGCGTGTAGATGTGAGTATGACTTGTTTATAAATGATATATGTTGATATGATGATGATGATGTTACTACTAACATTTTCCTTATATCTTTTATAATTAACTGTGATTACTCACCCTTTATATTTGAACGTTGTCTCCACGTGGATAACACGCAGATGTTCAGGACAGGAGTAGCTTGTAGAAGCGTTGAAGATAGCTTTGGAGTATTTTATTAGTTTTCGTTAATTAGAGGTGTCTTACTCTGATATGTAACATCAAGTTAGGAACACTTTGTTTTGCGAATGTTATGTTTCTTTTATGTTGACATACTTTATGAAGGTTTTTTATTGTTAAACTGAGTTTTTTTAATTCCCACTTTGGGACGAGACTAATCTGTTATGATTTTTGAGAAGTTAAGAATGATATTATGATGATGATTCTGCTGCGATGTTTTTATAAATGATGTGTTGATTTTATTAAGAGGTGTTATTACAATTGCGGTAATCCATGTTACGGAGCAGGATTGTTTTATGATATTTTGCATGAAGTGTGACACTCTTGTGTGGTAATTTTACTTGATCTATTTCGTAAATTATATAATAAATACATGTGGGGTTAGAAGGGTGTTACATTAGTGGTATCATAGCAGGTCAGTTTGTCCGACCAGGTTTTTATATGATGACTACTCCCTATTGGTCGATTAGTGTGTGGACACTATTGATATGTTGTGTTTCTAATGTTGGCTGTCTATCCGCAGAGATATGGCTAGAGGAAGAAACGACGATGCTATTTCTCAAGCTTTGGAAGCAATGGCTTACGCTATGCAAAACCAACAAGGTCCGCAGGTTCAGAATGGAGGAAATAACGATGAGGCTCGTGCATGAGGAAGGTTTCAGAGGAGCAATCCACTAATCTTCAAGGGAAGTCACAATTCCATTGGTGCTCATATATGGCTTAAGGGAATTGAAAATGTTTTCCGAGTGGTGATTTTCTCGGAAGAGCAGAAGGTGTAGTTTAGTGATCATGTGTTGGAAGAGGAAGCTGAAAATGGTGGGGGAATGCACACCAGAGGATGAAAATTATAGGTACAAAGATCACTTGGGATATATTCAGAGTTGCTTTTCTGGAGAAGTACTTTCTTGGGGAAGTGCATGGTAAGAAAGGGATTAAATTCCTTGAACCGAAATAAGGGAGTTCAACTGTTGTTGAGTATGCTGCTAGGTTTTAGGTGTAAGTATAAGAGTGCGCCTAAGAGGGGGGTGAATTAGGTACTTTTAAAATTCTTCTGATTTTAGTGATGATGGATATTATTTTTCTGGTTTAGTGCATGAGTTTACAAATGTGTTTCTTTCTTTTCTGGTTTATGACTAGTGATGAAAGCGGTAAATGCGGAAAAGTAAAGAACACAAAGATGTATCCTGGTTCCCCTCGTAGTCCGAGAGTACTTCAATCCCCTTTCAATATGAAAGAGATTTCCTTATTGTTAGATATCTAGACAAGACACCCTAGTCCTTCTATACAAGACTCTAACTAATAAAACCACCGAGAACAATCATCTTGGACCAAGAACAATCCTCTTGGATTTTCACTATGTCAACAATGAGAACAATCCTCTCAAGGTGACCTTACTTGTATCCAATAATCCTAGAAAAACAAGATTACAAAACCACTTGAACTTATTTTCAACAATCCTGAAAAATAATAAAGTGTATAGCAATATCTGACTGATAGAGTTTGTAGTGCAATAATCACTTTGAGTGATTTTATCAATGACTTGATCTTCTCTTACGATAACAATAATATACAATGACTCAAGACTATAGATTGCTCAAAGTTTTCTGTTTAACAATATATGAAAATGTGCAGAAAAACTTTGTGTATGAAAGTGAAGAAAAAGCTTGAGTTTTAATATTTTAAAATTCAGAAACTATTTATTGGAAGAGGTTTTTAAAATGATTTTGAAAATTAAGTATTTATATGTTCATAGCACCTCTTTGAAACAACATAAATTTCTGCAAATGAATCATGAACAATTGCCAAGATTCAATAAAAAGTTTCCATGAAATGATGTTATAAAAAGGTATGTTCAAAGCTGTTGATTTTCAAAAATGTTCAGCATGCAATCGATTGCACCCTTGTGTAAATCGATTGCACGAGTTTTAACAGCTAAAAAATTCAAATATTTTTAGTGAGAAATCGATTGCATGTGTGTGTAAATCGATTGCACTTTAAAACAGTAGAAAAATTTGATAGAGAGAAATCGATTGCACAAGCATGCAAATCAATTGCACTTAGAAACAATAGCTAACACTTTGAAAACGTGAAGCATGCACTCGTTTGCACCAACATGCAAATCGATTGCACATAAGTGAAAATTGATTTTTTGCTTAGAAAAATTGAGAAAGTTTGGACAAGATAATACACTTCTTTTGATCATTGAGCATTTAAGACTTAAGTTCAAAGTAAGTATTATCATTATACCTTGTGAAATTTGCTAAGAACTTGAGACAAAGTCTTTTATCCAATGGTGTTTTTAGCTTGATCAAAATCTTTGCCTTCTTGCCAATATAGTTTGTCTTCATCAAAACAAAGTGCATTGAGAATCATTTGAGAAGCTTGATATTATATTCTCCCTATTTTTGATGATGACAAACAATCTTTCTTGAAGCTTTGTTATTTCCGGAAAGAGACTTTTCCCCCTAAGATGTATAACTCCCCCTTTGTATGAGAAGCTTTGAAATCATTTATATTTGCTCATCTTGAAGGATTCTTTGTACCTTAAAAGTTTAATACAAGGAAATACACAAGCATAAAGTGTAACATCCTTCTCCCCCTTTGACATTATCAAAAAGAATGGAAATATGCATAAAAATATACATACATACATATACTAAACCTTCTCCCCCTTTGTCATTAGCAAAAAGAATGGGGAAAGACTTAAAATATATAATTAAATTATAAATATAAAAATAATTTTTACCTATGAGTTTTACCTCAAGAGTGATTTCATAAACCATTCATCCTTGATGAATTTGAAGCCTTTTCAACAAAGTTGTCTTTTACTTAGAAGTTGTCTTTTGTTCTTCAATATAAATTACATCTTCAATGGATATGAAAGTTAGTGTATCAACTTTTCCAATGCCAAGAATTCTTCCTGATGAGATCAACATCTTCACTACTAGTGGATTCATTCTCTTGATTGCTATCATGATTTTTTATCCTTGTATTTATTGCAATGTCTTTTGAATCTTTTACTTGGATTTCATTCTTTTCAAGTCTTGCAATTTCCGTCTCATATTCTTGAAGTTTTCCAAACAATGTTGCGGGAGTCATTGAAGAAATACTTTTCTTTTCTGAAATTGTTGTAACCTTTGGTTGCCATTCCCTAGTTAAGGATCTAAGTACTTTCAGATTTATTTCATCATTTGTCAAAGTCTTACCAAGAGCACTTAGATGATTTTTCAAGTGCACGAATCTCTTTTGCAAGTCAAGGATGGTTTCTCCGGGCTTCATTCGAAATAACTCGTATTCTTGACTCAAAGTATTTAGTCTTGATCTATTAACTTCAACAATTCCTTCATGAGTTTGTACCAAGGTATCCCATATTTCTTTCGCCGTTTTGCATGACGAGACACGGAAGAATTCATCCATGCTAAGTGCACCTTGAAGAAGATTGATTTCCTTTTCATCATAGATGACCTTTTTCTTATCATCTTCATCCCATGCAATTTTAGGTTTTGATGAACCAGCACTGTTGATCAACGTTATAGGAATAAATGGATCATTCTCGACGGTATCCCATATTTCTTCTCCTTGTGCTCCTAGATGTGACTTCATGCATATTTTCCAGAAGTCAAAATATTCACCACGGAATAGAGGAGGCTTGTTGTTACTACCACCATCTCTGAAAACATGATTTTGATTTGTGAAAGCCATTTTGGATCTCTAGGAACATGTTACCTATAACCTGCTCTGATACCAATTGTAAGTATAAAAGTGCGCCTAAGAGGGGGTGAATTAGGTACTTTTAAAATTTTTATGGTTTTAGTGATGATGGATATTATTTTTCTGGTTTAGTGCATGAGTTTACAAATGTGTTTCTTTCTTTTCTGGTTTATGACTAGTGATGAAAGCGGTAAATGCGGAAAAGTAAAGAACATAAAGATGTATCATGTTTCCCCTCACAGTCCGAGAGTACTCCAGTCCCCTTTCAATATGAAAGAGATTTCCTTATTGTTAGATCTCTAGACAAGACACCGTAGTCTTTCTATATAAGAATCTAACCAATAAAACCACCAAGAACAATCCTCTTGAACCAAGAACAATCCTCTTGGATTTTCACTATATCAAAAATGAGAACAATCCTCTCAAGGTGACCTTAATTGTATCCAATAATCCTGGAAAAACAAGATTACAAAACCACTTGAACTTATTTTCAACAATCCTGAAAAATAAGAAAGTGTATAGCAATATTTGACTGATAGAGTTTGTAGTGCAATAATAACTTTGAGTGATTTTATCATTGACTTGATATTCTCTTCCAATAACAATAATATACAATGACTCAAGATTATAGAATGCTCAAAGTTTTCTGTTTAACAATATATGAAAATATGCAGAAAAACTTTGTGTATGAAAGTGAAGAAAAAGCTTGAGTTTTAATATTTTAAAATTCAGAAACAATTGATTGGAAGAGGTTTTTAAAATGATTTTGAAAATTCAAAATTTATATGTTCATAGCACCTCTTTGAAACAACATAAATTTATGCAAATGAATCATGAACAATTGTCAAGATTCAATGAGAAGTTTCCATGAAATGGTGTTATGAAAAGGTATGTTCAAAGCTACTGATTTTCAAAAAACGTTCAGCATGCAATCGATTGAACCCTTGTGTAAATCAATTGCACGA
The DNA here is from genome assembly GCA_948472305.1 of Vicia faba. Classification (NCBI taxonomy): domain Eukaryota; kingdom Viridiplantae; phylum Streptophyta; class Magnoliopsida; order Fabales; family Fabaceae; genus Vicia; species Vicia faba. Next base: position 125,051 of record CATIWC010000258.1, on the reverse strand, counting down.
GTTTTAACAGCTAAAAATTCAAATATTTTTAGTGAGCAATCGATTGCACATGTGTGCAAATCGATTGCACTTTAAAACAATATCAAAATTTGATAGAGAGAAATCGATTGTACAAATATGCAAATCGACTGCACTTAGAAACAGTAGCTAACACTTTGAAAACGTTAAGCATGCAATCGATTGCACCAACATGCAAATCGATTACACATAAGTGAAAATTGATTTTTTGCTTAGAAAACTTGAGAAAAAGTTTGGACAAGATAAAACACTTCTTTTGATCATTGAGCATTTAAGACTTAAGTTCAAAGTAAGTATTGTCATTATACCTTGTGAAATTTGCTAAGAACTCGAGACAAAGTCTTTTATCCAATGATGCTTTTAGCTTGATCAAAATCTTTGCCTTCTTGCCAATATAGTTTATCTTCATCAAAACAAAGTACATTAAGAATCATTTGAGAAGCTTGATATTACATGATGAGCTAGTGAAGTATTGTCCATATTATAACAATTCAACAACTGAAGTGTCTAAGTGCATCAAGTTTGAGAACTAACTGCGTCTAGAGATTAAGCAGGGTATTGGGTATCTTGATATTCTCTAGTTTCCTATGTTGGTTAACAAGTGCAAGATCTTTGATAAAGATAGTAGAAACAAAGCTTCTTATCATAAGAGTCTTAGTGATAAGAAAGGAAAAAATCGAGATCATGGAAAATCGTATAATGCTCCGGCTGACAAAGGGGAGCAGAAGGTTTCAGGTGAGGAAAAGACAAGTGGGGGAGTACCCACTTCTATCAAGTGCTTTAAGTGCGGAGAGTAGGGCCACCGTGCTAATGATTGCAAAAATAGGTTCTGAGATGTTTCAAATGTGGGAAGACAAGTCACCATGTTTCTGAGTACAAGAACAATGGTCCAACTTGTTTCAATTATGGTGAAAAATGTCACACTAGTACTCAATGTCAGAAGATAAAGAAGATTGTTGTTGTTGCTGCCCACACTCGTGGTAGAGTGTTTGATTGAATGGTTCAGAGGATTCTAAGAAGGAAAACTTGATTCGATTTGTTTTATTAACGATGTTAAGTTGGTTGCTGTGATACGGTGGGAGAACTGACTAGAGGTTTTACGTTTGTTTTCGCAAATGTTTCGGTTGAGCAAGAGTCGCCACCGACTTTTTATTTTATCCTAAGGAAAGGTTAAAAAGCACAGCAAAAACCTTTGATATGTTTTCTTGGGTTCGGGGAGTAGATTATAGAAAGGGAAGGTATTAGCACCCTTTCTATCTATGGTTATCCATGGGCTCTTAGGTACTTTCTTAGATCAACTTGCCTTAATTTTCAATTGTTTGAAATGATGCTTTGTGTGTGGATTTTGAAAATGTTTTGAAAAGAGGCCAATGTGGTGGCAAACTTTGTAGTGATCCATGTTGGGATGTATACAAAGGTGTATGTCTTTTGAAAAGTTTTCAATGTTTTGGAAAGTTGATTTGAAAGTGTGTTGTGATGTGTGGTTTTGAAAAATAGGCAAGTGTTTTTGTTTTGCAAGTTGGCAAGTGACCAAGAGCTATCTACCCTAAATTTCTCAAAGATCATTGCTATGTTTTAACCCTTTTAACAATTTTGTTCCACCATTGTATTTGGTGGACAATCTTGTGTTAGGATGTGAAAGGGACGGGCGCGGGTCATCGTTTAGACCATAATTGCAATGGTGCCAAGTATCTTTGGGCAATTTTTCCTTGGAGGGACTTGATCATTTTTTATGCAACTTTCGAAAGCGTCATCGAGGGACTATGATCATTTGAATTGTGTTTGTTTTGCCCAAAGAGACCTAACATGCAATATGGCCCATTATTGAAGGCAACAAGTGGAATACCCTAGGGGTGCAAGTGTGATTGGTGTTGTCCATTTTCATGCTTGTTTATCTTGAAATTAGGTCAAACTATTTTGGTTAATTGATTTGCATACAAACCCTAATTCTAACATGGCATAATTAGAAAGCTTTAAAGTGCGAAAAATAAAGTTCCTAAGTTATTACAACACAATATATGGGAAGGGGGGTACAAATGTTCAAATGGGGGTATTTTGACAAGAATTAAAACCCTAGACTATTACATCAAACTTGGAATTTTGCAAGGTATTTATTTACACAATATTCAAATAAAAATAAGATAAATATGCAAAAATGCAAAAAAAGGTTTTTCATATGTATGTAAAAGTATTTATCATGTATCAAATAAGCAAAAATAAAATTAATTAATTTTTGGTATTTTTAAGCATTTAGGATTAAAAACCCTAATTTTTACAAATAAAAGTATTTATTGTATGATATATGCAATATTTATTAATTATTTACAAAAAATAAATAAATGAGAAGTATATTTGTCAAAAAGGTATTTTTAATGTTAAATATTAATAAAAATAAAAATGTATATATTTTGGTATTTTTATCCTAAATATCCTAATAAATATGTAAATATTTATATTATATGATAAATATATTAAATATGTACAAAAATAAAATATTTAATATTTACAAAAAAAGTATATTTTCATAAAATATTTTCAAAAGATAAAATAAAATAAAAATCAGAAAATAAAATGTATTGGTATTAATTTTAGTATTTTTTAAATAAAAGATATTATGTATTATTTATGTACAAACATCAATTTAAATAAATAAATGCCTAATAAATACAAAAATGGTGTGAAAAATATTTTTTATATTTTATATATTATGAGAAAAAATAAATAAGTCAGAAATAAAAAGAAAAGTCAAGAAAATGTTTCAAATAAGTACAATGGGCCAAGGGGGTTCAAAAGTAAACATAGGGTGCAAATAAGAAAAATGAAACAGGCCCAGCCCAAAGGCAAGCTTCTTCAACCTTCAGCCATCTCTGTTTGAAAACGCGCGCCTCTTTGCTTCCACAACAAGAACCTGATTCTTTGACTTTTAATGAAAACTCACAACACAAAAAATGTAAAGCATCATCTCACAAGTTCATACATATAAAGAACATGATTTAACTCTCAGAAATGAGAGAGAATTTCTTCTCCCCCAATTCCTGACCTAATTTTTATTCAATGTTCAGACTTAAAATTCTCTAAGCACACATAACATAAATGAAAACTAATGATATGGGCGTGTTCAGGGCTATGAATGTGACATAATCTCTTCACAAATCTAAACCTAACAATGCCTGGATAGAGAGATAAGAGTTCATGAACTTACCTGTTCAGTTGGAATCGTATCTGGTGATGGAGGTGTTTTCAATGCAAGGTGATGATTGGTATAGCTTCCTTGATGTCCAGGGATGCTATTCCAAGCTTTAGTTTGCTTTGAAACCAAATGAATCGTGTTATGGCACTTCAACTGCAAAACAGAAAAATGAAAATGGTGATGTTGATTAGGAGTGTTACAGTCTACTTCTAATGCTTTGGACAATTTGTATGGATGGTAGGGAAAGTGTTTGAAGTGGTTTTGGCCAAGATGCACGATGGAAATGAGCTGTGGGATTCCAAGTGCAGGATGCCCTGTTTTTGTGCAGTTTAATGGTGATTATGTGTTTGAGGATGTTTGGAACTTGGTTGGCTTGTGTTTCAGCTTAGGTTTGATGTTTAGAAAGTGTACAATAACTTTGCTTAAGGTTATCTTGGCTGAGATGAGAGTTGGTGTATGTTATGCAAGTTTTCTTCACCTTTAAGCAACAAAATGCTAAGTTCTGTTTTAGACTGATGGAGGCCCCCCTAATGTGCTGCTAAGCTTGCCCTTGATCAGTGGGATTAGCTCAATAACTTGTGCCAAGGAGATTTGCTGTGTACCTCTTGATTTGCAAATTGACATAAAGTTCTACTTTTTCAAAAATGGACATAATGCTTTTTCTATTTTAGGACTAAACCTTCATGTAATGCTTAAACACATAATGCAAGGCTTGAACACAAAGGGTTTGCATTTAATTATTGAGTGCAAATGGGATATAGGACCTGTAATCAAGTTGTGCAAGCTGATTTGAAAAATTGCACAAGTTATGAACATGTACATGGCCATGAATCAAAGTGACTTTTTCCCAACTTGCCAAATTCGATTCTCCCGAACCATGAGGTTGTTTGATGAGTTCTTGGACATTTTGGAAAGCTTGGAATGTGTACTACAATCCATCTTTGTAATGCAAATTGAAATTCCAAGTGTAAGTATGTGAAAAGTGGTCTTGAAGTTAGGTAAAAACCTTGCCTAAAATAGGTCAAATTTCTCTAAGTTAAGAATGGTTTGGTACCCTTGTTCCAAAAATTGTAACTTGAGCTACAAGCTTCTTTTGCGGAAACTTTGTGAATCAAAGTTGTAGATTTTGCAATGGACTACAACTTTCATGTTTTGACTTTTCCTTGAATCCAAATGCATCTTGATGAGAAAGTGGGACAAAGTTAGGAAAAAATTAGGGTTTTTCATAACTTAGAAAAATTCTAAGTTATGAAAAATCTTCATTTCAAACCCTAATTTGCAATTCTTGATTTCTTGATGAACAAGTTTCATGATTTGGCATGTTTTGATGAAAAATGAATCTTGACACTTGATTTTGACCAAAAAGTCAAAGTTTGACTTTTCAGTATACAGTCAAAATTGATCAATTGACTGGGAAATTCAACTGTCAATCTTGTGCATTTGGGATCTTTTGAACTTGTTGAGTATGTCAAGACAATTCCATGGGGTCCTTGAGTCCATATGTGAGTTTGGTTTGCCATTGGCTAGGTCAAACAGTCAAAAATTGCCTTTGTGCAGTCAAAACCCTAAAAATGACCATTTTGCCCTTTTGGTGATCTGATCAAATTTCTTGTGGAATTGTGATCCAAACTTGATCAAATGGCCCATATGAGTTCATAATGTTGATGTGGGTCAATTTTCATGAGGTTTGACTGTCAATTGGCCACAGTTGACTTTTTCCCCAATACAGCTGATTTATAGGTCAACTGTCCAATTGACTGGGCAAAATTTGGAATCAAGACTTAAAACTTGGTATGGATAAACTTGGGAGTCTGATCGGTCACCATTTCTAGTAAGTTTCGCACCTTTTTCTGACAAGAATTCATAGCCTTGGTAACATTAAGTGGCACTTGCATGCGTTTTAAAGTGAGTTTTCTTATTTTCAATTGTGTTTATTTGTCGCATAGTTTTAATGAATGAATGTTATAAAAATGTCCCTTTTATGCTCTGGTTGGTAGTGTTTCTGGTCCAGGTGTGGCAATGGAAAGATATGAACTCGTGGCGCACATTATTGGAGAAAGGAAGCCCGGAAAAAACCAAGTTTAGAGGTCAACACGGGCACCCGTGTGAATCAACACGGCCCGTGTTGAAATGTGGCTGGAAAAGCAACTTTTTGCCTGAGACAGGGGATCAACACGGGCACCCGTGTGAATCAACACGGCTCGTGTTGAATTATGCCCAGAAAAGCAACTTTTTGCCTGAAACAGGGGATCAACACGGGCACCCGTGTGAATCAACACGGCCCGTGTTGATGAGCGCGCAGTGAATTTGTGTTTTTTGATTTTCTCTCTCAAAGGGGCTCATCAAGGGTATTTTTGGCAAACCACTTGGACTGGAATGAAAGGAGAATATAAATGACAATTTTAGGACAAGAGAAGGACACTTTTTGGAGATCGTAAAATAGAATTGCAACGAAAAAAGAAGACGGAAGCAAGGTTGTGGAAGAAGAAGAGATTCAACGGTGGACACCATTGAAGATCTGAGTTCTACCATTATTTTGTAATGTCTAAACTTTTATCTTTGTTTTCCTTGAATATTATGAGAGGTTAAACCCCCCAATGCTAGGGGGGTGTCCCTGATTTGATCTGTAACAACTCTGGATTTGGTATTTCATTCATTTAAAAGTTTGTAGTATTTCAATTCAATTGTATGATGTTTATAATGCTTTCTTTATCTGATCAATACGGATTGTTGTGTGGTTAACAATTTGTGGGACTACGATTGTTAAGGTTTTTGTACAATTGAACTCTATGATTATCACCTAGGATTAGGGATATAATATGGTTATTTAGAAATTCTTGATAATTAAATGAATTGGTTTTCTCCTATTTCTCTAAGGACTTAGGTAATAGGATTTTAAACCAAAGGGTTTTCACTAAGGACTTAGGAAAACAATTCTTGAGAATAAATAATTGAATTCTTTAAACTTGGTAATGAGATCTTGATCCAGAGGAGTTAGAGATTGAAGCACACACCCTACCTTAGCATTATCTTCATAAAATCAAAAGTTCAGTCTAAATTTCAGCTTATTCCTAGTTATTATTCTATTTCGTTATTTGTTAGAAACAACACCATATGATCTTTTGTTTAATTGACTTTGTGTAATAACTCGTATTTCCTACGCAATCCTCGTGATCGATATTCGGGGTAAAACCCTTTAAAACTACATTGGTGAAAATAGTACACTTGCTAAAATCACGATCAAGTTTTTGGCGCCGTTGCCGGGGATTGCCAAAATATAAGTTATTATATAGTCAACTAAAATTTTATTGCTCTGCAATTAAAATTATATTCTGCGTATTTTATTTAATTATTTTACTCCCAACTAATCATCGTCTAATCTTATATGCGAGGTAAGACCTCAGCTGAACTTCTTTTTGACGCAGAACCAGAAAGATTCTTGAAAGCACGACTACAAGAAGTTAAGCGGAAAAGACTGGATGAAAAAGAAAAATCACCGGTAGTTTCAGAATCAGAAGACGAAGAAATACTTTTGATTTCATCCGAACAATCAGAATCCGAATCTGAAATTATGGCAGCTGATCCACCTCCTCCAGAGAGACTTTTGGGGGATTATGGAAGGGCAAATGCACCGCCTGGAAGAATGACCATAGTGAATCAACCGGTTAACGTGGCACACTTCCAACTGCATCCCTCCACCATCCGACAGTTAGAAAGCAAGCCTTTTGCTGGGAGAATCAATGAAGATGCGAATAAGCATCTACAGAGATTCCTAACCACAACAACATCCTTGAAGATAGAAGGCCATTCCGAAGAAGCAAAGAGACTTGTGATGTTCCCTTTCACGTTATCCGAAGATGCAGAAGAGTGGTTTTACTCACTTCCTGCTGGAAGTATCACAACATGGGAACAAATGGAAACCGCTTTTCTTAATGAGTACTTCCCAGCTTCGATTTTCATTCGTAAAAGATACGATATCGTTAATTTCAAGCAGAAAGAAGGGGAACTGCTAGGAGATGCATATAAAAGATTCAAGAGGTGTTTGGTTGCTTGTCCTACTCATAACATGGATCCAACCGAACAAATGCAGACTTTTGTTAATGGTCTACGAGTTAAAACAAAACAATTGATCGACACTGCAGCCGGTGGCTCAACTAATTTCTCAACAGCCACTGGTATCAAGAGGATCATAGAAGCTATTGCCGCGAACGAACACATCGAGTTATATGATCGGGCAAGAAGCCAACCGGAAGGAAAAATTGATTTGAAGCTGGCAGACCAAGTGGTTAAAATGGAGGAGCAGATTGCAATTGAAGTGGAAAGAAGGTTAAAGAATATGAATATTGGTGAACAGAAAGTGGCACAGGTTGAGCCAAGCACTTCAGTATTGTGTGAAATATGTGGTGGGCCGCATTTTGCTATGCATTGTGTGGCAACGCAAGAACAGGTTGAACAGATTCATATGTTGAGGCAAAATAATCCATACGCCAATACATACAATCCAGGGTGGAAAAATCATCCTAATTTCGCATGGAAGGATCAGCAAGGAAACTTCCAAAAGCAAGGACCAAACCAGTTTCAAGCTCCACAACCACAACAACAATACCAACCGCAATTTCAACACCAATACCAACAGCAATTTCAACACCACCCACAACAGTTCCAACCTCAAGGTCAACAACAAACTCCGAAGAAGACAGACTGGGAAATAGCAATTGAAAAAATGGCTGCTCAAAATTCTCAATTCCAGGAAGAAACCAGAAGCAACATGAGGAATACAGGGGCTTCTATCAAAAATCTGGAAATACAAGTGAGTCAAATTGCACAACAAATGGCTAACTCTCAACAACCGGGTTCTCTACCTAGTAGCACGGTTACTAACCCAAGAGACAATAATCATGTGAACGCCGTGGCTACCAGAAGCAGTAAATCCAATGATAAACCTGAGAAGAATTCTGATGAAGAAGATATGTTGATTGAGGTGGATGTAGAGATAAAAGAAAATGAGGTTGTTAGTCAAGAGGCCAAGGAGGAAGAAAGGGTGGTAAAAGAGAGAATAGCTACACCTAAACCGGCGGTCAAGCTTCCCTTTCCAACAAGAAATAGGAAGAAAGAACAACATGAGAAGAATTTTGAGAAGTTCTTGGAAATGTTCAAGAAACTTGAGCTGAACATTCCCTTCTTAGAAGCACTTGAGCAAATGCCAACTTATGCAAAGTTCATGAAAGATATTATTTCAAAGAAGCGGATCATCGCCAATGATCCTATTATTCTAACTGAAACATGTAGTGCTATTTTGCAGGGTATGAAGATTCTGGTTAAAAAGACAGATCGAGGTTCTGTAACTATTCCATGCACTATCGGTGATAGGTCATTCAAGAAAGCTCTGATTGATTTAGGAGCAAGTGTGAGTCTTATGCCGTTATCCATCTACAAAAGATTGGGAATAGGTAAAGTACAAGATACACGAATGACGCTTCAGTTTGCAGATCAATCGGTGAAAAGACCTTACGGAGTAGTAGAAGATGTACTGGTGAAAATCGACAAGTTTGTGTTCCCTGTAGATTTCGTTATTCTAGAAATGCCCGAAGATGAGGAGATACCAATCATATTGGGGAGACCATTTTTAGAGACCGGGAGATGCTTGATTGACATAGAGGAAGGTACTATGACCTTGAAAGTTTATGATGAAGAACTGAAGATTGATGTGAGAAACACCATGAAGTACAAAGACGACATTGCCACAAGTCAGCACATTGAGGTAATCGATCAAATTTGTGATGAAGGAAACTCTTTGGCAATACAAAAATTACCGTTGGAGAGAGTTTTGAGTTTATCAATCTTTAAAGAAGAGGAAATAGTTGATGCAAAAGATAGTGAAGTTTTAGCCATGATGGAAACAACATCCTTTATCACAAATTCTCGCCACAACCGATGGGAAGAGCTAAGGAAACCATTAGTAGAAGGAAGTGAAGATGAACCAAAGAAAGGGGCTGAACTCAAACAATTACCGGAAAACCTTAAATATGTTTTTTTAGACACAGAGAGTAAGTGCCCGGCTATCATAAGTTCTCACCTTGAATTCCTTCAAGAAGATAAGCTTGTCAAAGTTCTTAAAAAGCACAAGAGTGCTCTCGGATGGTCGATAGAAGACTTGAAAGGAATAAGTCCAACTATTTGCATGCACAAAATCCTAATGGAAGATGCTCACAAACCAGTTGTCCAACCTCAACGACGACTCAATCCAGCAATGAAGGAAGTAGTAAGAAAGGAGGTGGTGAAACTTTTGGACGCAGGGATGATTTATCCAATATCTGACAGTTCATGGGTGAGTCCAGTTCATGTGGTTCCGAAGAAAGGTGGGACTACAGGGATTAAGAATGAAAAGAATGAGTTGATTCCTACGAGGACAGTTACAGGGTGGAGAGTTTGTATTGATTACCGTAGACTGAATCTGGCAACAAGAAAAGATCACTTCCCGTTGCCTTTTATTGACCAGATGTTAGAAAGGTTAGCGGGTCATGAGTACTATTGTTTTCTCGATGGTTACTCAGGGTACAATCAGATAGCTGTCGCACCTGAAGATCAAGAAAAGACCGCGTTTACATGTCCGTTTGGTATTTTTGCTTACAGAAGAATGCCATTCGGGTTATGTAACGCCCCTGCCACATTTCAAAGATGCATGCAATCTATTTTTGCGGATATGCTTGAGAAGCATATGGAAGTTTTCATGGATGACTTCTCGGTATTTGGTAAGTCTTTTGATAATTGTTTAACTAACCTTGCTCTTGTGTTAGAAAGGTGCCAACAAACAAACCTAATCCTCAACTGGGAGAAGTGTCACTTCATGGTGCGAGAAGGTATAGTTTTGGGTCACAAAATCTCTCATAAGGGAATAGAAGTTGACCAAGCCAAGATAGAAGTCATAGCAAAATTGCCTCCTCCCATGAATGAAAAAGGTATCCGAAGTTTCTTAGGGCATGCGGGTTTCTACCGCAGGTTCATAAGAGATTTCTCTAAAATAGCAAAACCTTTAACTACACTTTTAGTTAAGGACAAAACTTTCAATTTTGATGACGAATGTGCCGTAGCTTTTGACAAAATAAAGCAAGAATTAATATCGGCACCAATTGTAGTAGCCCCTGATTGGTCTCTACCTTTTGAGATCATGTGTGATGCAAGTGATATTGCCATAGGTGCGGTTCTAGGACAGCGTAGAGAAAAATTATTACATGTCATTTACTACGCTAGTCATGTGTTGAACCCTGCACAGATGAATTATGCAACTACCGAGAAAGAGTTGTTAGCGGTTGTTTATGCCTTTGATAAATTCAGGCAATATCTGTTGGGCTCTCGAGTCATTGTTTATACTGACCATGCTGCCTTGAAGTATCTTTTTGCTAAACAGGATTCTAAACCAAGATTGTTAAGGTGGATCTTGCTCCTTCAGGAGTTTGATGTGGAAATTCGTGACAAGAAAGGGTCTGAAAACACTGTAGCTGATCACTTGTCTCGAATGTCACCTATTGAAGAAACGGAAGATAAGCGCCCAATAAGGGACGAGTTCGCAGATGAACACATCCTCGCTGTTATTGGCGTGCCTTGGTTTGCCGACTATGCAAACTATCTGGTAGGTGGTATTATCCCTGATGATTTTGACTATAACAGAAAGAAAAAGTTTTTACATGATTGCAGGTTCTACTTGTGGGATGATCCATTCTTATACAAGAAGGGAATTGATGGCTTGATTAGAAGATGTGTACCAGAGGAGGAACAAAGAGATGTGTTAAAGGCATGCCATGACTCTGAATATGGAGGGCATTTCAGTGGAGACAGAACAGCGGCAAAGGTCTTACAATCTGGATTATACTGGCCTACATTGTTCAAAGACGCTCAAAGCATCGTGAAAGAATGCGATAGGTGTCAGAGGACAGGGAATATTTCAAAAAGAAATCAGATGCCTCAGAAGGGTATCCTTGAAGTGGAATTGTTTGATGTGTGGGGCATTGATTTCATGGGTCCGTTCCCACCATCTTTTGGGAAGAACTACATTCTTGTAGCGGTGGACTACGTCTCTAAGTGGGTTGAAGCTGTGGCTCTTCCTACGAATGATGCTAAGGTGGTAGTGAACTTCCTCAAAAACAACATATTTTCAAGGTTCGGTGTACCAAGAACATTGATAAGTGATGAAGGAACTCATTTTCTGAATAAGTTGATGGAAAATCTGCTGAAGAAGTATAATGTGAAGCATAAGATTGCGACACCTTACCACCCTCAGACTAGTGGTCAGGTCGAAGTATCAAACAGGCAGATAAAACAGATCCTCGAAAAGACGGTAAGTGCCTCGAGAAAAGATTGGGCTATTAAGCTTGAGGATGCATTATGGGCATATAGAACGGCATTTAAAACACCCATAGGCATGTCACCCTATCAGTTGGTTTATGGTAAAGCTTGCCATCTACCACTCGAGCTGGAACACAAGGCATTTTGGGCTTCTAAATTCCTCAATTATGATATTGTGAAAGCCGGTGAGTCTCGTATTCTTCAACTTCATGAGTTAGAGGAATTTCGAGACCAAGCTTATGAAAATGCAAAGATGTACAAAGAGCAAACAAAGAAGTGGCATGATCAACGTATCATCAAGAAGGATCTGTGGGAAGGACAGTTAGTGCTTCTGTTTAACTCCAGGCTTAAACTTTTTCCTGGAAAGTTGAAATCCCGGTGGTCTGGTCCGTTTGTGGTACAAACGGTATTCCCTCACGGAGCGGTAGAGATTAAGAATCCAAACAATGGGGACGTCTTCAAAGTGAATGGACAAAGGTTGAAGCCTTACTATACTGGAGTAGGAGCAGGAGTGATCGATTATTTGCGTCTCGCCGGATGAGTTGTGGACCGTCGAGCCAGGCGACGTTAAACGAAGCGCTTCGTGGGAGGCAACCCACGCTCATATTTTCTAACGCATTTTCTTTTCTTTTGTTTTGTTCAATTTCAGGTGTTTAGGATGTGGATCGGTAGATGAAACGGTGGTCGAAACGCACTAGGAAAATCCAAAAATTGGGCATTCAGGACCATCAACACGGGCACCCGTGTGAATCAACACGGCCCGTGTTGTTTGAGAAACAAGAATAAAATTAAAATTTTTGAAAAACGTGCAGGGGCATCAACACGGGCGCCCGTGTGAATCAACACGACCCGTGTTGTTTTTAACAGAACATCAACACGGGCGCCCGTGTGGATCAACACGGCCGTGTTGATTGTCCTGGTCAGTTTTTTTTTTTTTAAAATTTTTAATTTTTAATGCCTTTTAGTCTGTGGCCCCCACCTGTTTTGTAACACTTCTTCTTCTTTATTCTCTTCTCTCTCTCATTCATCACTCTTTTCTCCATAGAAACCTAGCCTCCATCTCTTAAAAACTCACTTTTTCTCCATCACCCACTCACTAAAACACCCTTGTGCTTTCATAAAAAGTGCTCTACTCCTCATCCTCTACACTTTCACCGTTTCAGTTTTTAATTTTGTGCACTTTGAATTTTCGTATTTTTCTATTTGTTGTGTTGTTTGTGTTTTGTATTCATTTTCTGTGCAGAATTATACCATGCCTCCTAAGAGACCAACCCAACGCCACTCCAAGCGAGATGATTTCGCGGAATCATCTCAGCCCAGGCAGAAACCACGTCGCGCTCCGAGTAGCGCCGCCGAGAGAAGTCGGAATTCGGATGAGAATGCTCACGGCATTACCTTCACGAAACCAGAACACAAAGAAAGGTATAATGTTTTGATTAAGCGGAAATTACTTCCCACTCGTTATATCTGTGAAGATACGCTCAACAAGTTAGGCCTTAGAGATGAGGTATTTCGTATGTTTCAAAATATTGGGATGCTTCCCTTTATGTTATTTGAAGCACCTACTTATGAAGGACTAACTTTTGAATTCTTGAGTTCTGTTGACTTTAAATTAAGACGCAGGTGGAATGGCTCCGAATTGGAGTTTTATGGTAATCTGGAATTTTGCATGTTTGGTAACTAGCATTCCTTGTCTGTGGCGGAGGTCGGGGCGGCCCTTAACTTACCCTCCTCTGGACCGGGGCAACCACCCGAAACTTTTCATTCTGGTGAATTTTGGGAGGCGATAACAGGTACCTCTGGCTATAATCCTAGCAGGGCCAAAGCCTCGGGCATCCATAACCCCTGTTTCCGTTATGCACAAAAAGGTTTGGCTTATACCCTATTTGGGCGGGGAGATAGCACTGGGGTATGTGCAAAAAGAGAGCTATTTTTGTTGCAAAATATGACTGAGGTAGGACGTGTGAATGTAGCAGCCTTTGCTGCTAATCACCTAAAACAAGTTGGGAATGCAACTTCTGGGGAGATATCGGTGGGTGGTATGATCACCCAACTGGATGACCATCTGAACTACGGTCAGCTTCTGATTGAGGAGCCCTCGCTAACAGGTAAAAAGATTGACATGGCAACTCTTGTCAATCAGAGGATGATCGTGGTTAAGCCAGGGTACTACTCGCTGATTTGTCATGATCACCATATTATGGCACTTCCCGCACCAACTTTTATTTCTGTTGCAGATCCTGCTAACTGGCTATATGCAGCTACAGGTACATCTGACAGGGAAAGTCCTCCATATGATCATTCTTTTTCAGGTGACGAATCGGAAGATGATGCTCCAGAAGCAGTGCAACCTATCCCACCTCCTCAGCAGTCCAGCCAGCAATATGCTGGATCGTCCTCCATGAATTCTGATCAATGGGGGTGGGTACAAACTGAGATCACTTCTCTCCGTGCTGAGCAATCAAGACAAAGTGAGGAGCTATTTCGACAAGGAGCTGTGGTGGACGATGTCCAGGACATGATGCGACGTCTGATGTTGCAATTTCCACAGAATCCTCCTCCTCCGCCGCCGTATCAGTGAGCCGGGTACTCTCCGTCACATGTGAGTTCAAACATTGAGGACAATGTTTGGTTCAGATGTGGGGGAGGTTTTATTGTATGTTATTGCTTTGTGTTTTTGAATTTATAGTTTAGTTTGTTTGGATTATTTGGTTTACGTTTGTTTATTTTAAGTGGTTTTGTTTAAAGTAGTATGGTGCAGTGCTGTCATGATATTACCAAGTGATTGATGGAAATCGGAAGAGGAGCAAACGAATAGCTAGTGGTTGAACAACACACCCCATACTTGATCTTCGCAGGCACCACGGTAGTTGGCACAATCAAGAGGAAAAGGTAGGACGCAAAGCATTAACACGAAACCAAGAGAATACTATGGTAGACTTCAGATAAATGGAAACCACATGGCACCAAGAGCACCTCGGAGCATGTAAGCTTAACCCACCCGGTGAGACTTCAGAGCCAAATTCACAAATCTACATGAGAGTTCAGTCAGGTATGGCACTATTCACTTTGATTTTGCATATGTTCTCATAACACAAACACACTACGACAACACACACTGAGGCAATTGTTTTTTTTCTGTAACCCCAAGCCTTTTTAGCCATCCTATATGCATCCTATCCATAGTAGACCCCCTTGAGCCGTAATGTTTGTGATTGTTCATTTTTGTTTTTGTTACCACCCACATTTTCACCATTCATTCTATAGCTCGGCATTAAAGTTAGTCTCGTAAAATGTATGAAAAAATCTAAGTATGGGGTTGTGAATCATTGAGAAAAGGGCAAGAAAAAAAAAGAGACAAGAAAAATTGTGAAAAATCCATAAAGAAAGTTTGAAAAACAAACGAAAAATTGTAGAAATTCTTGCCCACTTGTCCGAAAGACCATATAAATGAATCTAAAAGCTAAAAACAAGAAGTCGGAGGTCTTAACCCCATTTTTACGATTCAAGCCAATAATAGTAGTTTTGTGAAACAACACGAATGCCGAGCACCTAAACCCTTTGTTATCCCATTCCTTGTTGACCACACTGAACCCAAACCATATTTTATCCCAAAGTCCTCTTGAATGTGTGTGCAATAGTTGTGTGTAGTGATTCGAGAATGTTTTCAAAGTTAAAAGTAATATGCATGCCTTGGTACTATGAGTGTAAACACATTAACCCGGAGAGATCTTGTGAGATTGTGAAATAAGCTTGCAGGTGAACAGGTGATCGGAAGTGATAATGTGGTGAATAGATTGACGAAGAATACCATAAGCTCGATTGATAAGTGAAGATGTTTTGCGAATAACCTGATTGTGTTGCGGAGAAAAAGAAGCTCGTGGTGACCTTTGTTTCGTCCCAATACATCACTTGAGGACAAGCAATGAGATAAGTGTGGGGTTGTGATCGGTCACCATTTCTAGTAAGTTTCGCACCTTTTTCTGACAAGAATTCATAGCCTTGGTAACATTAAGTGGCACTTGCATGCGTTTTAAAGTGAGTTTTCTTATTTTCAATTGTGTTTATTTGTCGCATAGTTTTAATGAATGAATGTTATAAAAATGTCCCTTTTATGCTCTGGTTGGTAGTGTTTCTGGTCCAGGTGTGGCAATGGAAAGATATGAACTCGTGGCGCACATTATTGGAGAAAGGAAGCCCGGAAAAAACCAAGTTTAGAGGTCAACACGGGCACCCGTGTGAATCAACACGGCCCGTGTTGAAATGTGGCTGGAAAAGCAACTTTTTGCCTGAGACAGGGGATCAACACGGGCACCCGTGTGAATCAACACGGCCCATGTTGAATTATGCCCAGAAAAGCAACTTTTTGCCTGAAACAGGGGATCAACACGGGCACCCGTGTGAATCAACACGGCCCGTGTTGATGAGCGCGCAGTGAATTTGTGTTTTTTGATTTTCTCTCTCAAAGGGGCTCATCAAGGGTATTTTTGGCAAACCACTTGGACTGGAATGAAAGGAGAATATAAATGACAATTTTAGGACAAGAGAAGGACACTTTTTGGAGATCGTAAAATAGAATTGCAACGAAAAAAGAAGACGGAAGCAAGGTTGTGGAAGAATAAGAGATTCAACGGTGGACACCATTGAAGATCTGAGTTCTACCATTATTTTGTAATGTCTAAACTTTTATCTTTGTTTTCCTTGAATATTATGAGAGGCTAAACCCCCCAATGCTAGGGGGTGTCCCTGATTTGATCTGTAACAACTCTGGATTTGGTATTTCATTCATTTAAAAGTTTGTAGTATTTCAATTCAATTGTATGATGTTTATAATGCTTTCTTTATCTGATCAATAAGGATTGTTGTGTGGTTAACAATTTGTGGGACTACGATTGTTAAGGTTTTTGTACAATTGAACTCTATGATTATCACCTAGGATTAGGGATATAATATGGTTATTTAGAAATTCTTGATAATTAAATGAATTGGTTTTCTCCTATTTCTCTAAGGACTTAGGTAATAGGATTTTAAACCAAAGGGTTTTCACTAAGGACTTAGGAAAACAATTCTTGAGAATAAATAATTGAATTCTTTAAACTTGGTAATGAGATCTTGATCCAGAGGAGTTAGAGATTGAAGCACACACCCTACCTTAGCATTATCTTCATAAAATCAAAAGTTCAGTCTAAATTTCATCTTATTCCTAGTTATTATTCTATTTCGTTATTTGTTAGAAACAACACCATATGATCTTTTGTTTAATTGACTTTGTGTAATAACTCGTATTTCCTACGCAATCCTCGTGATCGATATTCGGGGTAAAACCCTTTAAAACTACATTGGTGAAAATAGTACACTTGCTAAAATCACGATCAGAGTCCAACATGAAGCATGAAAGTCATCTTAGGCATTCTAGGTCAAAATATCTTTGTGCAAACACAAACCCTAATTTGGGTCAACAGTGCTAGGAGAAGTCTTGCAGAGGAAACCCTAACTGGATCTTGAGCTCCAAGGGCCTTGTGGTGAGAAAATGTTGGGAGAATGGGAGGGCAAATTTTGGGGTACAACAGTTGCCCCTGTTCAATCTTCTTGAACCTGAGGAGTTAGATTGGCAAGTTTTCCTTTCGTGACTCGAGGGTAAAAGGAGATTGGACACTAGAGTGCCCGGAAATTTGCACTCGCATGTTGGAGTATCAGCAAATGTGGTGTCGGGAATGGGCTTATAGATGCCATTTGGAGAGATGGTGGATAGGGAGATGGGCTTATAGATGCCATCTGAAGGCGTGACAGAACCTTGTAGGGAATGGGCTTATAGATGCCATTTGGAAGTGTTGATCGCATAAGAGATTCCTTAGCGAGAACTTGCGTATTTTGAGAAAGACAGATGTTTTCCTGGCTTGTTACAGGTGTTGATCTTCAATCTCATCATGCAGACATGCCCTGGCTAGATACAGGTGTCGAGTCTACAATCGATTGCTCGCAGATATGCCCTGGCTGGATACAGGTATCGAATCTGGAATTGTCGTCTACAGATATGCCCTGGCTGGATACAGGAATTGAATCTGGAATTAGTCGTCAACAGATATGCCCTGGCTGGATACAGGAATTGAATCTGGAATTAGTCGTCAACAGATATGCCCTGGCTGGATACAGGAATTGAATCTTCAAACTCTTCAGACGTGCCCTGGCTAGATACAGGAATCGAGTCTGGAAACTGATCACTCACAGATGTGCCCTGGCTAGATACAGGAATCGAATCTGGAATTGTGACAGTTGAAGGTAGTCGTCTTTTGGATTGTCCTTTTCCCTGAAAAGGCAAAACATCAGTTGTATGCAATGTCATGATGTATGAAATGCATGATGTCATGATGTTCAACATGAGATAGTGTTGTGTGCACTTTATCATGTATGTAAGCAAGATGTATGAAATGTGAAATGTTTATGAATGTATTTTCGTCTAGGAAAATAAAGCCTTGACGACCGGCCGGGGAATTAAATCCTGGGCTGACATTGAAGAGTAGAGTTCTTCGTTTCCGCTAGGGATGATGGTTGCAAGAATACACCAGTAGGAGAAGATGACTCCATTGGGGAATAAACTTGTTGGAGAGACAATTCTGAGGGGAAATACTCTGTGGGAAGAGATACTTCGCTGAAGTTTTGACGAGAGCTCCGCTGAGGATTTCAATGATGGACTCCGCTGGGGATTGTGTTGATAAGTTATGTTGGGGAACTTTGATGAACTCCGCTGGGGATTAGAAGAACTTCGCCGAGGGCGATCTTCCGTGGCAATTAGCTGAGGATAACCCAGTTATAAGCCCTTGTGAGGAATAACTTTGAATAAAGCCCGGGAGAGACGTCCATACTTTACAGGGGATAAGCTTCCAGAATCTATTGGGGATAAGCTTCAAGACCTGCTGGGGATATGGATTCCAGTTTTCCTGGGGAGACTTTCGGACTGTACTGAAAAAATGGTTCCACTGGGGTGCCTGTATTCCGCCGGGGAACAATCTTAGATCAAGACTGTCGGGGATGCTTGCTGAGGAATGCCTACACTCCGTAGGGGAATGTTGATATCTTCTGGGGATACCCAACTTCCTTTAGGCTGACCGTAGACTAACTCTGCTGGAGGAGAGTATTGCTGACTTGCTTGGGGAATAGGGTGCCTATTGTAGGGCTGATGATAGACTAACTCTTCTTGGGGAGAGTATTGCTGAATCTGGTCTTACTCTGTGGGGAGTTAAAGTAACTTGGTCACATTCTTCAGTTGAATCTACCTTGGTACCTTGGCGGACAGAGCAACCAGACTGCCTGGGCAACTTTACATTGCCCCTATTTCTGATGTCACTTGTAATCAGTCTTTTGTTTCGTATGCAAGTATTTATGAATTAGCAATTTAATGTCAAATGCATATATCAAAAATGAACATTGGACATTCTTCGCAAGACAAAACAGAAAAAGGAAACACAATTGGCAATTTGTTTGAAAAAGTGAATTTGTATTGATTTTGAAATTTGCCTGTAAATATGCGTTTTTTGTACAAGAGGCTGACGTCCTAGTAAGAGAACGCCGCCAAGTAACATAAAGTTTATACAATTTTGAAAAGGAAACAAAACAGCTATGTGAACAATATTCCCACTGGGTTCCAACTCTGCTATCGCCTTTATGTCTTCAAGCGTCTCATCACTTTGCTGCTTGGTTGAAGATGAAGCTGATTGATCGATGCCGAAGTCTGAGCCTGATAGTTGATGCCGAATTCTGGATGCAAGGTGATCCAATGAGACATAGTGTTACGCTTTATCCCTAACTTTTGCCTGGACCGCCCTTTCGGGTTTTCAGTCCACCGGGATACCCTTTTTTGCCCAAGCCGCCTTTTCAGGTTTTCGACTTGCCGGGTGTACAGATTCTTTTCATTTCATCCCTTATTTTTGCCCGAACCCTTTTGGTTCGCCGGGAAGCCCTTATTTTTTCCTAGGTATGTCAACCTAGCGGGTCTTTTATTCATGCGTAGTATCTTTTTACTATGTCTGCATTGGCGGGGTGAGGAAGGTCGTCACCATCCATGGTGGTCAGAATCATGGCTCCTCCTGAGAACACATGTTTAACCACAAATGGCCCTTCGTACGTAGGGGTCCATTTGCCCCTGGGATCACTTTGAGGAAGGATGATGCGTTTGATTACCAGGTCCCCAACTTGATACTCTTGTGGTCTGACTTTCTTGTTAAATTCCCTGATCATCCGTTTTTGGTACGTTTGACCATGACAAATAGCAGTGAGTCTCTTTTCGTCAATTAGGTTTAATTGATCAAGTCGAGTCTGGATCCAGTCATCTTCACTTAAGTATGCATCCTTCATTATCCGGAGAGAGGGTATCTGGACTTCAATCGGCAAGACTGCCTCCATGCCATAGACCAAGGAAAAGGGTGTTGCCCATGTTGACGTCCTTGCTGAGGTACGGTACCCATGAAGAGCAAATGGTAACATTTCGTGCCAATCTTTGTAGGTCACTGTCATCTTCTGCACAATTTTCTTGATGTTTTTATTTGCTGCTTCGACAGCTCCATTCATCTTCGGCCGGTAAGGAGAAGAGTTGTGGTGCTGTATCTTGAATTGCTCGCAGAGCTCAGTGATCATCTTGTTGTTAAGATTGGTACCATTATCCGTAATGATTCTTTCTGGGACGCCGTACCGACAGATCAGGTTATGCCGGATGAAACGTGCCACGACGCTCTTGGTTACGATGGCGTAGGAAGCTGCTTCCACCCACTTCGTGAAGTAATCAATCGCTACTAAGATGAAGCGATGCCCGTTGGATGCCGTCGGTCGGATCTCGCCGATCATATCAATGCCCCACATTGCAAAAGGCCAAGGTGCCGTCAGGACGTTCAGAGGAACCAGAGGGATATGCACTTTGTCAGCATAAATCTGGCATTTATGACAAGTTCGAGAATGTTGGTAACAGTCGGCTTCCATTGTGGACCAGAAATATCCTGCCCGAAGGATTTTCTTTGACATGGTATGTCCACTGGAATGTGTTCCGAATGTACCTTTATGCAGTTCTACCATGATCTTCTCTGCTTCAGTCTTATCCATACAACGCAGTAAAGTTGAATCATGGTTTCGTTTGTAGAGAATGTCGTTGCTGAGGAAGAACTTTGCCGCAAACCTTCTTAGGAACTTCTTGTCATTGACCGACGCGCCTTCGGGGTATTCTTGAGCTTCCAAATATCTCTTCACCTCATGATACCAGGGTTTTTCGGTTACCTCTTCGGCCTCAAGATCGCAGCAGTATGCAGGTTCGTCCAACTTCCAGATAATGATCCGGGGCGCTTCGTTGTCCCATTTGACCTTGAACATTGAAGACATCGTAGCTAGTGCGCCCGCTAACTGATTCTCCTCTCTTGGGAAGTGTTCAAAATTTATTTCTTCAAAGTGGGGAAGCAAAGTTAGCACATACTCCTTGTAAGGAATAAGATTTGGGTGTTTCATATCCCACTCACCTTTGATCTGATTGATCACGAGAGCGGAATCTCCGAAGACACTCAGAAACTTGATCCTTAAGTCGATTGCAGCTTGAAGACCCATGATACATGCCTCATATTCTGCCATGTTGTTGGTGCAGTTGAAACACAGTCGGGCGGTGAGTGGAGTATGAGTACCTTTAGGGGATATGATCATGGCGCCGATGCCGTTACCCAAAGCGTTTGAGGCTCCGTCAAAATGCATAGACCATCGGGATCCTTCCTCAGGTCCTTCATCCAGTCCAGGTACTTCACAATCAGTTACTACCATGATATCTTCGTCTGGAAATTCAAAGTTCAATGATTGGTAATCGTCCACAGGTTGGTGTGCCAAATGGTCTGCCAATACACTCCCCTTGATTGCTTTTTGAGTTGTGTATTGGATGTCATATTCCGTCAAGATCATTTGCCATCTTGCTATTCTTCCAGACAGAGCAGGCTTTTCGAATATGTACTTGATCGGGTCCATTTTTGAAATCAACAGAGTAGTGTGAGTCAGCATATACTGTCTCAGCCGGCGAGCCGCCCATACCAGAGCGCAGCAAGTTTTCTCGAGCAGTGAGTACCGAGTCTCACAGTCGGTAAACTTTTTTCTCAGGTAATAAATAGCGTGCTCTTTTCGGCCAGACTCGTCATGCTGCCCCAGCACACACCCCATTAAGTTGTCAAGTACTGTCAAGTATAGTATCAGAGGCCTCCCTTCCACTGGTGGCATAAGAATGGGTGGTTCTTGGAGATACTCCTTTATCTTTTCGAAAGCAGCCTGACATTCATCGTTCCAACGTACTACTTGATCTTTCTTCAGCAATTTGAAGATTGGCTCACAGGTAGCAGTTAGATGTGAGATGAATCGGGCAATGTAATTCAGTCGTCCTAGAAAGCCTCGGACTTCTTTCTCTGTCTTGGGAGTCGGCATCTCTTGTATGGCTTTCACCTTGGCAGGGTCCACTTGAATACCTTTATCGCTTACAATGAAACCTAGAAATTTTCCAGACCTCACCCCAAAGGTGCATTTGTTTGGGTTCAACCTCAGCTTGTACAACTTCAGTCGGTCAAACAGCTTCCGCAGATGGTCAAGGTGTTCTTCCTTAGTTTGGGACCTTGCAATCATATCATCGACGTACACTTCTATCTCATGGTGGATCATGTCATGAAATAAAGCAACCATGGCACGTTGGTAGGTTTCCCCAGCATTTCTCAACCCGAATGGCATGACCCTGTAGCAAAAGGTGCCCCACTGAGTAACGAAGGTAGTCTTTTCCATATCTTCAGGAGCCATCTTGATCTGATTATACCCTGAAAAACCATCCATGAAGGAGAACACCTTGTGTTGAGCGGTATTGTCAACCAGAACGTCGATATGAGGCAGAGGGAAATCATCCTTAGGGCTGGCCCTGTTCAAATCCCTGTAGTCAACACACATTCTGACTTTACCATCTTTCTTTGGCACTGCAACCACGTTGGCCACCCACTGAGGATAAGAAGTCACTGCCAGAAATCCGGCATCAAATTGCTTCATAACCTCGGCTTTGATTTTCTCGGACATCTCTGGGCGCATGCGGCGGACCTTCTGTTTTACCGGAGGGCAGTCTTCCTTGGTAGGCAGGTGATGAACTACAATGTCGGCATCCAAACCAGGCATATCTTCGTAAGACCAAGCAAAGATTTCCATGTAATCATGCAGCATCTGGATCAATCGTTGCTTCACGCTGAGCTCTAGATTGGCACCAATCTTGACTTCTTTTCTATCTGTCTCAGTACCCAGGTTCACTGTTTCCACTGGCTCTTCATGCGGCTGAATAGCCCTCTCTTCCTGGAGTAGCAGTCTTGCGAGTTCACCAGGCACTTCGCAATCATCTTCACCTTCGTCTTTGGCCAAGTTGATCGGATTTTCGAAGTCATAACTGGCAGTAGCAGAGCCGTTACCAGTGAGATCCAAAGTGGATTGGAACCTGTATAAGTGAGTGTGTGTAAATATAGCTGTTTTGCAATATATAACAAAGAAAGAAAAAGAGCACAAGATTTGAAATGCAACAACGTCCAATGTTTTGATTAATGATATATGGAAATGTCATACAAAAAGCCCTCACAAATGGAGCCACGGTGCCCCGGGTAGGACACCGAGCCAATAAAAGTTTCAACATATTGTTTGTTACAAATTGAAAACAAAAGAGTTCATTACTGCGTGACAAATGTAATAGGTGTAAAATCTTTTGCCGTCCAGTTGCTTGGTCCGTTGTTGGTTGTTGGATAGATCCAACTGTCAAATTCTGCTTCCTCTACGTCCTCCTCGATAGCATTCACTCTTGGGTTGGTGATGAACACCGGAGGCTTTCTGATCCTTTCTTTGCGAACAGCCCTCTGAGCCTCTGCAGTGAAGCCCAGCCCAAACTTGTCGGTCTTTTGAGTGAAGTCAGGAAGTTGACCCCAGTTCGCGCACTTGCTTTCTCAATCACTGCCCGGGCATCCTTCAGGGAAGCCATCTTTAAAGGAAAGTCTTCTTCAACCACTGTCTCAGCTGACGCCAACGTTGGAGGTACCTCCTCAAAATGTTGAAAGGGGGTTTCAATAAACTCCCCGTCCATCTCGATATACCAGAATGAATTCAAGTGACTAACCATGTATTCCTCCTCTCCCTGCATAGTAACAATCTTCCCTCTGATAGGGTATTTGAGCTTCTGGTGTAGAGTGGATGTTACAGCCCCAGCCTTGTGAATCCAGGGTCGACCCAACAAACAGGAATAAGATGGACGAATATCCATCACATAGAACGTTGAGTCAAAGACTTGGGAACCCACACGGATAGGAATGTCTACCTCACCGTGCACCATCCTCTTAGAACCGTCGAAGGCTCTAACAATGATGTTACTAGGTTTCAATTCCAGGCCCTGTTGCACCCCAAAATTTGCCCTCCCATATTCTTCAAGAAATTGCCAAGTCAAGTCACAAAATTCCCCAAGGGTTGTGCAGTGCAAAGGTCCCCTATGCAGTCAAAACTAGGGTTTGGATTCTGATCAAGAAAATGAAATTTTCAAAGGCCCAATCAAGTCTCATATGCTTACAAATGTGGTCAAGCATCTTCATATCAAGTTTCAAGGCATTCAGCTCAAAATTGCACAGTCAAAACCCTAGATTGCACTACAGTCAACTGTAGGGGCAAAATGGTCATTTGACAGTCAAAAGTTCAAATTTTTGGTCAACATATCATTTTGAAGCCACAAACATCATTTGATCAATGCTTGATCATGATTCTCAAAATTTGGCTCAGAAATCATCAAAGATGCAAAAGTTGCTATATTTGGACAGTTGAAAAAGTCAACTGAAATTGACCAGGGCATAACTTTCACATGGATTATCAGAAAAATTCCATCCAAAGCTCATTTTGAAGAGAAAGACATTTCCTACAACTCATCTTCATACTTCAAGTCCAAGAAATGCTCTCACAAAAAAGTTATCAATTTCAACATTATAGGTCATTTTCAAAAGTCAACAAAAAGGGACTTTAAGTCAAAGGCCATAACTTGAGATTGGTAAATCAAAATGACATGGGACCAAAGGCATTGGTTAGAGGACTCAAAGACCTTTCCAAAATGTCCAAGAACATGTGAAAAGCTTAAAAATTGAGCAAGTTATGCCTTGTGGAAGTTTGGAAATTTTTGGGAATTTTGAAAAGTCAACTTTGATTCAAATGGTCTAAAATTGCCAATGGGCCTACTTTTCTTCCATGATTCATCATTCCAAGCCTATGCACGACCATTGGGCCCAAAGGGAAGTATTTTCTCATTTTTTATTTATTTATTTGAATTTATATTAATATTAATTCATTTAAATTAGTTAAATATATAGAAAATATCTAACTTGACCTAATGAATCTTTTTGTACACATTCTAGGCTCAATAATTCGTGCCTAAGCCAATTTGGAAAGATTTGGAGCATTGGGATATGATTGGCACAAAATACACATGAAAAGATATGGAAGATCCTTAAGGAAAATCAAATATTGGAATCCTTGAATGCAAGAGATTTTGGCCAGTTTTGTTGACCTAAATTATTCACTACATATGCTTGAATCAAACCCTAAAGGAAAAAGACTCTCAGCTGCGCTCAAGAATACCATACAAGCTTGAAAATTTTCCATAAAAACTCAATTCTGAAAAGCATTCTAGAGGACGATTCAAGCCCTAAAACTTGGTTCAATAGCTTCCTTGTGATCTCTTGGACGTATTCCAATTCATAACCCTCATCAAAAGGCAAGGAACCAGTGTACAGAACTCAAGAAATTCCATGAAAATTCCAAAATCGTATTCTATATTCTATGCACTCTCATGACATTTCATTGATTAATTCTTATTCCTGACATGATTTCAAAGCTAACCCATAACTTTAATTTGATTATTATGCGTTGTAGGCGATTTTGCCATTGTTAAAATTTAGGGTTGCAGGTTTTCTGAATTAGGGCTTTTGCATAGAGGAAAAATTAGGACTCATGAATGCCATGGTTGTATACAGTAGGTCTGGACGAAGAAGACACAAGCCTCACGATCAATTTATGATCACCATAGCGCTAGTCGCTATTTTCTGTAAACCTACTTTAGACCACGCGCTTAAAACTGTTGCCTTTGAGTTTATGTTTCAGGAAAATTGAAGAAGACAACGTCGTGTCAGCTGGTGATTCGGTGGTTTAAATTGCGCGCGTTTTTTCTCCACTACGCGTTGGTTTTGCTTTATGTTATTTGTATATTAATTATATAACAAACGCGTTGAACTGCTTCAGTGGCACAGGTGTTAAGCTTGCATTGTCTAAGACCTGGGTTCGAGTCCCAGGTCTGTGTAAGTTTCATATTATTTTTCAATACTAAATCCTGTGCAGTGCCAACATGGAGGATGCATCACACGCCTCAAAGTCAGATCATCCACGCGTCCAATCGAACCAATTCAAAGGCCAGGATTCAGGGAGTACAGTGGGGGCTAGTCAATATGCCACACAAAATCTGGAAAAGTCAACGAACTTCAAAGCTTATTGGGCCAAAATGCTAGGCCTATACCTCCTAAATTGGGGCCTGAACCCCCCCCCCCCCCTCTGGTTTGCTTTTCTTTTCATATTTTATTTTCTTAATTATTATATTATCTATTTTTATTGTTTTATTTAATTAATTTTTTTTTTTTTTTTACAAAATATTAAAATATCATAAAAATCAGAGAAGACCCAAAAATAATAAAATATTTTTATTATAATTATTTTTTGTAAATAAGTGCATGTAATAAACTTAGTTTTAATTAGGTCATAATTTTAATCCTTTTAATAACTAAAATCCAAAAATAGAATTAGGTTTAATTTTTATTCTTCTTAATTTCCTTTTTTACAATCATAATATTTATTTTATTTATTTTCATAAATTAAAAATTGTACATAAATAATGTAGGTTTAAATTAGGTTAAATTTCAATATCTTTCATAATAAACTTAAAAAACATTAGAATTAGGGTTTGACATTTTATTTTAATTTTAATTAATTAATTCTTTTTCTTTCAAATCCCAAAAAATACAAAAAATGCTAAAAAACATTTTCTTTTTAATTTTAATTTTTTTTCCTCATTAATTTAATTATTTTTTTTCAAAAGGGTCCAACGCCCGCATTCGATAATTCATTTAATTTCGCATATTTTATTTTATGTCGTCTTAAATAATTTTGTATCTCTCCCAAAGCCATGTAACTCGGACAATTTTATTTCTCGCACTTTTAATTTATTTAATTTCTTTACTTTCCGTCAAATCGGGTCCGGTTTAATTTTGGCGATGTGGACCCGCGCCATTTGTAATAGTTTAGGAATTTTATCTTTCCGCACTTTTTAACTGTTAAATAAATGCATGCAAGAATGAATGACAAAAATAAAAACAAACGCGTAGATCACCAATAACATGACAAGACAAAAATAAATGAAAACGACACACGATTCGCACACACCACCCCTAGGGTACGCCTCACTGTTGCCTTTCGAAAGGTGATCGTCGAGTAGAGGACGTCTTAGTAAGTCCTCATGATCCGGGAACCTGGCATGAGGGTAGCTTCTAAGGTGTCTTCCCATTGCTCTGGTGATCACCATGTCCCTAAAACTCGAATTGACCCGAACACCTCCAATGAGGGTGCTACCTACCTCTCAATGGTGGGATGGCACTACTTTAAAGGACATTTACACAGACGAATTCCTTAGGGTAGGTAGGTTCTCAAGGATACTTGCTCTAATTTCAAACAACTCAAAAAGACTTTTCACACCGACACTTTTCGAAAGCTTTCAAAAGCAAATTTTTCAAACACTCTGACGTACGAGTCGAACTGAAATTTTTCAAAGAAACTTTTTTAAACCCACATTGAAAAGCAAGCAAACATTTTTGAAAACACATTGAGCAAGTATCTAAGAGCCCATGGATAACCATGGATAGAAAGGGTGCTAACACCTTCCCTTTCTATAACCTACCTCCCGAACCGAGAGCAATCTCTTTAAAGGAATTTTTCTGTGCTTTTGTCCTTTCCATTTGGAGAAAATAAAAGACGGTGGCGACTCTTGCTTCCGCGACATTTCGCGAACCAGCTTTAAACAGTCAGTTCCAGATCCACCGATCACAGAACTGGCGACTCTGCTGGGGACAAATTTATAAAGTGAGGTGTACCTTAGGGTTAGTTCAATAACTGTGTTTTCAATTGTATTGACTTGTCTGCTTTAAATTTGTGGGTTGCATGGGAGTTACATAGATCCTAACCCGGATCTGGGGATACCCTGTTTAGGTAGCATAAGCTGTGAGGGACCTGTCCGGCGTAGACCGACACGGGTGAAGCAGTGGCTACGTTGGTGTGGCACCTTGGTCTGTACCGATATCCCTTGTGTTGCAACGAGGAGAATATGGGTCTTCTGAGGAGTCATTAAGCACCAACAACCTTAGAACCTTAATTGACACAACTTGGCCTTTAGAACAGTAGCAGTATGCTACGCCCATTGAGGCTAAACTCTCGTGATGGTTCTGGCCGCAAGAAAAGATTGCGATGCTGGAGTTATGACCGATTGAGGGTAGTCAGTGATATTGGGATCCTCTAAGAACCCGGTTACTTTGATTAGGACAGGTATGAACCAACAAACTGAAAGAGGGTAGTACCTAGACCTCATGCTGGCCTAAACTCTAAGGGTTCTTTTGTGTGACTTGTGTGCCTTCGTACTTGACTATTGCATGCTCGTTATCTAACCCTTGAATTCTCGCAGGTTTTGTTTATAGTCCTTAATCAGGACTCATAACAAAGTTTACCGAATGTCTTGCAGGTTTTGTTCCTAGTCCTTAATTGGGACTTATAACAGGTTTACCAAATTTCTTGCAGGGTTTGTTTTAGTCCTTAACCAGGACTCATAACAAGTTTATCAAGTTTCTTGCAGGTTTTGGTTTGTAGTCCTTAATAAGGGCTCATGACAGGGTTTATTCATATTACCCCATGCATCATGCCATCATACCATTGCATACATCCTAACCCATTTCAAGGATCTCAAGGGCTTGTGATGCAGGTCAGGATGAATCAAACATCCAGCAAGGGGCAAAGAGGATTTATTTTCCTCTAGCCAAAGTTGTCAGAGGCTATGACCCACTTGATATGGTGAGCTCTGACTCTTGAAGAAGGTTCCCTTAACCAAGGTTGTTTGGAAATCAAAACCAGACATGATGACTAAAGTCAGGGGCTATGACCCACTTGATATGGTGAGCCTTTGACCCTTTGAAGAAGGACTCTCAATAATATGCAGTTCCTTCAATCAAGCTACCGGACCTAATTTCTGACAATTTTCTTGCTTACCCCGCGAGGTCCTTGAAAACATTGCATGCATGTCATACACATCATTACATAACAGGTATCTCTGTTGCAGGTCACTTACCTTTCTCGCTGTTTATTTCAGCGATGGCTTACCCACAAGATAACCAGGACTTTCTTGCTCAAGAGACTCGGTTCGGGGAAATCCTCCTGAATCTATCCAAGGGGCAGGAGGAGCTAAGGACACTTCTCATGGAGACCTTTGTCAGGAACAGTGCTGAGGATGAAAGGCTGAAACACCTACAAGCTGAGGTGGATGCATTGAGGGTCCAGATGCTGGGGCAGGCGACTGCCATTCAAGGGTTAGCTCAAAGACAAGATGAGCTCTGGTTTCTCGTCAACCAACTGCTTCAGGGCAACCAACTGGGGCAAAAGTCTAAGGGTAAAAAGCCATTCATCATCCAATCATCCTCGAGACAAGAGGATAAGGGGAAAGCTCCTCAAATGACTCCAGTGCCACAAATTCAGCGCCAACCTCGCCAAGTTCAGCCAGACAAGCCCAGGAGGCAATTCACCCAGCTCAACATGTCGCTGTTTCAAGCTTTGCAACGCCTATTGAGGTTGAATCTGATCACATTAAGAGCTCATCCCCGGAACCCCAACACAGCATCTCCTGCCTATGATCCCAATAAGAGGTGTGTCTACCACTCTGCTAGCCCAGGACATGATACCAATGAATGTTGGGATCTGAGGAACAAAATCCAGGACCTGATCGATGAAGGGGCATTGGAGTTCACGCAAGATGGACAGGCTGAATTTTTCTACCATTCCTCCAAGGCTCACCAGTTGAAGTGACAAGCTCCGAGACTAGGAAACTTTTGTTCATCCGAATGTTCAAGATTGCAATTTTCTTTTGTTCAAACATTTATTCATGTTAAAACATTGTTATTCCATTAATGCATCGCTTATGTCTATTTTTGAATCAATATATTCGCATTCACTATATGCAAACTATTTTCATATTTTTTCTGATGTCAACTCTGGATCTAAAATTCTAAGCCTCTTGAGGGAGGATGACGAAAACGATACCGCTATCTTTACAGTATGCTTTTGAACAGACCCCGCTGATGAGGTACAGGCATTGTTTCAATCCCTAAACACTGGAGTTATAAGGATGATAATCCCTCGTCAACCCATCAGAGCCAAAGAAGTAGGAGTTTTTATTTTCGAAAATTGAAACCCTTAATCATAACCTGGGGCAGGGTAGTTCCCTCAGTTGATCCAAGTGCATGACGAATGGCACCGAAGAGATCTTTACGAAACGAACAAAGACAGTGATGGTTCAGAACAATCATAAGGACAGGCAGTCATTATCAAAAAAAAAAATCATCAATGAATAGCCCAAGAAGCCAAAACCTGTAAAAGGGACTTATGAAACTGGGGCATCCCGCTGACTGTAATTCCAAAAAGGAAACAGTTCAGGCAAAAAGAAAGGGATAACAAAAATCAAAAAGAAAGAGGTCTTACAAACCCTCAACAAAAAAAAATGATGACTGCCTATTCAGAATAAATCATCAATATCTGAGCCATCATTGGAACATCAGGACAGAAACTCAAATAAGGTCTAACGCACGATCAACTGAGTTTAGGATTGAAGAACATCACGAAGAGCGGGTGGGTACAAATAAAATTTGAGCCTTTATCCTTTGTTTCTTAAACCATGAATCAGGCCACGCTACAACCCTTAAAAGTCCTAGCTGAAGCATGGGTTAGTTCGAAAGCATACTGTTACCAAAGGTATCCTGACTCCTGAAGGCCTACGGTAAAATACGGAGTTGACATCACGTTTTACAAACAATCACCTGTTTTATGAAAAAGAATGCATTTTCAAAATCTTCAAGACAGACATAGGCTTTGCATTTTTAATATAACTTTGTTTGCATATGACTTTTTGTTTGAACAGCAGGGAAATTCGCACGATGAATACCTAGTGAACAAAAGCACTTTCAATCAAGGGGCATGGCATGACTATTGTCCATCATCTGGGGCAATCCAATCAAGATTCGGAGAACCTCTCAAAAGGCCAAAAAGCCTGGGGCAAATCTCTGCCTGAGTCACTTGGGGCACTCCAGCAACGAATCTTGCCTAATCAGACATCTTCTGGTAGCAGGGCAACCAAACACTTCTAACAGGGGCAACTCCCTATATTCTGAGAGCGTGGACATAGTCGAAAAATACTACGCAAAATCAAAGACCCGCTAGGTTGACACACCTAGGCAAAAATAAGGGCTTCCCGGTGAACCAAAAGGGTTCGAGCAAAAATAAGGGATGAAATGAAAAGAATCTGTACATCCGGCAAGTCGAAAACCTGAAAAGGCGGCTTGGGCAAAAATGGGTATCCCGGTGGACTGAAAACCCAAAAGGGCGGTCCAGGTAAAAGTTAGGGATCAAAGCATACGACTATGTCCTGGCATCCTATCACCTGCCTACCAGAAGAAGGTTTGTCCATCAACAACTATCAGCACCCCACAGGTGCCTCCCCATAGAAACAAGGGCAATAAAGGGTAGTTTAAGCAATCTGATTGTTCTATCCTCCAAGGTACCAAGGTAGGTTCAGCTAAAGAACACGGCCAAGTATATCCTAATTCCCCAGAGAGTAAGTCAGCAGTCAATGCATTCTTCTCCAAGCAGAGTTATCAAATCTCAAGGAAGTTGAGGATCCTCCAGCAGATATCAACCTTCTCCAGCAGCATACACATATTCTTAACAAGCATCCCCGACAGTCTTGGTCTGAAGATCGTTCCCCGGCGGCATACAAATATCCATAGGAAGCACTTTCCCAACATATCAAAACTTCCCCAAGAGAGTCCAATTCAGTTCCCCAGGAAAGTTGGAATCCACATATCCCCAAGCAGTAAGCTTATCCCCAGTAGATTCTGGAAGCTTATCCTCACAGAGCACGAACGCGTCGCCCGGCTTTATTCAAAGAGTTATGCCCTTACCAGGATATAACTGGGTTATCCTCAGCTAAAAGCCACGGAAAGAGCGTCCTCAACGAAGCCTTCTCACCCCAGCGAAGTTCATCAACACTTCCAAGCACCACAAGGATATCCTCAGCAAGTTATTAACACTTAGCAAAGCATCCCTCTTCCCACAGAGTATTGCTTCCCAGCATGGTCGCTAGAGTATCTTTTCTCCCCGCAGAATCCTCCATTTGCCAAGTTTTACTCCGCAACGGAGTTATCTTCTCCTACTGGTATTCTTGCAACTATCATCCCCAGCGGAAGCAAATTCATTCTCAACATCAGCCCAGGATACGACTTCCCGGCACCCGTCAAGGATTTACTTTCCTAGGCGAAAACATACATAAAACATCACATACATCATTATAGCATGCATAACGCACTGCATCATACAAGTCTCATTTATATCGAGAACGTCATTGCTTGATCCATATCATGCATTGCATATGACTGACTTTTACCTTTCAGGAAAGATGCAGTTTAAATTCTCAATCACATTTCAAGACCTAGACCGATTCAGTTAAATCGACCCTAAGATTTTCCTGATGCTTATCCAGTCCAAGGCCTTCTCTGGTTCAGTCAGATCGACCCTAAGATCTCCCTGATGCTTATCCAGTTGAAGACGTTTCAAGACCTAGACCGGTTCAGTTAAATCGACCCTAAGATTTTCCTGATGCTTATCCAGTCCAAGGCCTTCTCTGGTTCAGTCAGATCGACCCTAAGATCTCCCTGATGCTTATCCAGTTGAAGACGTTTCAAGACCTAGACCGGTTCAGTTAAATCGACCCTAAGATTTTCCTGATGCTTATCCGGTCCAAGGCCTTCTCTGGTTCAGTCAGATCGACCCTAAGATCTCCCTGATGCTTATCCAGTTGAAGATGTTTCAAGACCTAGACCGGTTCAGTTAAAATCGACCCTAAGATTTTCCTGATGCTTATCCAGTCAAAGGCCTTCTTTGGTTCAGTCAGATCGACCCTAAGATCTCCCTGATGCTTATCCAGTTGAAGATATTCCAAGACCTAGACCGGTTCAGTCAGATTGACCCCAAGATTTTCCTGATTCTTACCCAGTCAAAGGCCTCTCTGGTTCAGTCAGATCGACCCTAAGATCTCCCTGATTCTTATCCCAGTAGAAGACACCCAAGATTTTTTCTCAACGAGCGTTGTTGAAGTTAAAGTCTCCTTTGGTCCCCTCTCCGGCAAGTGCGTGAGGTGGTAATTCCTTTTTCAGATGTTTCCCTCTCCGACGATGAGCGTGAGGTGATAGTCTCTTATGGTCCCCTCTCCGGCAAGTGCGTGAGGTGGTAATTCCTTTTTCAGATGTTTCCCTCTCCGACGATGAGCGTGAGGTGATAGTCTCTTATGGTCCCCTCTCCGGCAAGTGCGTGAGGTGGTAATCCCTTTTTCAGATGTTTCCCTCTCCGACGATGAGCGTGAGGTGATAGTCTCTTATGGTTCCCTCTCCGACGATGTGTGAGGTGGTAAGTCCTTTTTCAGATGTCTCCCTCTCCGACGATGAGCGTGAGGTGATAATCTCTGATGTTGCCCTCTCCGACGGTGTGTGAGGTGACAATCCCTTTTCCTATGATTCCCCTCTCCGACGTTGAGTGAGGTGATCATCCCTTTCAGATTATAATTGCCTATGGTTCTCTTCCCGATATTGCAAAGATGGTAATTCCCGCCAAGATTTTTCTCAACGAGCGTTGTTGAAGTCAAAATCATCCAAGGTTCTCTTACCATTCATGCTAAGGCAGTAACCATCTCTGGTTCATTCATCAGCGTTTGAAACTCCAGACTCAGCTCCTGTAACCAGTCAGGACATATCTATACCAAGCATCTAAAATCAGCTCCTGCAACGTGTCAGGTACTCATTTTTCTTTTGCAGGTATGCAGGTTCTCGCTAAGGAATCTCCTACGCGATCAATATCCAGATGGCATCTATAAGCCCATCATCCTATCCAGCAACCTCTAAATGGCATCTATAAGTCCATTCCCATCATCACTGCTACTATGTGAGCGCAAATTTCTGGGCACTCTAGTGTCCAATCATCTTCTACCCTCGGATTACGAAAGGCACGTCCGCCAATCTGCATCCTCAGGTCTAAGAAGATTGAACAGGGGCAGCTGTTGCACCCCAAAATTTGCCCTCCCATATTCTTCAAGAAATTGCCAAGTCAAGTCACAAAATTCCCCAAGGGTTGTGCAGTGCAAAGGTCCCCTATGCAGTCAAAACTAGGGTTTGGATTCTGATCAAGAAAATGAAATTTTCAAAGGCCCAATCAAGTCTCATATGCTTACAAATGTGGTCAAGCATCTTCATATCAAGTTTCAAGGCATTCAGCTCAAAATTGCACAGTCAAAACCCTAGATTGCACTACAGTCAACTGTAGGGGCAAAATGGTCATTTGACAGTCAAAAGTTCAAATTTTTGGTCAACATATCATTTTGAAGCCACAAACATCATTTGATCAATGCTTGATCATGATTCTCAAAATTTGGCTCAGAAATCATCAAAGATGCAAAAGTTGCTATATTTGGACAGTTGAAAAAGTCAACTGAAATTGACCAGGGCATAACTTTCACATGGATTATCAGAAAAATTCCATCCAAAGCTCATTTTGAAGAGAAAGACATTTCCTACAACTCATCTTCATACTTCAAGTCCAAGAAATGCTCTCACAAAAAAGTTATCAATTTCAACATTATAGGTCATTTTCAAAAGTCAACAAAAAGGGACTTTAAGTCAAAGGCCATAACTTGAGATTGGTAAATCAAAATGACATGGGACCAAAGGCATTGGTTAGAGGACTCAAAGACCTTTCCAAAATGTCCAAGAACATGTGAAAAGCTTAAAAATTGAGCAAGTTATGCCTTGTGGAAGTTTGGAAATTTTTGGGAATTTTGAAAAGTCAACTTTGATTCAAATGGTCTAAAATTGCCAATGGGCCTACTTTTCTTCCATGATTCATCATTCCAAGCCTATGCACGACCATTGGGCCCAAAGGGAAGTATTTTCTCATTTTTTATTTATTTATTTGAATTTATATTAATATTAATTCATTTAAATTAGTTAAATATATAGAAAATATCTAACTTGACCTAATGAATCTTTTTGTACACATTCTAGGCTCAATAATTCGTGCCTAAGCCA
The DNA here is from genome assembly GCA_948472305.1 of Vicia faba. Classification (NCBI taxonomy): domain Eukaryota; kingdom Viridiplantae; phylum Streptophyta; class Magnoliopsida; order Fabales; family Fabaceae; genus Vicia; species Vicia faba. The sequence continues at coordinate 90,023 of CATIWC010000258.1, read as the reverse complement.
ATTTGGAAAGATTTGGAGCATTGGGATATGATTGGCACAAAATACACATGAAAAGATATGGAAGATCCTTAAGGAAAATCAAATATTGGAATCCTTGAATGCAAGAGATTTTGGCCAGTTTTGTTGACCTAAATTATTCACTACATATGCTTGAATCAAACCCTAAAGGAAAAAGACTCTCAGCTGCGCTCAAGAATACCATACAAGCTTGAAAATTTTCCATAAAAACTCAATTCTGAAAAGCATTCTAGAGGACGATTCAAGCCCTAAAACTTGGTTCAATAGCTTCCTTGTGATCTCTTGAACGTATTCCAATTCATAACCCTCATCAAAAGGCAAGGAACCAGTGTACAGAACTCAAGAAATTCCATGAAAATTCCAAAATCGTATTCTATATTCTATGCACTCTCATGACATTTCATTGATTAATTCTTATTCCTGACATGATTTCAAAGCTAACCCATAACTTTAATTTGATTATTATGCGTTGTAGGCGATTTTGCCATTGTTAAAATTTAGGGTTGCAGGTTTTCTGAATTAGGGCTTTTGCATAGAGGAAAAATTAGGACTCATGAATGCCATGGTTGTATACAGTAGGTCTGGACGAAGAAGACACAAGCCTCGCGATCAATTTATGATCACCATAGCGCTAGTCGCTATTTTCTGTAAACCTACTTTAGACCACGCGCTTAAAACTGTTGCCTTTGAGTTTATGTTTCAGGAAAATTGAAGAAGACAACGTCGTGTCAGCTGGTGATTCGGTGGTTTAAATTGCGCGCGTTTTTTCTCCACTACGCGTTGGTTTTGCTTTATGTTATTTGTATATTAATTATATAACAAACGCGTTGAACTGCTTCAGTGGCACAGGTGTTAAGCTTGCATTGTCTAAGACCTGGGTTCGAGTCCCAGGTCTGTGTAAGTTTCATATTATTTTTCAATACTAAATCCTGTGCAGTGCCAACATGGAGGATGCATCACACGCCTCAAAGTCAGATCATCCACGCGTCCAATCGAACCAATTCAAAGGCCAGGATTCAGGGAGTACAGTGGGGGCTAGTCAATATGCCACACAAAATCTGGAAAAGTCAACGAACTTCAAAGCTTATTGGGCCAAAATGCTAGGCCTATACCTCCTAAATTGGGGCCTGAACCCCCCCCCCCCCCTCTGGTTTGCTTTTCTTTTCATATTTTATTTTCTTAATTATTATATTATCTATTTTTATTGTTTTATTTAATTAATTTATTTTTTTTTTTTTACAAAATATTAAAATATCATAAAAATCAGAGAAGACCCAAAAATAATAAAATATTTTTATTATAATTATTTTTTGTAAATAAGTGCATGTAATAAACTTAGTTTTAATTAGGTCATAATTTTAATCCTTTTAATAACTAAAATCCAAAAATAGAATTAGGTTTAATTTTTATTCTTCTTAATTTCCTTTTTTACAATCATAATATTTATTTTATTTATTTTCATAAATTAAAAATTGTACATAAATAATGTAGGTTTAAATTAGGTTAAATTTCAATATCTTTCATAATAAACTTAAAAAACATTAGAATTAGGGTTTGACATTTTATTTTAATTTTAATTAATTAATTCTTTTTCTTTCAAATCCCAAAAAATACAAAAAATGCTAAAAAACATTTTCTTTTTAATTTTAATTTTTTTTCCTCATTAATTTAATTATTTTTTTTCAAAAGGGTCCAACGCCCGCATTCGATAATTCATTTAATTTCGCATATTTTATTTTATGTCGTCTTAAATAATTTTGTATCTCTCCCAAAGCCATGTAACTCGGACAATTTTATTTCTCGCACTTTTAATTTATTTAATTTCTTTACTTTCCGTCAAATCGGGTCCGGTTTAATTTTGGCGATGTGGACCCGCGCCATTTGTAATAGTTTAGGAATTTTATCTTTCCGCACTTTTTAACTGTTAAATAAATGCATGCAAGAATGAATGACAAAAATAAAAACAAACGCGTAGATCACCAATAACATGACAAGACAAAAATAAATGAAAACGACACACGATTCGCACACACCACCCCTAGGGTACGCCTCACTGTTGCCTTTCGAAAGGTGATCGTCGAGTAGAGGACGTCTTAGTAAGTCCTCATGATCCGGGAACCTGGCATGAGGGTAGCTTCTAAGGTGTCTTCCCATTGCTCTGGTGATCACCATGTCCCTAAAACTCGAATTGACCCGAACACCTCCAATGAGGGTGCTACCTACCTCTCAATGGTGGGATGGCACTACTTTAAAGGACATTTACACAGACGAATTCCTTAGGGTAGGTAGGTTCTCAAGGATACTTGCTCTAATTTCAAACAACTCAAAAAGACTTTTCACACCGACACTTTTCGAAAGCTTTCAAAAGCAAATTTTTCAAACACTCTGACGTACGAGTCGAACTGAAATTTTTCAAAGAAACTTTTTTAAACCCACATTGAAAAGCAAGCAAACATTTTTGAAAACACATTGAGCAAGTATATAAGAGCCCATGGATAACCATGGATAGAAAGGGTGCTAACACCTTCCCTTTCTATAACCTACCTCCCGAACCGAGAGCAATCTCTTTAAAGGAATTTTTCTGTGCTTTTGTCCTTTCCATTTGGAGAAAATAAAAGACGGTGGCGACTCTTGCTTCCGCGACATTTCGCGAACCAGCTTTAAACAGTCAGTTCCAGATCCACCGATCACAGGCCCTCACAATCCAACCGATCTAAGGCCTTTTTGGGCAATACATTCAGGGAAGAACCGGTGTCCACCAACACGTGTGAAAGAGTAGTTCCCCTGCATTCTATGGAAACATGCAGGGCATTATTGTGGTTTTTTCCCTTGGCGGTCAGGTCGGCATCCGAGAAACCCAAACCATTGTCAGCGGTCAAATTAGCCACACAGTCAGTGAATTGATCTGCAGATGTCTCTTGCGGCACATGGGCCGTTTTCAGAAATGAAATCAGGGCCTTGGCGTGGGCCTCTGAGCACAACAGCAATGATAGCATAGAGATCTTGGAGGGGGTATGCCTCAGCTGTTCAACGACATTGAAGTCACTCTTTTTAATGATTTTAAGGATTTCCTCCATCTCTTGCTGGGAGGCTTCAACAGCGGTCTTTTTTGGTGCCTCCGTCCGGGCAGGCAAATCGGTAGTAACTCCTTTGCCCCGAGCATCAGAGGACTCGGTGGCAGTAGTAGACACAGGAACTTGATTTGGAACATGCACACTTGCGGGTGTGATGATAAGAGGTTTTCGGATAACTGGTGGTGCAATGTCAGGCGAGAAAAGCCTGCCACTGCGAGTAATCTTGGCGGGACCAGTGATGTTACTGATACTGGTACCGGTGTTGAACTCCTGCTTCACTCCAAGCACATACACATCTGCCCCATAGTGCCATGGGACAACCTTGTCAGATTCATAGGGGAGGGGCCCCGGAACAGTAATGGTAATGGGTGCAACAGACATAATTTTGACTGGCTTCCTCGGGGGAGCCTTGGTAGGATTGTTGAAAATTGTGACGACAGATACTTCTTCAGCGGAAACAAATGGAACAGCGGTTTTCTTGAACAGAATTTCTTTGCTATCCATCAGGCTTTGGATGCCTGATTTCAGCAGCGGACAACCGGTAGGGGTAACAGCATACAGGAGGCAACCCTTGCTACAACCCGGAAATAAACCGGCCAGCAGTAGGTTCCTCTTAACAGTCAATAGAGGGGTAGCAACATCATTCACCGAAACAGCATACAAATCTTCCTCAACGGCATTTACTCTATGCTGGGGCATAGGAGCAGTTACAACATTTGGCCTCTCAGGCGCCTCAAACTGAATTTCCTTCGCATCAATAAGGTCTTGAACCTTATTTCTCAGGGCCCAGCAATCATCAGTAGTATGCTCGGGGCTATCAGAATGATAAGCACAGCGGGCATTTGGATTATACTTAGGAGATGCAGTATTCACGACCTTCGGAGCCTCTTTGATGGTCACCAAGTTGGTTGATAGCAGTTGCGGTAAGATTTGTGACAAGGTCATACTCAGCCGAGTGTATTGCCTTTTGGGCCTCTCACCCCTTTGTTGATTGTACTGCTGAGGAGCAGCAACAGGTTTTGAAATTACCAAGGCATTGACGGCTTGGTGGCGTTCTGGCTTGACTTGTCTTCTAGGACCATAGACGGCACTAGCCTCCTTCTTGAAAGGCTTCTTCTCAGTACATGCGGAGGCACCTTTTTGTATCTTTCCTGACCTGATGCCAGCTTCTATCCTTTCACCCGTCAGGATCAAATCCGTAAACCCAGCGGAGGAATTACCAACCAGATGATTGAAGAATGGACCAGACAAGGTCCCTAGAAACATGTCAACCAGTTCACGGTCAGTCAAAGGAGGCTGCACCCTGCCAGCCAAATCTCTCCATTTTTGCGCATATTCTTTGAACCCCTCGCCCGTTCCTAGTGACATACCCTGAAGTTGGGTACGCGTAGGAGCAAGGTCAGAATTGTATTGATATTGTCTATAAAATGCGGTAGCCAAATCTTCCCAATGTCGGATACTGGTTCCGTCTAGCTGATAGAACCACTCAAGTTGTGACCCCGAAAGGCTATCTTGGAAGAAGTGGATCCAAAGGTTCTTGTCTGCCGTGTAAGGTTGGATCTTCCTTACGTACGATCGGAGATGCAGCTTTGGACAGGAAGCCCCGTCGTATTTTGCAAAGGCAGGCGCCTTGAACTTGTGTGGGATTACCACCCCAGAAGATAACCCTAAATCTCCGAAATCCAGCCCCGGCACATTTTGAATCTCCATGGCACTCAAGCGGTCCTCTAATTGCTTGTATCTGTCAGCAGCAGGAGGGTATTGTTCGTCATTGTAGTCTGTCTCGTTGTTAGAGACGACAGGACTAGGAGCCCCTCCCCCTTGGGGACTGTCTTTCTCTGTAGAGGAAGTAGTTGGATCAGCCTCGTTATGGAGTGTATTCCCAAACCTGCGTCCAGTGTTGAATAACACAGTCCTCTTCTTTTTCTTCTTCTTTAAGAGAAGAGCTTTCAACTCTTGTTGACCTTGGGCCAGGCTCATGACCATCTCATGAAATTGGGCGTTCTGGGCCTGGAGGGCCTTGATAGCTTGTTCACTGGATGATTCAGGATTCATGATGACTGTTCAAAATAAACAGTGAAGAAGATTAAGCAACCTGTAGAAAAAAGGGTACCTGTTATGCACATGATGCATGAGATGCTATCTATGCAATGCATTCAAGGATTTTAGAAATTCACAATTGCTGCAGACAAAAAGAACGCACGTCATATTAATAAGAAGAAATTTGTTAGTACATAAATGCCCCATGGGCCAAATATTACAAAAACAACTTCTCAAGGTAAAAAGACGTTGCGCATCCTCTTTGGCGCAATGTAGGTGTTGAGAGCCTCTTGCTCATGGAGTCGGCGGGTGAGCTCTAGAACCTTCTTCTCGCTGGCGTAGAAGCTGGCTTCAAAAGTGTTCTGTTCCTCCTTGAGTTGGATCCAACTCTTCTGCATCTCCTCCCACGATGTAGGCATGTCAGGATGTAGGATGGTGTAGGGAACCTCTCCTTCCTTGACGGGCTCTTTAATCACAGGGAGAACATGAGGATAAGGCATCATTAGACTTTGGGCTCTGGTTCGTACCCACTTGAGATAAGGCTCAAGAGGGATGGAATTCTTGTGTCCCAGTGTCTTGCTGTCAACCTTGTTGGGCATCCTCCAAGCTCTGATGAATCTTTGGCGAAGTCCTTGCGCATTGTTGTCGAAGTCAAAAACTAGGTCAGGAATCAACATGTCGTGAGGGCCATCTCTTCGTGCGTATCCAAATTGCCTCAAAGCTAGACAAGGGTTGTAGGTAATGCCCCCTCTAATGCCAAGTAATGGAACATTAGGGAACTCTCCACAACGATCGACGATGATGACATTTTCTCTGGACCGAGAACACCAATGTACATCAGAGTGAGTAAGAGTCATCAACCGTTGGGACCACCTTGAGCCTTGGTCATTCTTCAAGACAGATTGTGGAAGGTGCGAAATAAACCACCTTGCAAGGAAAGGAGTACAGCACATGAGAACACCCCTCTTTCTCATTGTTCGTGTGTAAAATGAGTGAAGGATGTCCCCAAGCAATGTTGGTATTGGATTTATGGACAAGATGATTTTGACGGCGTTGACCTCTACAAGCTGGTCAGGATTTGGGAACAAGACCAACCCATAGATAAGGAGTGCCACAATTTCTTCAAAGGCTCGTAGGTCCAATGAATTCCAACATTCTTGTGCCTTCTCAAACAAGAATTTTGCTAAGAAACCTTTGACGCCGCTTCTAGTTTCCCAATGCCCCTTGATGTCAGAAGGCTGTAGATGTAATGCTCGAGCAACATCTTCCGGCTTTGGTTCCTTTTCCGTACCGTTGAAAGGTAGTTGATTAAGGATAGGAATTCTCAGGAGTTGAGAAAAATCCTCCAAAGTGGGCACCAGCTGGTAGTCGGGGAAAGTGAAACAGTGATGAAGAGGGTCAAAGAACTGGAATAGAACTTTCATCATGTCCTCTTCAATGTTGGTGTTGACTAAGCTGAGCAGTCTACCATGTCTTTCACTGAAGGATGAGTTTTCCGGAATCCTTGATGTGAGCTCCTTGAGTTGAGGAGAGATTCTCACAAGGTTGACTTGGATGGTTTTTCTGCGAGGAATTTCCATGACCTACAAAACAAGAACAAAGATGAAGATCTAAACCCTTGAAGTGGTTAGTAAATGCATATGATGCTTTATGATGTTCATGATGTATGCACAAGCATATGTACAAGCAATTCACACCAAACCCTAGTTTCAGGCTTGCATGGGGTTTCATAGGTAAGTACCCTCTTGAGTGTAGTTGGCTTAAAAACATGTCCTATAAATAGTAACCGGGTTCTAAGGAGCTCAATATCACTGGATTTTTTTCATTGTTCATTGTTTTGGTTTAGCCACTTAACTAGCGACCAAAATATTCCAAGAAAACAACTCTCAATGAGTGTAGTATCGAGTATCTACCAACTTCGGACTGCACCAAAGCCGGTCATCTCACTACCCCTAATGAAAGGCCAAGATGGTCAAGTAAGGTTCTAGGTCATTAGTGCTTAGTGACATCACTCAGCGGCCCCGTACTCTCCTTGATTGAACTCAAGGGTTACCGGTACTCACAAATATGTCGCACTAATATAGATATTGCTCCGACCGTGTCGGTATACCCCGCACAGTTTCCACAACGTATTGCTATCTATGAATGTTTCCCAAAATCCGGGTGTAGGATTGCAAACCCAAAACAAGAGAGCCAAGATATAAAACAATCAAATCAAACAATTAGTCATGCAAGAGGGTGATCTAAGCCCTAAGGTTACTCCACTTTTAAATTTATCCCCAACAGAGTCGCCAGTTCTGTGATACGGTGGGAGAACTGACTAGAGGTTTTGCGTTTGTTTTCGCAAATGTTTCGGTTGAGCAAGAGTCGCCACCGACTTTTTATTTTATCCTAAGGAAAGGTTAAAAAGCACAGCAAAAACCTTTGAGATGTTTTCTTGGGTTAGGGGAGTAGATTATAGAAAGGGAAGGTATTAGCACCCTTTCTATCCATGGTTATCCATGGGCTCTTAGGTACTTGCTTAGATCAACTTGCCTTAATTTTCAATTGTTTGAAATGGTGCTTTGTATGTGGATTTTGAAAATGTTTTGAAAAGAGGCCAATGTGGTGGCAAACTTTGTAGTGATCCATGTTGGGATGTATACAAAGGTGTATGTCTTTTGAAAAGTTTTCAATGTTTTGGAAAGTTGATTTGAAAGTGTGTTGTGATGTGTGGTTTTGAAAAATAGGCAAGTGTTTTTGTTTTGCAAGTTGGCAAGTGACCAAGAGCTATCTACCCTAAATTTCTCAAAGAGTATTGCTATGTTTTAACCCTTTTAACAATTTTGTTCCACCATTGTATTTGGTGGACAATCTTGTGTTAGGATGTGAAAGGGACGGGCGCGGGTCATCGTTTAGACCATAATTGCAATGGTGCCAAGTATCTTTGGGCAATTTTTCCTTGGAGGGACTTGATCATTTTTTAGGCAACTTTCGAAAGCGTCATCGAGGGACTATGATCATTTGAATTGTGTTTGTTTTGCCCAAAGAGACCTAACATGCAATATGGCCCATTATTGAAGGCAACAAGTGGAATACCCTAGGGGTGCATGTGTGATTGGTGTTGTCCATTTTCATGCTTGTTTATCTTGAAATTAGGTCAAACTATTTTGGTTAATTGATTTGCATACAAACCCTAATTCTAACATGGCATAATTAGAAAGCTTTAAAGTGCGAAAAATAAAGTTCCTAAGTTATTACAACACAATATATGGGAAGGGGGGTACAAATGTTCAAATGGGGGTATTTTGACAAGAATTAAAACCCTAGACTATTACATCAAACTTGGAATTTTGCAAGGTATTTATTTACACAATATTCAAATAAAAATAAGATAAATATGCAAAAATGCAAAAAAAGGTTTTTCATATGTATGTAAAAGTATTTATCATGTATCAAATAAGCAAAAATAAAATTAATTAATTTTTGGTATTTTTAAGCATTTAGGATAAAAACCCTAATTTTTACAAATAAAAGTATTTATTGTATGATATATGCAATATTTATTAATTATTTACAAAAAATAAATAAATGAGAAGTATATTTGTCAAAAAGGTATTTTTAATGTTAAATATTAATAAAAATAAAAATGTATATATTTTGGTATTTTTATCCTAAATATCCTAATAAATATGTAAATATTTATATTATATGATAAATATATTAAATATGTACAAAAATAAAATATTTAATATTTACAAAAAAAGTATATTTTCATAAAATATTTTCAAAAGATAAAATAAAATAAAAATCAGAAAATAAAATGTATTGGTATTAATTTTAGTATTTTTTAAATAAAAGATATTATGTATTATTTATGTACAAACATCAATTTAAATAAATAAATGCCTAATAAATACAAAAATGGTGTGAAAAATATTTTTTATATTTTTAATATTATGAGAAAAAATAAATAAGTCAGAAATAAAAAGAAAAGTCAAGAAAATGTTTCAAATAAGCACAATGGGCCAAGGGGGTTCAAAAGTAAACATAGGGTGCAAATAAGAAAAATGAAACAGGCCCAGCCCAAAGGCAAGCTTCTTCAACCTTCAGCCATCTCTGTTTGAAAACGCGCGCCTCTTTGCTTCCACAACAAGAACCTGATTCTTTGACTTTTAATGAAAACTCACAACACAAAAAATGTAAAGCATCATCTCACGAGTTCATACATATAAAGAACATGATTTAACTCTCAGAAATGAGAGAGAATTTCTTCTCCCCCAATTCCTGACCTAATTTTTATTCAATGTTCAGACTTAAAATTCTCTAAGCATACATAACATAAATGAAAACTAATGATATGGGCGTGTTCAGGGCTATGAATGTGACATAATCTCTTCACAAATATAAACCTAACAATGCCTGGATAGAGAGATAAGAGTTCATGAACTTACCTGTTCAGTTGGAATCGTATCTGGTGATGGAGGTGTTTTCAATGCAAGGTGATGATTGGTATAGCTTCCTTGATGTCCAGGGATGCTATTCCAAGCTTTAGTTTGCTTTGAAACCAAATGAATCGTGTTATGGCACTTCAACTGCAAAACCGAAAAATGAAAATGGTGATGTTGATTAGGAGTGTTACAGTCTACTTCTAATGCTTTGGACAGTTTGTATGGATGGTAGGGAAAGTGTTTGAAGTGGTTTTGGCCAAGATGCATGATGGAAATGAGCTGTGGGATTCCAAGTGCAGGATGCCCTGTTTTTGTGCAGTTTAATGGTGATTCTGTGTTTGAGGATGTTTGGAACTTGGTTGGCTTGTGTTTCAGCTTAGGTTTGATGTTTAGAAAGTGTACAATAACTTTGCTTAAGGTTATCTTGGCTGAGATGAGAGTTGGTGTATGTTATGCAAGTTTTCTTCACCTTTAAGCAACAAAATGCTAAGTTCTGTTTTAGACTGATGGAGGCCCCCCTAATGTGCTGCTAAGCTTGCCCTTGATCAGTGGGATTAGCTCAATAACTTGTGCCAAGGAGATTTGCTGTGTACCTCTTGATTTGCAAATTGACATAAAGTTCTACTTTTTCAAAAATGGACATAATGCTTTTTCTATTTTAGGACTAAACCTTCATGTAATGCTTAAACACATAATGCAAGGCTTGAACACAAAGGGTTTGCATTTAATTATTTAGTGCAAATGGGATATAGGACCTGTAATCAAGTTGTGCAAGCTGATTTGAAAAATTGCACAAGTTATGAACATGTACATGGCCATGAATCAAAGTGACTTTTTCCCAACTTGCCAAATTCGATTCTCCCTAACCATGAGGTTGTTTGATGAGTTCTTGGACATTTTTGAAAGCTTGGAATATGTACTACAATCCATCTTTGTAATGAAAATTGAAATTCCAAGTGGAAGTATGTGAAAAGTGGTCTTGAAGTTAGGTAAAAACCTTGCCTAAAATAGGTCAAATTTCTCTAAGTTAAGAATGGTTTGGTACCCTTGTTCCAAAAATTGTAACTTGAGCTACAAGCTTCTTTTGAGGAAACTTTGTGAATCAAAGTTGTAGATTTTGCAATGGACTACAACTTTCATGTTTTGACTTTTCCTTGAATCCAAATGCATCTTGATGAGAAAGTGGGACAAAGTTAGGAAAAAATTAGGGTTTTTCATAACTTAGAAAAATTCTAAGTTATGAAAAATCTTCATTTCAAACCCTAATTTGCAATTCTTGATTTCTTGATGAACAAGTTTCATGATTTGGCATGTTTTGATGAAAAATGAATCTTGACACTTGATTTTGACCAAAAAGTCAAAGTTTGACTTTTCAGTATACAGTCAAAATTGATCAATTGACTGGGAAATTCAACTGTCAATCTTGTGCATTTGGGATCTTTTGAACTTGTTGAGTATGTCAAGACAATTCCATGGGGTCCTTGAGTCCATATGTGAGTTTGGTTTGCCATTGGCTAGGTCAAACAGTCAAAAATTGCCTTTGTGCAGTCAAAACCCTAAAAATGACCGTTTTGCCCTTTTGGTGATCTGATCAAATTTCTTGTGGAATTGTGATCCAAACTTGATCAAATGGCCCATATGAGTTCATAATGTTGATGTGGGTCAATTTTCATGAGGTTTGACTGTCAATTGGCCACAGTTGACTTTTTCCCCAATACAGCTGATTTATAGGTCAACTGTCCAATTGACTGGGCAAAATTTGGAATCAAGACTTAAAACTTGGTATGGATAAACTTGGGAGTCCAACATGAAGCATGAAAGTCATCTTAGGCATTCTAGGTCAAAATATCTTTGTGCAAATACAAACCCTAATTTGGGTCAACAGTGCTAGGAGAAGTCTTGCAGAGGAAACCCTAACTGGATCTTGAGCTCCAAGGGCCTTGTGGTGAGAAAATGTTGGGAGAATGGGAGGGCAAATTTTGGGGTACAATAGTTGCTATTATTGATACTGGTGTTACTCATTTTTTTTTGTTTCGATTAAATGTGCTACTATCTCTCTACCTTCTAATGGATAAGTTGTGTCAACTAAGGTTCTACGGTCAGTTAGTGCTTTATGACACCACACGGCAACCCAACATTCTCGTTGACTTAACTCAAGGGACACCGGTACAAACTAATGTGTCACACTAACGTAGCCATCGCTTCAACTGTATCGGGGTACGCCGTACAGTTTTCACGATCTATTGCTACTTACCTAAAATGCCCCAAATCCGGGTATAACATCTATACAAGAATAACCCAAATAACCCATTAAGAATAAATCAGGCAAGTCAAACAATGAAAGCATTTAAATGTGAACTATCTCTAAGGTAACCCCACTTTTAGATGTCCCCAGCAGAGTCGTCAGTTCTGTAATACGGTGGCAGAACTGACTTTTGGTTTTGCATTTTATCGCAAATGTTGCGGATAGAAAGAGTGGCCACTGACTTTTCTTTTATCCAAAAAAGGAAAGGGAGAAAAGAACAGGAAAGACCTTCAAGAATTTTTCTGAGTAAGGGGGGTAGATTATGAAAAGGGAAGATGTTAGAACCCTTTTCATCTGTAGTTATCTACGGACTCTTACTTGCTAGCTCACTTTGAAAATGATTTTTTGTGTAAGTGTGTTTTTGAAAATATTTTGAAGAGATGACTTAGTGCGGAAAACTTTGTAATGATTCTCGTATCGTTGAGAATGCATACAAAGTGTTTTTGTCTTTGAAAATATTTTGAAAAAGAAACTGTATGTGTGGGAAATTTGTTTTGTTTTTTGAGAAAGCAACTATAAGCTATCTACCTACTCAAAATATCTTTGTTATTTTCCTCATTTCCTTTAGATAGTGATATCCTACCATTAGTTGATAGGTAGCCACATCATTGGATGTTTTGAGGGACAGGCGAGGGTCATCATACAATCACGAAGGCAACTCGTAAGAAATTTTAGCAATTACTCTATGGTACCAAGATCATTTACCGAGGTAGCATCAAAGGGTCATCGAGGGACTATTATCTTTTAACCAAAGGTTCTTTGCTAAAACTTCTCAAGTCCACCATATGCCCTGCTCTTTTCCCCTTTCAAATTGCAGGTTACAGTGAGATTTTTAAAGTGGAGTAATAGCGGCGGAGTAGCAACGACGGTTAGGAACGATATCAGCAATTAGGGTTTCAGATGTTGAAACCCCAATTTCTCTCCCTCTTTGTCTTCACCAACAAATACTGGTTTGGCATCTTCTTCGAGTTCATCGTCTTCTTCTTTTCTTCTTCGAATTCACCGTTTTCTTTCGTATTTGTATCCTTCTTTTTCCTTTTTGTATAACTTTATTTTTCTGTATTTATAGGGTTAAAATTTGGGCCTTTACAAATTTCCGTTATAAGTTCTAAATTAGATTTGATTTAGGGATGAAGAGATCAGTTAGGGTTGTAATCGATTCTGGAATTATTTGTAATTGATTTGCGTTTGGCTATATACTGTAATATGATCTTGTACATTGAGTGTAATTGATACCTTGTTTCTGTAATTTTGGATTTTGTTTTTTTTAAACAACATTTCCATATTTGATTTGCAGAAAAAATTATGTTTTAGATTTGATTTGGTTTCATTTTTAGGTTTGCACTGTAATAAGATTTGGGCTTTGGACTCGTTTCTACATAATCTGATTTGTTGTGAAAGATTTGATTCTGGTTGTTGTACTGAATATTTGATTATGTTGTAATTTATAAGATTTGGTTTAATAATAGTTTTGTATTGTAAAAGATTTAATTTCTACAGTATTCATTAATAGCCAAAAACATGCGCAAATTCTGTATAATTGATACAGTGTTGGGCCTGCATTTGTATCCTTCAGCCCAATACGTTCCTTTTTTCCTTTAACTGGACCCAAATGACACCAACAATTTGATTCAAAGATATTTTCTAAAACAAAATTCTTTATTTATACAATAAAAACAATTTATTAAACTACTAATATTTTGTAAAATAAATTAATAAAACATGAATCAGATTCTATTCACAAATACCAAATGGGCCTTGCATTGTGCCACCAATCCACAAGAGAAATTTCAGAAAATACGTTCTTTCAATGCGTATTGGGCCTAACTGGTTTTAGTAATCTGATCCAAAATCCTTTCTTTTCCAAAAACTCTTTTTTTTTGAAAAAATTTAATAACCAAGCAATTATATAATTAAATATCTTATATAGTAAATTCACTTACGATAACAGAAAATGTTTTTATAACAAATCTTTTTGTCTTTTTTTTAATACAAAACAACAAAAAATGATAAATGGGCTAACTTCTCTTAATAAGAACCTTAATGGGCCTCATATTGCAATTTCCCCTTTTCTTTTTACTAACAACAATAATACCTAAATGGGTTTATGTAATTAAACTTAATTTCTTTATTGAAATAATTTTCCATTTTTGAATCGCATGGGTCATTGGCCAACATGCTTCGTAAATGGGCCTACGGATGTATGGGTCTTTCTGATCTAGAGGGCCCCACTCTCCTGAATTAAAATACACCCCCCTAGTTGACTTAAATTTAAGAATGGGTCATTAGATATTGCTGTACCATCCTTAATTAAACATTTTTTTATTTTAATCTTGAAAAACTTTCCTCTTGATTCCTGCTGATGCTACCATTTAAGGTGATGGAACTCTTTTGGGCTTTGTGGAGGTCATAACTGGGGAGATTATTGCGGCTACTTTTTTTACTACTTTAGTAGTTCTATCTCTTGATATTATCATCTTGGTCCTTGGTTTTTCCAGGTTCCTCACTTATGAAGATATACTGATTTGTGTGCTTCACATCTCTATTGCTTCCATCCGCCTCTGCCCCCTTGGAACGAACATATTTTTGGCCCACCTATTTTATCTCACTCACAAACATAGTCTTCATATTTTAGTTAAAAGAATATCTCTCTCTCTCTATCTATCTATGTCTATCTATATCTATCTATCTATCTATCTATCTATCTATCTATCTATCTATCTATCTATCTATCTATCTATCTATCTATCTATCTATCTATCTACCTCTCTCTCTCTCTCTCTCTCTCTCTCTCTCTCTCTCTCTCTCTCTCTCTCTCTCAAGTTGAATAGTTCTTTGTATAATTTAAAGTAAGCACTTTCATTCATACATGTTCCAGATTGGTTATAATAGACAAGAGTATAACTCTTGTGTTTATATTACGAGCGTTGATGATGCTTCTTTTATTTTTTGGTTTCTATACATGAATAGTACATCGCTCTTTACTAATCATTTACATGTAAATGAATTGAAAATTTTGTTAAAAAATGATTTTGATTTAGGTTCTGCTAAGAAGATTTTTGGGATGGAAAATTATAAAAATATGAGCAACAGAAAGTTACAACTCTCTTATAAAAGTTATCTTAAAAAAATGAGAAAATTTTAATGTGAGTAATTTGAAGGTTGTAAGTATTTTATTGACAAATCACTTTAAGATCTTATTAAATCAGTGTTCAAAGACTAATGTAGGAGTTGAGTATATGTTAAATATTTCTTATACGAATATCAATGTTGTATGATCTTATTTGTACTATACTCTATTTGACATAAGCTCTAAGGTTTTTTTTATGGAAATAACTTTTCAATTAAAGAAGAAAAGCAAAAATAGCATTCTGATACAATTCATCACATGAGATTTCTCCATACCAGCTCCTAGACCCAACAACTTTCCCTACCCAAACCATTTGATGAGAATCACACAAGAAGATCCCATTCAAATACATAACAGATGCAATTTTAAAGTTGGTCATCAAACAACGACAATCCTAAGCAATATGATCCATGTCAGCTATTGACAGAACATAATGGATACATTCCACTTCATTGGTTGAGTCAGATTGAACAAGGATGCTATCTAAATTCAAGTTCTTCGCGATTTGTAAGCCCCACCTGATTTCTAGCATTTCAGCAGTACAGGGGTCTACTTCAATATTCTCCTTTCTTGTGGCATCCATTACGACTTTCCGCAAGTGATCTTTCACGACACACCCAAATGATAGATAAAATTCACTGAAGACACCGACATCCACATGTAAGACATAGACGCCATTGGCACAAGGAAACTACCTAGAGAATTTCTCGTGATTCCCCGCATCATCAAGCTTGAGATCATCTTTCCTAAACTTCATCACGCTCTGCATAGCTGCTTCCACCACCTTTGAGGGCTCCACCTTCTTTTGATTGAAACACAAGTCATTCCTTGAATTCTAAATTTTCCAAATAGTCGTGCACATAACCTGTGAACTTAGAACAACACCATTGTTGTACCCCAAAATTTGCCCTCCCTTGTCTCAAGAACCTTTAGAATTACCTCAGTCAAGTTTCAAACCTCGGGTCATATTTTCTAAGAAGAATCTTTCAAATTATCAAAAGGGGGCAAAATGAGCAAAATTGAAGTTTCAGTTGGAAAAAGTCAACCAGACGTTAAAAAGTCAAACTTTGACTTTTTGACCAAATTTGAGTCTCGAAAATCACATTATGTCAAGACATCCAAAAAATAAAGTCTGATCATCAAAAGTCAAGAGAATCAAAAATCTAACATTACAAGACTTTGAAATTTTTCTAGGTATTTTCTATACTTGGTTAATTTCATTTACTTCATGACTTTTTACTACAATTCCAATTAATTCAAAATGATGAAAGTAATTCAAATTATTACAAATTGACATTTTTGCAAGATTACAAATTCTAAGACTATGTCTTGATTAAAAAAAAAAACTTGTCACAATATTTTTGCCTTTGACATAATGTGCATGATATATTCCACAAGACCAAATTTGTGACATGCTACAAACTATGTTGTCCAAAGTTGAAGAAAATATGATATATTACATTGCCGCAACACCCCATACTGCCTTGCAAGAAACCTTGTGCTGTGCTGCACCCCAAGGATGCATGTTGTCCAATACAGTCCAAAACAGCTCTATGCAGTCTGTTCAAGCCTGCACCACAACAACCCCAAAATTGCACCAAAATGGCAAAGAAAAATTGTGTGCAGAAAGTATCAAAGTTGTAGGCAAAAACAATTCAAAATGACTTATTTGTTTTCCCCCCTAAACCACAGTCAAGGGGTCTACAAAAGAGGACTGTCTCATAAGACAAAGAGGTTGGATTTTGAAGAGAGGTTAAAAATTTTTTCTAGAGAGAAGATAAAGAGTTTTGTTGAGCAGGAAAACAATATTTTGTGCAATTTTGACTCATTTTTAAAACCAAAACTGCTCTTGTTCAAAACAGAAACCCAACCCATTGCTCCACCATACAAACTCTTCCTCAAAGACGGTCCAAACATAACCAAAAAAAAAATAGTCCCTGTAGTGCTGTTCATCCCTATCCTCAAAACACAAAAAACATTATAGTACAATCCAACTTAGTTTCAACAGTCCGAAGTAGCTTTCTGGAGATTCATTGAGGTCCTCATCACATTTGGAAAGACATTCAGATTTAAAACAGACAGTGCAGTCCAGAGGTAAGTCTTCTTGACTTAATATCTCTCCATACATCATTAATGATTTGTTTATTTTAAAGACAAGATGTAGTACTTTAATATCTTTTTTGAACTAGTCATCTGAACCTTGTTTAGGCTTATTCAATCATTTGTTGTTCATGTTTATCCATCATATGCCATAAGCTAACCTGTACATTCAGTAAAATAATGTTTAAGGCAGGAAAATGCAGCATGTATCGACACATATCATTATGTATCGACCCATCCTAGTGAAAAAAAACAGGGTATGAGTGGACACATAATCCTCATGCATCGACCCATACTAAGTTCAGGTCACAAACAGAAGCTTGAAGAGCTTATGAGTCGATACATACACGTTTCGCGTCAACACGAGAAGGGTGCATGAGTAGACACATTCCATTATATGTCGACTCATACTGAGTTATTTTGTTTTGCAGGAGCAGGGAAAAGCTATGTGTCGATGCATAACAGCATGGGTCGACACATAGTGGTTCAAAATGCATTTCTTCCTATATTTGGCACTATTTTCACATTATCTTTGTTGTTGTTCGATATGGTTGTAATATTTTAGTTTCTACTTCATCCCCATTATTAATTTGTACCCCCATCCCCCTAAAAAGATGTAATAGCTTAGATTTTTACTTTCCGCATTTTACTTGCTTTTCATGTATTGCTAGTAAATAGGATGCATGGCAAGATAAAATCAACAAATAGACGACTTTCAAATACAAAATAAAACGTATGCAAACTAACACACTTGCACACTAACACCTCTAGGGCAATATCACTTTGTCGCCTTTCGGAAAATAGTCATGTCCCTCGAACATGGGACGTTTTAGCAAAGACCCTTCGATGAAAAAGGATCGTAGTCCCTTGATGACCCTCGATGTTGCCTTAGGTAAAACGATCTAGTCCCTAAACAACATTGCTAAGATGTTCCATGAGTTGCCTTCTATGACTATACAAACGTCCCTACACCCGTCCCTTCATATCCAACAATGGGACTTCTTACCAAATCAATGGTAAGATAGTCATATCTAAAGGAGAAGGAAAAGCACATTTAAGACCTTTTGAGTAGGTAGTTTCCCTCTTAGTTACTCGCTTGCTCGCAACAAAAACATTTTATACACCAACACTTTCATTTCAAAAACATTTTCAAAAAAGATAAAACATTTTGTATACATTCTTATAGAGACGAGAACCACTGCAAAATATCTTTCCGAAAACCATTCTCCACAACACAATCCACAAACACGTCTTTGAACTATCTTTCGAAATAAAACTTTGTACGCGTTCTTATAGAAACGAGAACCATTACAAATACATTTTCAAAACACTTTCAAAGCCCACATTACAAAGCACATTCAAACAAAAGCAAGTTGATCTAGAGAGTAACTAAGAGCCCATGGAAAACCATGGATGAAAAGGATGCTAATACCTTCCCTTTTCATAATCTACCCCCCGAACATAAGAAAACATCTCTAAAGGTCTTTCCTGTGCTTTTTCACATTTCCTTTCGGATAAAAGAAAAGTCGGTGGCGACACTTGCTAAATGATCGGGACTTTATAAGTCTATTGGGATACTAACTGCAAGTATACAGTTTAGTCTTTCTAGTTTTAAATGATTATCGAACCCACAGAGACTGAGGATCAATCGCGTACGATCTAATGCGACAGTTGTTTAACTAAGCGATGAATATTTGGTTTTAGGGGGGAAATAGTTTAATTAAAAATAATAGTAATAACTATACCGGTATGTGATAGTCGGACTTCGGGAATTCGGTGAATCGCTTGGCATATAAAGTATTTCGGTAAAAACGAATTGTTTAAAAATCTGAGACATACACTCTCGTGTTCATGAAATAAGTCATGCTACTAAACCTAGTGGATGCACTTTAAATTTAATAACACCTTTTGAAAACAATTTGAGTTTAATTAATTTATTAAAACACTCTCATGTATTTAAAAATTAATGTTTCGTTACCACTATCTGGGTTGAACCCCAGCTCTCGCATGCAGGTTCTTGCCTTAATTAATTTCCCACTCTCGTGGCAAAATCGTGTTAATTATCCTCTCACTCTCGTGACAAGGGTAGTTAAATTAAACATGGAAATTGGAAACCAGAAATTGTTTATAAATGTTTTTAGCCAAGGTATCACTGAATTCTTTCGGTACTTAGGAGTCACATACCGGTACAATTAATTTAGCCGGACATAATATATTTAATAACTATGCAATTTAAAATATAATCCATAAAAATAAATGACATAACACAAGAATAAATAAATATCAATTGCATAAGAAACATGGAAATAATGTTGCTATGGTAATCTTGGATGCTTACAAATTCCTTGCAGTTCAATCGAAATCTATAATCGTGCTAATTCTTGGATAAGAGCTAACACTCTAGAAACTAATTATGGAATTTAAAATTACAGTAGGTGTAAAAAAGGTTCAAAAGCAGGAAAATAGAATAATGCAGAAAAATATAAATTTGGCTCTGGATAAATTTCTTCGACCCTCATCCATTGAACTACCACATATATATAGAAGAAGATATTGCAGTTGAGAAAAACTTGGAAAAGGCTTGAGTGGAGAAAGACCCAGATGCATGGTTACTGAAGTGGAGGAAATATAGGAGAAGAGTTTTGCCCTCAACGTTGCCCACGTCTCCACTAATTCATAACGTTGCCCTTTAAGCGTGTGACGGTCGTCACAAGGGGGTGACGGTCGTAATGCTCCTAAATAGCGCATTACGCTCTTCAATAATGTGTGACGAGCGTTCTTCTAGTTGAGGAGGTGTTACGGTCGTCATAGGGTGTGACGGTCGTCACAACTACAAAATCTGCAGATTTTGCAGATTTGGTTCTTTCTCCTCTATTTCTTGCTTAGCTTCCTTCATGTGGTCCTTTTTCACTGATTTGAGTTGACACACGTTGTACCTGTGAAAAGACATAAAAACTCATAATAATCGGGAGTTAGACGACTCAATGTATTATAAAAATCGGTGAAAAGCGTAGTAATTATATGATACGATTTCTCGTTATCACTAAACTGCAACATTTGCAAACACAAACGCAAAAATACAAGTCAGTTCTCCCACCGTATCACAGAACTGGCGACTCTGCTGGGGAATTAACTATTTTAAAGTGGGGTTACCTTAGGGTTAGATCACGTTTACTTGCCTTCTTTGTTTGATTTGTATGATTTACATTTGGTTCTTTTGTTTGGGCTTGCTTTAGATCCTAACCCGGATCTGGGTAATACCTTTTAGGTAAGTAGCAATAGATTGTGAGGGAACTGTACGGTGTAGACCGATACGGTTGAAGCAGTAGCTACGTTGGTGTGGCACTTTGGTTGGTACCAGTATCCCTTGTGGTGAATCGAGAAGAATACGGGTCCGCCGCGTGGTGTCATAAAACATCAACTGACCTTAGAACCATAATTGAACAAACTTGGCCATTAGGACGTAGTGAGATAACCGGTTTCGGTGTAGAGCTGAAAATTGGTTGATACTCGATACTACACTCATTGAGGCTAGACTCTTGGGATATCTCGGCCGCAAGAAAAAATTGTTGTACTGAGACAATGCCTAAGAGAAAGGTCGGTGATATTGAGATCCTTTAGGACCCGATCACTATTGCTAGGACAGGTTGAGCCAACTAAATTTCAAGAGGTTACTTACCTACAAACTCCATGCGAGCCTAAACCTAAGTACTTGTCTGCTTTGTGTGAATATGATTATTTGTATATATACTTGCTTACCCCGCATATTTGTACATAACATTATAACATCATACCATAGCATTTTCAATAAACTTTTCAAGGATCTCAAGGGCCTATGATGCAGGGTCATGTTGAACCAGACGCCTATCCAGGGGCAAGAAGATTTATTTTTTCTCTAACCGAACGTCGTCAAAGATCAAGTACAACAATTTGAGTCAAGGGCTATGACCCACTTGACATGGCGAGCTTGATTCTCGTGGAAGGACATCCACCGGAACAAAGTTCTCCAATCAAAAATGTTGATCAAAGTTCAATCTCTAACTTTTTCTTGTTTACCCCGCGAGATCCTTGAAAACATGCATCCACATATCATGCATCATATCATGACAGGTTTCTCCCATACAGGTCTCCTTATCTTCCTACTATTTATTTCAGTAAGATGGATATGGAACAAACGGTGAAAGACATCCAGGCTCAAAACGCCCAACTCCGAGAAATGTTCTTGAACCTATCCAAGGGGCAAGAAGAAGTGAAAGCTCTCCTCACTAGGGGAATGATCATGGGGAATCATGAGGGCAACAAGGATGATCAGTTGGAAAGGCTACAAACTGAATTTGCCATAATGAGGGTCCAAATGATGGGACAGCTGGTGGGCCAGATGGCTCTTATCCAAGATCTGGCTCGAGGACAAGAAGAGTTGAAAGTTCTTGTCAACCAACTTCGTCAAGACGGTTGCAACCGTATGGGGGAAACAATCAGGTTTGGAAATCAAGTCACTACTCAGCCTCCCATTATACAAGAAGCCAGAAGACCTTCCCAATTTGCTACTACCTCGCGGGCCCAACAACAACAGGGGAATCAACGCAAAGAGGTCGCACCTAAGAGACAATTCACCAGGATCGGCATGTCACTAGCTCAGGTACTACAACACATGTTGAAGGCGGAGCTAATTACATTAAAAGCTTCCCCCAGGAATCTTAATACTGCTGCTCATAATTACCGTCCCAATATGAGGTGTGCATACCATTCTGATAGTCTTGGGCATGATACCAACAATTATTGGGCTCTGGAGAACAAAATTCAAGACCTAATCGATGAAGGTGTGTTGGAATTTACACAAGACGATCAAATGGAGCTCTTATATCACCCCTCAAGAGTATCCATGTGAAGTGACGATCTGGGCGAGGATTTTTTCTGTTTATTCGAATTTTCAGTTGTAATTTCTTTGTTTGCTTAAACACTTATCTTTATGTCAGACTTTGGTTATTCTCATTAATGCATTAAATATGTTTGTCTTGAATCAATCCATTCATTTTCATTATATCTTAAACTATGCTTTTTACTCTCTTTATGATATTCAACTCTTGTTTCAAAAATTGCAAGCCTTTAGAGGGAGGATGACGAAAACAAATGCCATAATCTCATACAGTATGCTTTTGGACAGACCTTACTGACGATGTACAAGCATTCTTTAAAATCCTAAACACTGGAGTTATAAGGAGGATAATCCCTAGTCAACCCCTTCGAGCCAAAGAAGTAGAAGTTACCTTTTTACACAAATTGAAACCTTTAGTCAAAACCTGGGGCAGGGTAGTCTCTCAGTTGATTCAAATGCGCGTTCAAATCGCAAACTCTCATATCGTAATACAACGAATGACATCAAAAACATTCCTTTAGAGTCAAAAGACAATGATGGTTCCCTACCAAATAGGCAGTCATTAGCTCTCAAGAGAAAAGCCCACTAAGTAAAAACCTACAAATGAGACTTAAGAAAAACTGGGGCATCCCGCTGACTGTAATCTCAAAACAAGAACAGTCGGGCAAAAATCAGGGATAACAAATCAAAAGAAAGAGGTCAATACAAATCCTTAACAACATGAAAAAAATGTTGCAAAAATGACTGTCTTTCGACAAACTTAACTTGTTTGAACCATCACCAAAACGTCATTCCAGACTCATTTGGAGTTCAAACGCACAATTAGCTGAGTTTAGGACCGAAGAACATCACGAAGAACGGGTGGGTACAAATATACTTTGAGCCTTTATCCTTTGTTTCTTAAACCGTGAACCAAGCCACGCTACAACCCCTTAAAAGTCCTAATTGAAGCATGGGTTTAGTTCGAAAGCATACTATTACAAAAGGTATCCTGACTCCTGTAAGGCTTTACTCTAAATCCCGAGTTGAATTTTTCAAACAAAATTTCTTTACTTGCTAAAATGCATTTTCAAAAATTTCAAGGCAAGCATAAACTTTGCATTATTTGAATATTGCTATTTGCATATGGCTATTTGTTTGACAACAGAGAAATTCACACGACAAATATTCAGCAAATGAAAACTCTCTCAATAAACAAAATCACTTCAAATGGAAAGACGCTTCCAATGACAAATCTCTCATAACCAAGGGGCACGGCATGACCATTGTCCAACATATCTAGGGCAGTCAAGTCGAGATTCAAAGAATCTCTCAAAGAAATGTTGAATCACTCAAGGGGCAAATCTCCATATGAATTACTCAAGGGGAAATGTTACGTTGATCATGGAATTGAACAGAATCCACCATGAAGACTTCCGGTACCACCAAATCGCTTGTCTGTACCAGTAGTACCAGGGGGTGTTAGTATCAGGTCTTCGGTTTCTTCCACAACAGTCTTAGAAAATATCCATAGAAAGTTTAGGGCTACCAAAAATGTGATCAAAATCTCAAACGTCGAGGTGCACCAGATTTACTTTAGGGGCAAACCGACTCTCACATATAAAGGGTCATGTGTGACCAAGCAAACATTTTCTGGAATTGCTGCAAAACTTACTACTATAGACAGTGACAAATCCCCACAAAATACCCTTCATAAGGTGATCCCCGGTGAAGTCGTCATAGTCACAAGGCTATCCCCGACAAGTGAAGAAATATCTTTAAACAAAAATGGGGCATCCTCCAGCCGATGACATAGTCAAACTCGTCAGCAAAGGGAGGAGTTTTAATCTTCTCCCAACAAACGCATACATCACACTAGCTCCCAAACAGAGGATACAATTCTCTTACGGATACGGTTCAAATACGATCCAGATATGGATATCTTTCTAATACTCATTCAATATCTCCTCAGATACCATCAAAGCTTGGAATCATTCTGACATTCCCCGGCTGAGCTGGTTTTAATTGAGTTAAAAGCCTCATGGAGTTTTTTTCCGAAGCGCCCTTCCAGCAGATTGGCGACAGGTTTATTTCTCCAAAAGGAAAGATTATCCAGTTTGAATTTGCTTTCCAGACTATCATAAATCAAGGGACCATAACTCCTCTTCCCCAGCAGACTACTCTACAATCCTCGCAGGTACTTTCTCCAGCAGGAGTGGAAACAAGGACATCCTACTAGAGGATCACTAACGTATCTCCAGTATGCATCCTAATGGTATCAGGTGCTCTCACATCCTCGACAGAGCAAAAATTCCAGTTACCATTCCAGAGATTCCCCAGTGAAAGTCGCCCAACTTCTCAGGATTCCCCAGCAGGATTTCACAAAGTCCACAAGCAATGCACGACGTTTCCCTTCCCCGATAGAGTTTATTTCTATAATAATGGAAACTTTTCCATCCATGCTTCAACTTCAATAAAATATGAAGACTTACGCTCCTCATTCCTAGCAGTACTCGGGGATTTATTTTCCTTGAGTCCAGCAACATTGCAGCAGAACAATTAATATGTTCATACATTACATTCATACGTCATGGCATCAACAACACAAATGCATATAGCGCAATCTCATTTCATACATCGTGGCATCGCATACAACTAACTCTTCATCTTTTCAGAAAAAATCAATCAATAGGAAATTATCATCAAATTTCTGACAGGATAACTATTTGTGGACAAATCAATTACAGATCAATTCCCGAGAAAGGACTGGTTGACCATCGACATAACAAATATTTCCTTCAGACCTCTGTCGGTTCAGTTTAAATCTCTCAACGATTTATCCTGATTCTTCCCTGCAGAATTATTCTCAAGCAGAGTCTCTCCCAACGAAAGTAGAAGAACCACAGTTTTCTACAAACAGTCAGGAATGTTATTTCCCATACTCTCCAGCAGCAGTCATGGATTTATTTTCTCAAAATCTGGTCCAAGATTAGCGCCTGAAACTAAACAGACTTCACACGAGTTTATCTTGAAAAATATTACACGGGTCCCTTCTCATACATTTCCAAATAAAATTTCACACGAATTCATCATGAAGTAACCCTACTACCCAATTTTCTTCTCATAGCCCTACTATCCAGGCTTTCATTTCGAAGTAACTCTACGACCCAGGTTTCTTCTCATAGCCCTACTACCTAGGCTTTCATTTTGAAGCAACCCTACTACCCAGGTTTCTTCTCATAGCCCTACTATCCAGGCTTTCATTTCGAAGTAACCCTACGACCCAGGTTTCTTCTCATAGCCCTACTATCCAGACTTTCATTTCGAAGTAACCCTACTACCCAAGTTTCTTCTCATAGCCCTACTATCCAGGCTTTCATTTTGAAGTAACCCTACTATCCAGGTTCCTTCTCACATCCCTACTACTCAGGCTTTCATTTTGAAGCAACCCTACTATCCAGGTTCCTTCTCACAACCCTACTACCCAGGCTTTCATTTTGAAGCAACCCTACTATCCAGGTTCCTTCTCACAGCCCTACTACCCAGGCTTTCATCTCAAAGTAACCCTATTATCCAGGTTCCTTCTCACAACCCTACTACCCGGGCTTTCATCTCAAAGTAACCCTACTATCCGGGTTCCTTCTCACAGCCCTACTACCCAGGATTTCATTTCGAAGCAACCCTACTATCCAAGTTCCTTCTCACAACCCTACTACCCAGGCTTTCATCTCAAAGTAACCCTACTATCCAGGTTCCCTCTTACAGCCCTACTACCCAGGCTTTCATTTCGAAGCAACCCTACTATCCAGGTTCCTTCTCACAGCCCTACTACCCAAGATTTCATCTCAAAGTAACCCTACTATCCAGGTTCCTTCTCACAGCCCTACTACCCAGGCTTTCATTTTGAAGCAACCCTACTATCCAGGTTCCTTCTCACAGCCCTACTACCCAGGCTTTCATCTCAAAGTAACCCTACTATCCAAGTTCCTTCTCTCTTATCTCCAGACAACAGTTTACAACACTGTAAGGCCTGGACCCGACCAGAAATGGTCAATTTCACATTCCCCAGCAAGCCGCTATACAACCTGGACCCTGACCAAGTATACGTTCTATTTTCACTCCCTCAATCAAGAGTTAATTCCCCAGTAGAGTAATGGACAACCAAAGCTCCTAGATGTCACTTCCCAGGACATAAACCAGCATTCCCCAGGAAAATCCTTCTCGACAGCAGGAAAAGGATTTCTCGCCAAGGAATCCCTTATCCAACCAATCTTTCCTGGATGGCATCTGCAAGCCCATCTCCGACAATTTCCCATCATTTCTCTAAATGACATCTTTTAAGCCCATTCCCTACACAATCAACCACCACATCATCGAGTGTAAATTTCTGGGCACTCTAATGTTCAATCATCTTCCACCTTCAGATCACGAAAGGCGAATCAGCCAATCTACATCCTCAGGTTTAAGAAGATTGAACAGGGGCAGCTGTTGTACCCCAAAATTTGCCCTCCCTTGTCTCAAGAACCTTTAGAATTACCTCAGTCAAGTTTCAAACCTCAGGTCATATTTTCTAAGAAGAATCTTTCAAATTATCAAAAGGGGGCAAAATGAGCAAAATTGGAGTTTCAGCTGGAAAAAGTCAACCGGACGTTAAAAAGTCAAACTTGCACCAAAACAGCTCTATGCAGTCTGTTCAAGCCTGCACCACAACAACCCCAAAATTGCACCAAAATGGCAAAGGAAAATTGTGTGCATAAAGTATCAAAGCAGTAGGCAAAAACAATTCAAAATGACTTATTTGTTTTCCCCCCTAAACCACAGTCAAGGGGTCTACAAAAGAGGACTGTCTCATAAGACAAAGAGGTTGGATTTTGAAGAGAGGTTAAATTTTTTTTTCTAGAGAGAAGATAGAGAGTTTTGTTGAGCAGAAAAACAATATTCTGTGCAATTTTGACTCATTTTAAAAACCAAAACTGCTCTTGTTCAAAACAGAAACCCAACCCATTGCTCCACCATACAAACTCTTCCTCAAAGACGGTCCAAACATAACAAAAAAAAAAAAGTCCCTGTAGTTCTGTTCATCCCTATCCTCAAAACACCAAAAACATTACAGTACAATCCAGCTTAGTTTCAACAGTCCGGAGTAGCTTTCTGGAGATTCATTGAGGTCCTCATCACATTTGGAAAGACATTCAGATTTAAAACAGACACTGCAGTCCAGAGGTAAGTCTTCTTGACTTGATATCTCTCCATACATCATTAATGATTTGTTTATTTTAAAGACAAGATGTAGTACTTTAATATCTTTTTTGAACTAGTCATATGCACCTTGTTTAGGCTTATTCAATCATTTATTGTTCATGTTTATCCATCATATGCCATAAGCTAACATGTACATTCAGTAAAATAATGTTTAAGGCAGGAAAATGCAGCATGTATCGACACATATCATCATGTATGGACCCATCCTAGTGAAAAAAAGCAGGGTATGAGTCGACACATAATCCTCATGCGTCGACCCATACTGAGTTCAGGTCACAAACAGAAGCTGGAAGAGCTTATGAGTCGATATATACGCGTTTCGCATCGACACGAGAAGGGTGCATGAGTCGACACATTCCATTATGTGTCGACTCATACTGAGTTATTTTGTTTTGTAGGAGCAGGGAAAAGCTATGTGTCGATGCATAACAGCATGGGTCGACACATAGTGGTTCAAAATGCATTTCTTCCTATATTTGGCACTGTTTTCACATTATCTTTGTTGTTGTTCGATATGGTTGTAATATTTTAGTTTCTACTTCATCCCCATTATTAATTTGTACCCCCATCCCCCTAAAAAGATGTAATAGCTTAGATTTTTTACTTTCTGCATTTTACTTGCTTTTCATGTATTCCTAGTAAATAGGATGCATGGCAAGATAAAATCAACAAATAGACGACTTTCAAATACAAAATAAAACGTATGCAAACTAACACACTTGCACACTAACACCTCTAGGGCAATCTCACTTTGTCGCCTTTCGGAAAATAGTCATGTCCCTCGAACATGGGACGTTTTAGCAAAGACCCTTCGATGAAAAAGGATCTTAGTCCCTTGATGACCCTCGATGTTGCCTTCGGTAAAACGATCTAGTCCCTAAACGACATTGCTAAGATGTTCCATGAGTTGCCTTTTATGACTATACAAACGTCCCTACACCCGTCCCTTCATATCCAACGATGGGACTTCTTACCAAATCAATGGTAAGATAGTCATATCTAAAGGAGAAGGAAAAGCACATTTAAGACCTTTTGAGTAGGTAGTTTTGCTCTTAGTTACTCGCTTGCTCGTAACAAAAACATTTTATACACCAACACTTTCATTTCAAAAACATTTTCAAAAAAGATAAAACATTTTGTATACATTCTTATAGAGACGAGAACTATTGCAAAATATCTTTCCGAAAACCATTCTCCACAACACAATCCACAAACACGTCTTTGAACTATTTTTCGAAACAAAACTTTGTACGTGTTCTTATAGAAACGATAACCATTACAAAGACATTTTCAAAACACTTTCAAAGCCCACATCACAAAGCACATTCAAACAAAAGCAAGTTGATCTAGCGAGTAACTAATAGCCCATGGAAAACCATGGATGAAAAGGGTGCTAATACCTTCCCTTTTCATAATCTATCCCCCGAACTCAAGAAAACATCTCTAAAGGTCTTTCCTGTGCTTTTTCACCTTTCCTTTCGGATAAAAGAAAAGTCGGTGGCGACTCTTGCTAAACCGCAACATTTGCAAACACAAACGCAAAAAATTAAGTCAGTTCTCCCACCGTATCACAGCCATCATTCAAAATTCTCATAAGCCAATCGTTAATATCCAACTCAGAAGGAATACAGTAGCCCACCGGGGAAGAAAAATGACTATAGTTCAAGTAAATGCAAGATGAGTCTATTCAACAATTCAACAAGCCACAAAAGGTGTGAATACATGGGTAAAAGCAAGGAAGGGATTGAGGTGGAAGTTGAATAGGGGGTTGGTAATGCAATCACAAAAGGGAGGAGTCCAGGAACAAGAGGAAGCATCTCCAAGAATAACAATCTGGAGATTGAATCGGTAGCAGAGTCGTTAGGGGTTGTTGACATATCTAATAAATGAAAGGGATGGGATTCAATTTCAAGGGAGGAAAGTGTTAGAAGGAAGAAATGGACAGGGAAAAAAAGGGGATAGGAAAACGACCATAAATCAACCTAAAATAGGGGAAGAAGATAGTGGGAAAAGACAATTGGTGGATGTTTTAATTACTGAAGGAACAGTAGAGGATTGTGGGAGTAGTGAAAAGAAAAGGAAGCAACTTAAGGCGACTCTTTTGTAAGATGAACCATAGGTGCTGTTGGAAGCCCAACACCTCCTAGTCTAATGAAAATCATAAGTTGGGACTGCAGGGGGTTAGAGAGTCCTCGTGCAGTTCGAGCCTTATTGAGGCTCATCCGTTTTGGAAATCCTGACATGATTTTCCTTATGGAAACTCGCATGAAGAAAGATGAAGTGTTAAGGGTTAAGTCTAAATGTGATTTTGAGTGCTGTCAATGGGTGGAGTGTAGAGGGAGCGGTACAAATCGAGCAGGAGGGTTAGTCCTGATGTGGAAGGAGAAGGTTAAGGTTGACATTCTTTCCTCATCAAATAATCACATAGGAGGTTCGGTGGAGGAGGATGAAGTCTAACTTAAGTGTTAATTTAATGGGATATATGGTTTTCTGGACGAGGTTAACAAAAGGAAAACATGGATGCTATTGGAGGAGGTTGTTAATAAAGGTGGGGAACATGTTGCATGTTTTGGTGATTTCAATTACACCACTGCTGAGCATGAGAAATTAGGAGAGATTAATATATAGTTCTCTCAAATGTCGTGGGCCGTCAAACTTTGGAGTTATGTGGATTAACGAATTTAGGTTTTGAAGGCATATCCGCGAGAGCAGCACCATAGTTCAGAGCTATGGCAAGTGAAGTAACAAGCCCTCCGAAATAAAAGGGTTTTCTGCCTCTAGCACAAATAGAGTGGATATGAGCCAGTAAGAACGGGGCGGCGTTGATCTTTTTCCCGGTGAATGCGCAATGCATGAAGAAGAGCTCCTTGGAGTTGAGCTTGTGGTTGCTATCACGGGCGAAAATGATGTTGCTGAGGATACGGTGGAAATAGCGGATAACCGGATTATGGATGTGTGTGGCGTTGAGGTGGTCATAGGATCTGGCACGAATGTTCGTCATACTGTGCCATAAGTTAAAAGCTTCCTCACCAAAATTATCCGGCACTCGGAGATGGACACCTTCGTCAGAACAGAAGCCTAAAAGCCGTGCGATGTCGGTTTGGGGCAGCTCGTGCTCTATGCCAAACATACGAAACTTGGCCAGGCCTGACAGTTGGTTCGTGGCACATGGGGGAGTGATGTATACAAAGGAACTCAGAAACTCAAGAGTTAGAATTTCATAAATGGGTTGCGGTTCGTGGCACAGGTTCCATAAATCCATACTCTGCAACAATTGTCGGACACTGTCAAGTAGTCCTAAATTCCTCAAACAGTCAAGATCAACATACCGTGTAGGTTGGAGACCGCGGCGTTGGAACTTCTGGAATTTGACCCGTTGGGTTTCGCCTTGTTCGCCGGATCTGAAAGTGAGAGCGGGAGCTTGTTGATTGTTGGCCATAGTGTTTGTAAAACGGATTGAAAAAGCTTTGGAATGAGAATGGAGTAGTGGGTTGATGGTGTTTTTAGTGTTAGAATGTTGGAAGTTGAAAAAAATGGAGTGGGTAATGTTACCGTTAATTTGCAGTAATGGAGGTTGGGAGGTTTTGAAACAAAGATGGAACGGCTCTATAATAGCAGGTTCTGATATAATGCGCGCGTGACGGTCGTCACGAGGGTGTGACGGGCGTAACACGGTGAAACGCGTGTTACGCTCGTCATGAGGGTGTTACGAGCGTCACGCGTTCAATTTCATTAATGAAAAGAACGTGACACATTTTTTTTTATTATCTAATATTATAATTTAAAATTCTAGCATAGTAAGCATTAATAATTTTTTTCAACACACGTCATATGACCAAATTTTTGCAGAAAATATGAACAGTAAAATAAAAAAATGAAAAATATACTGAAGATTGAAATAACATGTATGAAATGAAATAATGGCAGTAAGGCAATATAACTTGAAACTTGATAAATAATTGAATTTTCATTAATGAGTAAATTTTTTTTTGAAATAATAATTTAAATAATAATAAAAATAATAGAAATACTAAAACAAACTAGATTCCTCCCCCACACTTAAACTAAACAGTGACCTCACTGTATATACAAATGCAAGAGAAGAATAAATCAATATAACAACGGCAATCTCTAGCCACGAGGAGTAGGGAACATATGCTGGTGCATGAAATCCAGTTGGTCTGTCACCAAATCCATGAAAGCGATGAAATCCACTCGTAGAGATGTAAGCTCACCCCGCATTTCGGTAATTTCTTCATGCAAAGAGTTGAGGGTGACAGTAGGTGGAGGCGGTGGTGGTATCTCTGGAGCCTGGGTGGTGGTCTCAGTAGAAGCTACATGCTGCTCCCATGGGTCGGGAAACTGGTGGTATCCCGGTGGTGTTGCAGGATCTTCAGCATCGCGAGAGGTGTTAGGTACTTCATAGATGTTAACTATGGAAGGAGACGAAGGAGGTGTAGGAGGATGGTGGAGGTCAAAAAGCCAGTTTTCTCTATTATGGACACTAGTTATAGGGTTCGGGAGCACAAACTGGTGGACAGTCTCATGATTAATTAGTAGTTCGAATTCATCTGGCCCAAGATTTCCTATAAAACTAGTGTTGAAGCAAAATTCAATGTTCATTAGCTTGATTCCATAAAGCGGTGTTGATCCTAACATAGGCCTTCGGAGTCCAATGGCATTAGAGATCATAGTGACTAAACCACCCAAGAGGATTAGGGCATTCGGAGTTTGTATAATACGTTCCATGTTAGCTAGCATATAAGCGGCACCATTTACTGGACGGCTCTGAGAAGCACAGTACATGATGAAGAGCTCATCACGTGACACTGATGTAACATTTTGCTCTTTACCAAAAAGGGTATGGGCAATGATCTTATGAAAGTACCCGATAGCCGGGTTATGGATGGACTCAGAATAAAGGTCAGACGGCTCTGGATGGTTATTTCCAGCAATGCTACCCCAGAAGAAATCAAGGTCAGTATCAAGCAATAGGTCTTCCTGGGTCATAGTAATAACATCAGGGCCATAAGGGAATCCTAACAGGTTGGCAAACTCCCTAAGGTTATAGCGGTAGTCCATGTCAAACAGTCTGAAGGTGATCAACCCACGGTTGAACCCTAACTCATGATTTAGAAGGTAGCTTAGTGTGCTCAGGAACTCAAAGGTCAACTTCCTGTAGGTACAATAACGTCTCCGAATAGGAGCAGTGTCCCAGCCTATTTGGTGTAGCAGATACATGACACTCTCACGAATGCCCAAAGCTGTCATAGCATGGTCATCAGCATAAATTGTAGGACACATCTCACGCTCAGCCAGATCCTCAAAGCGTCTTCTCTGGTGCCTGCTTCTCAAGGTGATGTTCATGTAGTTTACTCGTGCCATGGAGCTAAATAGTAAAGCTAAACAATTACCCCTGAAAATTTTTAATAAATGTTTGAAAAACTACGTTAGTATTTTCAGGTTAAAAATGCCGAAGTTAAATTAAAAAGAAAAAGAAAGTTTAAAGGAAAAATAAAAATAGAAGAAAAAGAAAATAAAAAGGAGTAAGAGATGCAACATGAAAGTTTTAAAGATTAAGAAAAAGAAAAGAAAAATAAAAACATAGTAAAACAATAAAAATAATTAAAAGAAAACATGGGTTGCCTCCCATGAAGCGCCTTTGTTTTATGTCGATGGCTCGACAGATAATACCTATTCAGTTAGGTATCGAGATAGGTGGCTCACTTAACTGCAGATAAGCCGAATAATTTAGATTTCCGATGTTAAAATAGTGTTTTAAGCGCTGACCATTGACTATGAATGGTTCGATAGAATTTCCTTTAATTTCTATCGCACCACTTGGGAAAACTTTATTAATTTCGAACGGTCCTGACCATCTGGAATGTAATTTTCCCGGGAAAAGTTTCAGTCTAGAGTTGAATAGGAGTACGATGTCTCCTTCCTTAAATTCTTTCCGCGAGATACGCTTATCGTGCCATTTTTTTGTTCTCTCCTTATAGATTCTAGCATTTTCATAAGCGTCTAAACGCAATTCTTCTAATTCATGGATATCTAATATTCGTTTCTCGCCAGCAATCTTGTAATTTAAGTTAAGGGTTTTAATTGCCCAGTAAGCTTTATGTTCTAATTCTACTGGAAAATGACAAGATTTTCCATAAACTAATTTAAACGGCGTTGTTCCGATAGGGGTTTTAAAAGTTGTCCTATATGCCCAAAGAGCATCATTTAGCTTGGAGGACCAATCTTTTCTGGATGTGGCTACGGTTTTCTCAAGGATTTGTTTAATTTCCCTATTTGACACTTCCACTTGTCCACTCGTTTGAGGATGGTATGGTGTGGCTATGTGATGTTTAACGCCATATTTTGAAAGTAGTTTTTCAAAAATTCTAGAGATAAAATGGGAACCGCCATCACTGATTACTAGTCTTGGTACACCGAATCGTGGGAAGATAACATGCTTGAATAGTTTAAGTACCACTTGTGTATCGTTTGTAGGTGCAGCGATGGCTTCAATCCATTTTGATACGTAGTCAACATCTACCAATATATACTTATTTCCAAAAGATGCGGGGAACGGTCCCATGAAATCAATTCCCCATACATAGAAAATTTCTACTTCGAGAATCCCTTTTTGTGGCATTCCGTCGCATCTAGATATATTTCCTGTGCGCTGACATCTATCGCAGTTCATAATTGCTACGTGGACGTCTTTCCATAAAGTAGGCCAAAAGAAGCCAGCTTGAAGTATTTTTGCACAAGTTTTCGATGTACTAGCGTGTCCACCATAAGGGGCGGAATGGCAATGGGAAATAACGTCGTCTATTTCATCGTTAGGAACACAGCGACGGTAGATACCATCGGCGCCTCTTTTAAAGAGTAGTGGTTCATCCCAAAAGTATTGTTTAAGATCATGGAAGAATTTCTTCCGCTGTTGGTACGTTAAATCGGGTGGTAAACCACTGGCGGTTAAATAGTTGACGAAATCAGCGTACCATGATAATGTGGTGTTGGTACAAATGGCTTTTACTACCGCAGTTGTTAAAGGTTCATTGTGTTGATCTAAATTGTCGGTAGGAGCTATCTCTAGTTTAGCAATAAGGCGTTCATAAGGGAAATCTCCGTTTATGGGAACACTCTCAGTTTGGATTCCATCTAATCTTGATAAATGGTCTGCTACCACGTTTTCAGTCCCTCTTTTGTCTTTTATTTCCAAGTCAAACTCTTGTAGGAGTAAGATCCATCTGAGTAGTCGCGGTTTGGCGTCTTTCTTACTTAGCAAGTATCGGATCGCAGCATAATCCGTGTAAATAATGATTTTGGCGCCCACTAAGTAGGAACGAAATTTATCCAATGCGAATACAACAGCTAAGAGTTCCTTCTCCGTAGTGGCGTAATTCATTTGTGCAGGATCGAGTGTTCTGCTTGCGTAGTAGATAGCGTGAAGCTTTTTATCCTTGCGTTATCCTAGGACTGCGCCTACAGCATAATCGCTTGCATCGCACATTATTTCAAATGGTAGGTTCCAATCAGGAGGTTGCATAATAGGTGTTGAAATTAAGGCTTCTTTAAGCGTCTCAAATGCGTTTAAGCATTTATCGTCGAAAATAAACTCAACTTCTTTCATTAATAACTCAGTTAGCGGCTTAGTGATTTTAGAGAAATCTTTTATAAAACGTCGGTAAAAACCAGCGTGTCCTAGAAAACTTCTTATTTCTCTAACTGTTTTGGGGGGTTGAAGGTTTTTGATAATTTCGATTTTTGATTTATCGACTTCAATCCCTCTTTTTGATACAATGTGACCCAACACAATTCCTTGTCTCACCATGAAGTGACATTTTTCCCAATTGAGCACTAGGTTGGCATTGACACAGCGTTTCAGTACTAATTCAAGATTTGATAAACACCCGTCAAAACTTTCTCCACAGACAGAAAAATCGTCCATGAATACTTCCATAATTCCGTCTAAAAAGTCTGTGAAAATCACCATCATGCATCGTTGGAAAGTTGCAGGTACGTTACATAGTCCAAATGGCATTCTTCGGTATGCAAAGGTACCATATGGGCATGTGAACGTGGTTTTCTCTTGATCATCAGGATGAATGGGAATTTGGAAGAATCCCGAGTATCCGTCAAGATAGCAGAAATTGGAATGTTTGGCTAAGCGCTCGAGCATTTGATCAATGAATGGTAATGGGAAATGGTCCTTACGCGTAGCTTTGTTTAGTTTTCTGTAATCAATACACATTCTCCATCCTGTTTGGGTACGTTGTGCCACCGATTCGCCTTTTGTGTTTGTTATAATTGTAACACCTCCTTTCTTAGGTACTACGTGAACTGGACTGACCCAGTTGCTATCTGATATTGGGTATATGATGCCTGCCTCTAGCAGTTTCTGCACTTCTTTCTTAACGACTTCACTTAGGATAGGATTTATTCGTCTTTGATGTTCTCTAGAAGTCTTGCAGTCCTCCTCCAGCATAATGTGGTGCATACAGAGAGAAGGACTTATTCCTTTTAGATCTGATATATTATAGCCTAACGCGGTTGGATACTTCCTTAACACACTAAGAAGTTTTTCGGTTTCGATCTTCCCTAAATTGGCATTGACTATAACTGGTC
This sequence comes from Vicia faba, assembly GCA_948472305.1. NCBI lineage: Eukaryota > Viridiplantae > Streptophyta > Magnoliopsida > Fabales > Fabaceae > Vicia > Vicia faba. The sequence goes on along the minus strand of CATIWC010000258.1, from coordinate 54,187 downwards.
GTTCAAGTTCTTTAACTAAAAATTCATACCTAAGATCTTCAGGTAATGTTTTAAGCTCTATACCAGTTTTCTTATCAGTTGGGGTAGGATCGGGTGTTAAGGCGAAACATTCGCTTAGGTTGGCATCTAGATATTCTTGCTTCCGGTCATCGTCCTTGAGGATAGTTGGTGTTGGAATTTTCAGCATCCCAGAATAGGTGTCTTCTTGGCTTTCTAGTTCTTTGACACATTCATCAATAATATCCAGGAGACAGCATGAGTCATCTATAGCAGGGGCTTTGAAGAACTGGGAAAGAATGAATTCTACTTTTTCTTCTCCTACCTCGAAGGTAAGCTTTCCTTTCTTAACGTCAATGATGGCTCCTGCAGTAGCTAAAAATGGTCTTCCTAATATGATGGGAATGTTTGAATCTTCCTTGATGTCCATTATTATAAAGTCAGTCGGTATGTAAAATTGTCCTATTCAGACAGGGATGTTTTCTAGCATACCAACAGGGAATTTGACTGATCTGTCGGCTAGTTGTAGGGACATCTTGGTAGGTCTCATGTCACCTAGTTTGAGCTTCTCGCAAATAGATAAGGGCATTAGACTAACACTTGCTCCTAAATCGCATAGAGCTTTGTCTATGAAAGATTTTCCAATTACACATGGTATGGAGAAACTACCAGGATCTTTTAGCTTTGGAGGCATGTTATTTTGAATTATGGCGCTACATTCGGCAGTTAGCATAACGGTTTCGTTTTCAACGATTTTTTTCTTATTAGACAATATTTCTTTTAGGAATTTAGCATATGACGACATTTGGGTTATAGCTTCTGTAAGCGGAATAGTAACGTTTAATTGTTTCAGAAGTTCTACAAATTTCTTGAATTGCCCCTCGTTCTTGGATTTTGCAAGTCTTTGAGGGTATGGAATTGGTGATTTATATGGCGGTGGAGGTACGTAAGGTTTTTCTGAAACCTCTCTATTCTCATTCTCGTCTTCCTCTACATTCTCAGATTGATCTTTCGACTTCTCTACTTCCTTTTCAGGTTTCTAATACATGGTCGGGTTTTGGAGTCTAGGATCTACCGGTCCATCAAGGGCTGTCCCACTTCGTAATGTGATAGCATTTGCATGTCCTTTAGGATTGGGTTGTGGCTGTCCAGGAAATGTACCAGCGGATGCGGCAGAACTAGCTTGGTGTTGTGCTACTTGGGAGATTTGGGTTTCTAACATTTTATTGTGAGTTGCTAGGGCATCTACCTTATTTGCTAATAGCTTCAATTGTTCACCGGTGTGAACATTTTGATTGAGGAATTCTTTGTTTTGTTGAGCTTGATTAGCGATAAAATTTTCCATTAGGATTTCAAGGTTAGATTTCTTAGGAATGTTAGGAACATTAACAACGGGTTTTTGATAACCTGGAGGTACAGCAGGTGCTTGGCCAGGTGCATATAAAGCGTTATTGCTCTTGTACGAGAAGTTAGGATGGTTCTTCCAACCAGGATTATAGGTATTAGCATAAGGATTACCTTGAGCGTAATTTACCTGATCAACTGATATTCCTGCTAAGATTTGACATTCGGTTCCAACATGACCAGGAACTTCACAAACCTCGCAGTTTGCGGTAACTGCAGCCACGGTGGCTGCAGGAGGTAAGGTCAAGCTTTCTATCTTTTGGGTAAGAGCATCTACCTTAGCATTAACTTTATCTAGGCTACTAATCTCGTACATCCCACCTTTGGTTTGAGTTTTCTCCACAAATGTTCTTTCTCTTCCCCACTGATAGTGGTTTTGAGCCATATTTTCAATGAGTTGGTTAGCTTCGTCATAAGGCTTGTCCATCAGTGTACCACCTGCGGCAGCATCTATAGAGAGTCTTGTGTTGTACAAGAGTCCATTATAAAACGTGTGGATGATCAGCCATTTTTCTAGTCAGTGATGTGGGCACATTCGCATCATATCTTTGTAGCGTTCCCATGCATTGAATAGCGATTCAATATCCTTTTGCCTAAATCCATTGATCTGGGCTCTTAGTGCAGCAGTCTTGCTTGGGGGAAAGTATCGTGCTAAAAATACAATCTTAAGTCCTTCCCACGTAGTGACGGAATTTGATGGCAAGGATTGCAACCAAGCCCAAGCTCTATCTCTTAGCGAGAAAAGGAAAAGACGTAATCTTATTGCATCTTTACTAACACCATTTGCTATAACTGTGTCAGAAAATTGAACGAATTTTGTAAGATGTTCATTTGGATCCTCGGAAGGATCTCCAGAGAATTGGCGTTGTTGGATAGCTGATATCAATGACGGTTTCAACTCAAAATCGTTTCGATTTATTGCTGGAGCAGCAATGCTGTTGTGGGGTTCTTGTTGTGATGGAGCTGCGTACTCCTTCAGTGGACGGGTCCTTTGTTCTTCGGCCATGTCTACTTCTGGATTAGTTTCGGTTTCAGAGAAAGAATTAGAATCTGTTTCAGAATCAATCTTGACTTCGGGTTTGGGTAAAGGAATAGTGTGATTTAAACAGTAATCCCTGACTGCACGTCTTACGGAAAGGATGCGTTCAGGTTCGTCCGTCGATTTGTCAAGTGGTTCGCCTTGTGAGCGAGTCCTTGGCATACAAATCGAAAAAGGGTTTATGTTGCCTAGTCTAAATGCACAACAGAAGAATCGTACTTAATTGACTAATCAGTCCCCGGCAACGGCGCCAAAAACTTGATCGGGACTTTATAAGTCTATTGGGATACTAACTGCAAGTATACAGTTTAGTCGTTCTAGTTTTAAATGATTATCGAACCCACAGAGACTGAGGATCAATCGCGTACGATCTAATGCTACGATTGTTTAACTAAGCGATGAATATTTGGTTTTAGGGGGGAAATAGTTTAATTAAAAATAATAGTAATAGCTATACCGGTATGTGATAGTCGGACTTCGGGAATTCGGTGAATCACTTGGCATATAAAGTATTTCGGTAAAAACGAATTGTTTAAAAACCTGAGACATACACTCTCGTGTTCATGAAATAAGTCATGCTACTAAACCTAGTGGATGCACTTTAAATTTAATAACACCTTTTGAAAACAATTTGAGTTTAATTAATTTATTAAAACACTCTCATGTATTTAAAAATTAATGTTTCGTTACCACTATCTGGGTTGAACCCCAGCTCTCGCATGCAGGTTCTTGCCTTAATTAATTTCCCACTCTCGTGGCAAAATCGTGTTAATTATCCTCTCACTCTCGTGACAAGGGTAGTTAAATTAAACATGGAAATTGGAAACCAGAAATTGTTTATAAATGTTTTTAGCCAAGGTATCACTGAATTCTTTCGGTACTTAGGAGTCACATACCGGTACAATTAATTTAGCCGGACATAATATATTTAATAACTATGCAATTTAAAATATAATCCATAAAAATAAATGACATAACACAAGAATAAATAAATATCAATTGCATAAGAAACATGGAAATAATGTTGCTATGGTAATCTTGGATGCTTACAAATTCCTTGCAGTTCAATCGAAATCTATAACCGTGCTAATTCTTGGATAAGAACTAACACTCTAGAAACTAATTCTGGAATTTAAAATTATAGTAGGTGTAAAAAAGGTTCAAAAGCAGGAAAATAGAATAATGCAGAAAAATATAAATTTGGCTCTGGATAAATTTCTTCGACCCTCATCCATTGAACTACCACATATATATAGAAGAAGATATTGCAGTTGAGAAAAACTTGGAAAAGGCTTGAGTGGAGAAAGACCCGGATGCATGGTTACTGAAGTGGAGGAAATATAGGAGAAGAGTTCTGCCCTCAATGTTGCCCACGTCTCCACTAATTCATAACGTTGCCCTTTAAGCGTGTGACAGTCGTCACAAGGGGGTGACGGTCGTAATGCGCCTAAATAGCACATTACGCTCGTCAATGATGTGTGACGAGCGTTCTTCTAATTGAGGAGGTGTTACGGTCGTCATAGGGTGTGACAGTCGTCACAGCTACAAAATCTGTAGACTTTGCAGATTTGGTTCTTTCTCTCTGTTTCTTGCTTAGCTTCCTTCATGTGGTCCTTTTTCACTGATTTGAGTTGACACACGTTGTACCTGTGAAAAGACACAAAAACTCAGAATAATCGGGAGTTAGACGACTCAATGTATTATAAAAATCGGTGAAAAGCGTAGTAATTATATGATACGATTTCTCGTTATCACTAAACCGCAACATTTGCAAACACAAACGCAAAAACACAAGTCAGTTCTCCCACCGTATCACAGAACTGGCGACTCTGCTGGGGAATTAACTATTTTTAAGTGGGGTTACCTTAGGGTTAGATCACATTTACTTGCCTTCTTTGTTTGATTTGTATGATTTACATTTGGTTCTTTTGTTTGGGCTTGCTTTAGATCCTAACCCGGATCTGGGTAATACCTTTTAGGTAAGTAGCAATAGACTGTGAGGGAACTGTACGGCATAGATCGATACGGTTGAAGCAGTAGCTACGTTGGTGTGGCACTTTGGTTGGTACCAGTATCCCTTGTGGTGAATCGAGAAGAATACGTGTCCACCGCGTGGTGTCATAAAACATCAACTGACCTTAGAACCATAATTGAACAAACTTGGCCATTAGGACGTAGTGAGATAACCGGTTTCGGTGTAGAGCTGAAAATTGGTTGATACTCGATACTACACTCATTGAGGCTAGACTCTTGGGATATCTCGGCCGCAAGAAAAGATTGTTGTGCTGAGATAATGCCTAAGAGAAAGGTCGGTGATATTGAGATCCTTTAGAACCCGATCACTATTGCTAGGACAGGTTGAGCCAACTAAATTTCAAGAGGTTACTTACCTACAAACTCCATGCGAGCCTAAACCTAAGTACTTGTCTGCTTTGTGTGAATATGATTATTTTTATATATACTTGCTTACCCCGCATATTTGTACATAACATCATAACATCATACCATAGCATTTTCAATAACCTTTTCAAGGATCTCAAGGGCCTATGATGCAGGGTCATGTTGAACCAGACGCCTATCCAGGGGCAAGAAGATTTATTTTTTCTCTAACCTAACACCGTCAAAGATCAAGTACAACAATTTGAGTCAAGGGTTATGACCCACTTGACATGGTGAGCTTGATTCTGGTGGAAGGACATCCACTGGTACAAAGTTCTCCAATCAAAAATGTTGATCAAAGTTCAATCTCTAACTTTTTCTTGTTTACCCCGCGAGATCCTTGAAAACATGCATCCACATATCATGCATCATATCATGACAGGTTTCTCCCATACATGTCTCCTTATCTTCCTACTGTTTATTTCAGTAAGATGGATATGGAACAAATGGTGAAAGACATCCAGGCTCAAAATGCCCAACTCCGAGAAATGTTCTTGAACCTATCCAAGGGGCAAGAAGAAGTGAAAGCTCTCCTCACTAGGGGCATGATCATGGGGAATCGTGAGGGTAACAAGGATGATCAGTTGGAAAGGCTACAAACTGAATTTTCCATAATGAGGGTCCAAATGATGGGACAGCTGGTGGGTCAGATGGCTCTTATCCAAGATCTGGCTCGAGGACAAGAAGAGTTGAAAGTTCTTGTCAACCAACTTCGTCAAGACGGTTGTAACCGTATGGGGGAAACAATCAGGTTTGGAAATCAAGTCACTACTCAGCCTCCCATGATACAAGAAGCCAGAAGACCTTCCCAATTTGCTACTACCTCGCGGGCCCAACAACAACAGGGGAATCAACGCAAAGAGGTCGCACCTAAGAGACAATTCACCAGGATCGGCATGTCACTAGCTCAGGTACTACAACACATGTTGAAGGCGGAGATAATTACATTAAAAGCTTCCCCCAGGAATCTTAATACTGCTGCTCCTAATTACCGTCCCAATGAGAGGTGTGCATACCATTTTGATAGTCTTGGGCATGATACCAACAATTATTGGGCTCTGGAGAACAAAATTCAAGACCTAATCGATGAAGGTGTGTTGGAATTTACACAAGACGATCAAATGGAGCTCTTCTATCACCCCTCAAGAGTATCCATGTGAAGTGATGATCTGGGCGAGGATTTTTTCTGTTTATTCGAATTTTCAGTTGTAATTTCTTTGTTTGCTTAAACACTTATCTTTATGTCAGACTTTGGTTATTCTCATTAATTCATTAAATATGTTTGTCTTGAATCAATCCATTCATTTTCATTATATCTTAAACTATGCTTTTTACTCCCTTTATGATATTCAACTCTTGTTTCAAAAATTGCAAGCCTTTAGAGGGAGGATGACGAAAACAAATGCCATAATCTCATACAGTATGCTTTTGAACAGACCTTGCTGACAATGTACAAGCATTCTTTAAAATCCTAAACACTGGAGTTATAAGGAGGATAATCCCTAGTCAACCCCTTCGAGCCAAAGAAGTAGAAGTTACCTTTTTACACAAATTAAAACCTTTAGTCAAAACCTGGGGCAGGGTAGTCTCTCAGTTAATTCAAATGCGCGTTCAAATCGCAAACTCTCATCTCGTAATACAACGAATGACATCAAAAACATTCCTTTAGAGTCAAAAGACAGTGATGGTTCCCTACCAAATAGGCAGTCATTAGCTCTCAAGAGAAAAGCCCACTAAGTCAAAACCTACAAAGGAGACTTAAGAAAAACTGGGGCATCCCGCTGACTGTAATCTCAAAACAAGAACAGCCGGGCAAAAATCAGGGATAACAAATCAAAAGAAAGAGGTCACTACAAATCCTTAACAACATGAAAAAAAAGTTGCAAAAATGACTGCCTTTCGACAAACTTAACTTGTTTGAACCATCACCAAAACGTCATTCCAGACTCATTTGGAGTTCAAACGCACAATTAGCAGAGTTTAGGACCGAAGAACATCACGAAGAACAGGTGGGTACAAATATACTTTGAGCCTTTATCCTTTGTTTCTTAAACTGTGAACCAAGCCACACTACAACCCCTCAAAAGTCCTAATTGAAGCATGGATTTAGTTCGAAAGCATACTGTTACAAAAGGTATCCTGACTCCTGTAAGGCTTTACTCTAAATCCCGAGTTGAATTTTTCAAACAAAATTTCTTTACTTGCTAAAATGCATTTTCAAAAATTTCAAGGCAAACATAAACTTTGCATTATTTGAATATTGTTATTTGCATATGGCTATTTGTTTGACAACAGAGAAATTCACACGACAAATATTCAGCAAATGAAAACTCTATCAATAAACAAAATCACTTCAAATGGAAAGACGCTTCCAATGACAAATCTCTCATAACCAACGGGCACGGCATGACCATTGTCCAACATATCTGGGGCAGTCAAGTCGAGATTCAAAGAATCTCTCAAAGAAATGTTGAATCACTCAAGGGGCAAATCTCTATCTAAATTACTCAAGGGGAAATGTTACGTTGAACATGGGATTAAACAGAATCCACTATGAAGACTTTCGGTACCACCAAATTGCTTGTCTGTACCAGTAGTACCAGGGGGTGTCAGTATCAGGTCTTTGGTTTCTTCCACAACAGTCTTAGAAAATATCCCTAGAAAGTTCAGGGCTACCAAAAATGTGATCAAAATCTCAAACGTCGAGGTGCACCAGATTAACTTTAGGGGCAAACCGGCTCTCACATATAAAGGGTCATGTGTGACCAAGCAAACATTTTTCTGAAATTGCTGCAAAACTTACTACTATAGACAGTGACAAATCCCCACAAAATACCCTTCATAAGGTGATCCCCAGTGAAGTCGTCAGAGTCACAAGGCTATCCCCGACAAGTGCAGAAATATCTTTAAACAAAAATGGGGCATCCTCCAGCCGGTGACATAGTCAAACTCGTCAGCAAGGGGAGGAGTTTTAATCTTCTCCCAACAAACGCATACATCACACTAGCTCCCAAACAGAGGATACAAATCTCTTACGGATACGGTTCAAATACGATCCAGATATGGATATCTTTCTAATACTCATTCAATATCTCCTCAGATACCATCAAAGCTTGGAATAATTCTGACATTCCCCAGCTGAGCTGGTCTTAATTGAGTTAAAAGCCTCATGGAGTTTTTGTCCGAAGCGCCCTTCCGGCAGATTGGCGACATGGTTTATTTCTCCAAAAGGCAAGATTATCCAGTTTGAATTTGCTTCCCAGACTATCATAAATCAAGGGACCACAACTCCTCTTCCCCAGCAGACTGCTCTACAATCCCCGCAGGTACTTTCTCCAGCAGGAGTGGAAACAAGGACATCCTACTACAGGATCACTAACATATCTCCAGTATGCAGCCTAATGGTATCAGGTGCTCTCACATCCTCGACGGAGCAAAAATTCCAGTTACCATTCCAGAGATTCCCCAGTGAAAGTCGCCCAACTTCTCAGGATTCCCCAGCAGGATTTCACAAAGTCCACAAGCAATGCACGACGTTTCCCTTCCCCGATAGAGTTTATTTCTATAATAATGGAAACTCTTCCATCCATGCTTCAACTTCAATAAAATATGAAGACTTACGCTCCTCATTCCTAGCAGTACTCGGGGATTTATTTTCCTTGAGCCCAGCAACATTGCAGCAGAACAATTAATATGTTCATACATTACATTCATACGTGTGATACGGTGGGAGAACTGACTTGAGGTTTGCGTTTGTTTTCGCAAATGTTTCAGTTGAGCAAGAGTCGCCACCGACTTTTTATTTTATCCTAAGGAAAGGTTAAAAAGCACAGCAAAAACCTTTGAGATGTTTTCTTGGGTTCGGGGAGTAGATTATAGAAAGGGAAGGTATTAGCACCCTTTCTATCCATGGTTATCCATGGGCTCTTAGTTACTTGCTTAGATCAACTTGCCTTAATTTTCAATTGTTTGAAATGGTGCTTTGTGTGTGTGGGTTTGAAAATATTTTGAAAAGAAGCCAATGTGGTGGCAACCTTTGTAATGATCCATGTTGGGATGTATACAAAGGTGTATGTCTTTTTAAAAGGTTTTCATTGTTTTTGAAAGTTGTTTTGAAAGTGTAATGATGTGTGGTTTGGAAAATAGGCAAGTGTTTTGTTTTGCAAGGGGGCAAGTAATCAAGAGCTATCTACCCTAAATTTCTCAAAGATCTTTGCTATGTTTTAACCCTTTTAACAATTTTGTTCCACCATTGCATTTGGTGGACAATCTTGTGTTAGGATGTGAAAGGGACGGGCGCGGGTCATCGTTTAGACCATAATTGCAATGGTGCCAAGTATCTTTGGGCAATTTTTTCTTTAAGGGACTTGATCATTTTTTAGGCAACTTTTGAAAGCGTCATCGGGGGACTATGATCGTTTGATTGTTTTGTTTTTGCCAAAGATACCTAACATGCAATATGGCCCATTTATTGAAGGCAACAAGTGGAATACCCTAGGGGTGCAAGTGTGATTGGTGTTGTCCATTTTCATGCTTGATTATCTTGAAGTTAGGTCAAACTATTTTGGTTAATTGATTTGCATACAACCCTAATTCTAGCATGGCATATTTAGAAAGCTTTAAAGTGCGAAAAATAAAGTTCCTAAGTTATTACAACACAATATATGGGAAGGGGGGTACAAATGTTCAAATGGGGATATTTTAGCAAGAAATGATATCCTAAATTATTACAATCCAAATGGAATTATACAAATTAATTAATATGCAATAATTAAATAAAATAAGATAAATATGCAAGATGCAAAAATGATTTTTTATGTGTATGTAAAAAGTGTTTTTTATGTGTCAAGAAAACAAAAATAAAAGTATTAATTTTTTTGGGCATTTTTATATTTAGGGCAAAAACCCTAATTTTCACAAATAAAAGTATTTATTGTATAATATATGTAATATTTATTAATTATATAAAAAAATAAATAAAAGAGAAGTATATTTGTCAAAAGGTATTTTTAATGTTAAATGTTAATAAAAATAAAAATGTATATATTTTGTATTGTTTTTAACCTAAATGTATTAATAAATACCTAAATATTTATAATATTCACTAAATACTAAATATATATATAAATAATAATATTTAATATTTTAAAAAAATGTATTTTTATTATAAAATGTTTTCAAGAGATAACATAAAATAAAAATCAGAAATAAAATATGTGTGTATTATTTTTTGTATTGAAACAATAAAGTATACTTATTTATTTATTTACAAAAAAAAAACCTAATAAAACCAAATAAATATCAAAATAAATGCAAAAAATATGGGAAAAATGTTTTTAATGTCTTTTATGATTTAAACAAAAATATGGAAACAAAATCAAAAAGAAAAAAATGGAAAATAACAAGTATATCTCAAAATGGGCCAGGGGGGTTCAAAAGTAAAAACAAGGTGCAAATAGGAAAATGAAACAAGCCCAGCCCATGAAGACTTTGTCTTCAACCTCAGAACCTGTATGAACAACAACAACACGCGTTTTCTATCTCCAGATTCCTTGATCTTTTGCCAAATCTTGCAACATAAAACCTGTAGAGCTTGAAGCCACGATTCTAAACATATAAAGAAATCAATCTAACTCTCAGAAATGAGAGAGAATTTCTTCTCCCCCAATTCCTGACCTAGTTTTTGTTCCATGTTCAGACATCAAATTCTCATAGCACACATAACATAAATGAAAACTAATTATATGAGCATGTTCAGGGCCATGAATGTGACATAATTTCTTCACAAATCTAAACCTAACAATGCCTGGATAGAGAGATAAGAGTTCATGAACTTACCTGTTCAGTTGGAATCGTATCTGGTGATGGAGGTGTTTTCAATGCAAGGTGATGATTGGTATAGCTTCCTTGATGTCCAGGGATGCTATTCCAAGCTTTAGTTTGCTTTGAAACCAAGTGAATCGTGTTATGGCACTTCAACTGCAAAATAGAAAAATGAAAATGGTGATGTTGATTAGGAGTGTTACAGTCTGCTTCTAATGCTTTGGACAGTTTGTATGGATGGTAGGGAAAGTGTTTGAAGTGGTTTTGGCCAAGATGCACGATGGAAATGAGCTATGGAAGTCCAACTGCAGCTTATGCCCTGTTTTTGCAGTTTTATGGTGATTCTGTGTTTGAGGATGCTTGGAACTTGGTTGGCTTGTGTTTCAGCTTAAGTTCAATGTTTAGAATGTGTTTGATAACTTTGCTTAAGGTTGTGTTGGCTGAGATGAGAGTTGGTGTATGTTATGCAAGTTTTCTTCACACTTAAGCAACAAAATGTCAAGTGGTGTTCTAGACTTGTGCAGGCCCCCAATCTATGCTGCATACATTAGTCTTGGTCAGTGTGTTATGCTCCTTAACTTGTGCCTCAGAGATATGCCTTGGTACTTCTTGGATTTGCTTTTGACATAAAGCCATACCTTTTCAAAAATGGATAATTTGCTTTTTCTATTTTAAGACTAAACCCTTATGTAATGCTTAAACACATAATGCAAGGCTTGAACACAAAGGGTTTGCATTTAATTATTGAGTGCAAATGGGATATAGGACCTGTAATCAAGTTGTGCAAGCTGATTTCAAAATGGCACAAGTGTATGAACATGAAAATTGGCCATAACAAAAGTGAATTTTTCCCAACTTGCCAAATTCGATTCTCCCTAACCATGAGGTTGTTTGATGAGTTCTTGGACATTTTGGAAAGCTTGGAATGTGTACTACAATCCATATTTGAAATGCAAATTTAAATTCCAAGTGGAAGTATGTGAAAAGTGGTCTTGAAGTTAGGCAAAAATCCTGCCTAAAATGGTTCAAAATTTCTCTAAGTTAAGAATGGTTTGGTACCCTTGTTCCAAAAATTGTAACTTGAGCTACAAGCTTCTTTTGAGGAAACTTTGTGAATCAAAGTTGTATATTTTGCAATGGACTACAACTTTCATGTTTTGACTTTTCCTTGAATCCAAATGCATCTTGATGAGAAAGTGGGACAAAGTTAGGAAAAAATTAGGGTTTTTCATAACTTAGAAAAATTCTAAGTTATGAAAAATCTTCATTTCAAACCCTAATTTGCAATTCTTGATATTGTTGATGAACAAGTTTCATGATTTGGCATGTTTTGATGAAAAATGAATCTTGACACTTGATTTTGACCAAAAAAGTCAAAGTTTGACTTTTCAGTATACAGTCAAAATTGATCAATTGACTGGGAAATTCAACTGTCAATCTTGTGCATTTGGGATCTTTTGAACTTGTTGAGTATGTCAAGACAATTCCATGGGGTCCTTGAGTCTATATGTGAGCTTGGTTTGCCATTGGCTAGGTCAAACAGTCAAAAATTGCCTTTGTGCAGTCAAAACCCTAAAAATGACCATTTTGCCCTTTTGGTGATCTGATCAAATTTCTTGTGGAATTGTGATCCAAACTTGATCAAATGGTCCATATGAGTTCATAATGTTGATGTGGGTCAATTTTCATGAGATTTGACTGTCAATTGGCCACAGTTGACTTTTTCCCCAATACAGCTGATTTCTAGGTCAACTGTCCAATTGACTGGGCAAAATTTGGAATCAAGACTTGAAACTTGGTATGGATAAACTTGGGAGTCCAACATGAAGCATGAAAGTCATCTTAGGCATTTTAGGTCAAAATATCTTTGTGCAAACACAAACCCTAATTTGGGTCAACAGTGCAAGGAGAAGTCTTGAGCAGAGGAAACCCTAACTGGATCTTGAGCTCCAAGGGTCTTGTGATGAGAAAATGTTGAGAAAATGGGAGGGCAAATTTTGGGGTACAACAGTTGCCCCTGTTCAATCTTCTTGAACCTGAAGAGTTAGATTGGCAAGTTTGCCTTTCGTGACTCGAGGGTAAAAGGAGATTGGACACTAGAGTGCCCGGAAATTTGCACTCGCATGCTGGAGTATCAGCAATGTGATGTCGGGAATGGGCTTATAGATGCCATTTGGAGAGATGGTGGATAGGGAGATGGGCTTATAGATGCCACCTGAAGGCGTGACAGAACCTTGTCGGGAATGGGCTTATAGATGCCATTTGGAAGTGTTGATCGCATAAGAGATTCCTTAGCGAGAACTCGCGTATTTTGAGAAAGACATATGTTTTCCTGGTTTGTTACAGGCGTTGATCTTCAATCTCTTCATGCAGACATGCCCTGGCTAGATACAGGTATCAAGTCTATAATCGGTTGCTCGCAGATATGCCCTGGCTGGATACAGGTATCGAATCTGGAATTGTCGTCTACAGATATGCCCTGGCTGGATACAGGAATTGAATCTTCAAACTCTTCAGATGTGCCCTGGCTAGATACAGGAATCGAATCTGGAATTAGTCGTCAACAGATATGCCCTGGCTGGATACAGGAATCGAATCTTCAAACTCTTCAGATGTGCCCTGGCTAGATACAGGAATCGAATCTGGAATTAGTCGTCAACAGATATGCCCTGGCTGGATACAGGAATCGAATCTTCAAACTCTTCAGATGTGCCCTGGCTAGATACAGGAATCGAATCTGGAATTAGTCGTCAACAGATATGCCCTGGCTGGATACAGGAATCGAATCTTCAAACTCTTCAGATATGCCCTGGCTAGATACAAGAATCGAATCTGGAATTAGTCGTCTACAGATATGCCCTGGCTGGATACAGGTGTCGAATCTTCAAACTCTTCAGATGTGCCCTGGCTAGATACAGGAATCGAATCTGGAAACTGATCACTCACAGATGTGCCCCGGCTAGATACAAGAATCGAATCTGGAATTGTGACAGTTGAAAGTAGTTGTCTTTTGGGTTGTATTTTTCCCTGAAAAGGCAAAACATCAGTTGTATGCAATGTCATGATGTATGAAATGCATGATGTCATGATGTTCAAAATGAGATAGTGTTGTATGCACTTTATCATGTATGTAAGCAAGATGTATGAAATGTGAAATGTTTATGAATGTATTTTCGTCTAGGGAAAATAAGTCCTTGACGATCGGCTGGGGAATTAAATCCTGGGCCGACGTTGAAGAGTAGAGTTCTTTGTTTCCGCTAGGGATGAGGATTGCAAGAATACACCGGTAGGAGAAGATGACTCCGTTGGGGAATAAACTTGTTGGAGAGATTACCCTGAGGGGAATTGCTCTGTGGGAAGAGATACTTCGCTGAGATTTTGATGAGAGCTCCGCTGAGGATTTCAATGATGGACTCCACTGGGGATAACAATGATAAACTCCGCTGGGGATTCTGTTGATAAGTTACGTTGGGGAACTTGATGAACTCCGCTGGGGATAGCAATGATAAACTCCGCTGGGGATTGTGTTGATAAGTTATGCTGGGGAACTTTGATGAACTCCGCTGGGGATTGGAAGAACTTCGCCGAGGGCGATCTTCCGTGGCAATTAGCTGAGGATAACCCAGTTATAAGCCCTTGTGAGGAAAAACTTTGAATAAAGCTCGGGAGAGACGTCCGTACTCTACAGGGGATGAGCTTCCAGAATCTACTGGGGATAAGCTTCAAGACCTGCTGGGGATATGGATTCCAATTTTTCCTGGGGAGACCTTCAGACTGTACTAAAAAAGAAAAGGTTCCACTGGGGTGCCTGTGTTCCGCCGGGGAATAATCTTAGATCAAGACTGCCGGGGATGCTTGCTGAGGAATGCCTATACTTCGCTGGGGAAAGTTGATATCTTCTAGGGATACCCAACTTCCTTTAGGCTGATCGTAGACTAACTCTGCTGGAGAAGAGTACTGCTGACTTGCTAGGGGAACAGGGTGCCTATTGTAGGGCTGATGATAGACTAACTCTTCCTGGGGAGAGTATTGCTGAATCCTGTCTTACTCTGTGGGGAGTTGAGGTAACTTGGTCACATTCTTCAGTTGAATCTACCTTGGTACCTTGGCAGACAGAGCAACCAGACTGCCTGGGCAACTTTACATTGCCCCTGTTTCTGATGTCACCTGTAATCAGTCTTTTGTTTCGTATGCAAGTATTTATGAATTAGCAATTCAATGTCAAATGCATACATCAAAAATGAACATTGGACGTTCTTCGCAAGACAAAACAGAAAAAAGGAAAAATAATTGGCAATTTGTTTGGAAAAGTGAATTTGTATTGATTTTGAAATTTGCCTGTAAATAGGCGTTTTTTGTACAAGAGGTTGACGTCCTAGTAAGAGAACGCCGCCAAGTAACATAAAGTTTATACAATTTTGAAAAGGAAACAAAACAGTTATGTGAACAATATTCCCACTGGGTTCCAACTCTGCTATCGCCTTTATGTCTTCAAGCGTCTCATCACTTTGCTGCTTGGTTGAAGATGAAGCTGATTGATTGATGCCGAAGTCTGAGCCTGATAGTTGATGCCGAATTCTGGATGCAAGGTGATCCAATGAGACATAGTGTTACGCTTTATCCCTAACTTTTGCCTGGACCGCCCTTTCGGGTTTTCAGTCCACCGGGATACCCTTTTTTGCCCAAGCCGCCTTTTCAGGTTTTCGACTTGCCGGGTGTACAGATTCTTTTTTCATTTCATCCCTTATTTTTGCCCGAACCCTTTTGGTTCGCCGGGAAGCCCTTATTTTTGCCTAGGTATGTCAACCTAGCGGGTCTTTTATTCATGCGTAGTATCTTTTTACTATGTCTGCATTGGCGGGGTGAGGAAGGTCGTCACCATCCATGGTGGTTAGAATCATGGCTCCTCCTGAGAACACATGTTTAACCACAAATGGCCCTTCGTATGTAGGGGTCCATTTGCCCCTGGGATCACTTTGAAGAAGGATGATACGTTTGATTACCAGGTCCCCAACTTGATACTCTTGTGGTCTGACTTTCTTGTTAAATTCCCTGATCATCCGTTTTTGGTACGTCTGACCATGACAGATAGCGGTGAGTCTCTTTTCGTCAATTAAGTTTAATTGATCAAGTCGAGTCTGTATCCAGTCATCTTAACTCAAGTCTGCATCCTTCATTATCCAGAGAGAGGGTATCTGGACTTCAATTGGCAAGACTACCTCCAAGCCATAGACCAAGGAAAAGGGTGTTGCCCCGGTTGACGTCCTTGCTGAGGTACGGTACCCATGAAGAGCAAATGGTAACATTTCGTGCCAATCTTTGTAGGTCACTGTCATCTTCTGCACAATTTTCTTGATGTTCTTATTAGCTGCTTCTACAGCCCCATTCATCTTCGGCCGGTAAGGAGAAGAGTTGTGGTGATGTATCTTGAATTGCTCGCAGAGCTCAGTGATCATCTTGTTGTTAAGATTGGTACCATTGTCTGTAATGATTCTTTCCGGGACGCCGTATCGACAGATCAGGTTATGCCTAATAAAACGTGCCACAACACTCTTGGTTACGGTGGCGTAGGAAGCTGCTTCTACCCACTTCGTGAAGTAATCAATCGCTACCAAGATGAAGCGATGCCCGTTGGACGCCGTTGGTCGGATCTCACCGATCATATCGATGCCCCACATTGCAAAAGGCCAAGGTGCTGTCAAGACATTTAGAGGAACCAGAGGGATGTGCACCTTATCAGCATAGATCTGGCATTTATGACAAGTTCGAGAATGTTGATAACAGTCGGCTTCCATTGTGGACCAGAAATATCCTGCCCGAAGGATTTTCTTTGCCATGGTGTGTCCACTGGAATGTGTTCCGGATGTACCTTCATGTAGTTCTACCATGATCTTCTCTGCTTCAGCCTTATCCACACAACGCAGTAAAGTTGAATCATGGTTTCGTTTATAGAGAATGTCGTTGCTGAGGAAGAATTTTGCCGCAAACCTTCTCAGGAACTTCTTGTCATTGACCGATGCGCCTTCGGGGTATTCTTGAGCTTCCAAATATCTCTTCACCTCATGATACCAGAGTTTTTCGGTTACCTCTTCGGCCTCAAGATCGCAGCAGTATGCAGGTTCGTCCAACTTCCAGATAATGATCCGGGGAGCCTCATTGTCCCATTTGACTTTGAACATTGAAGACATCGTAGCTAGTGCGTCCGCTAACTGATTCTCCTCTCTTGGGAAGTGTTCAAAAGTTATCTCTTCAAAGTGGGGAAGCAAAGTCAACACATACTCCTTGTAAGGAATAAGATTTGGGTGTTTCGTATCCCACTCACCTTTGATCTGATTGATCACGAGAGCGGAATCTCCGAAGACACTCAGAAACTTGATCCTTAAGTCGATTGCAGCTTGAAGACCCATAATACATGCCTCATATTCTGCCATGTTGTTGGTGCAGTTGAAACACAATCGGGCGGTGAGTGGAGTATGAGTGCCTTTAGGGGATATGATCACAGCGCCGATGTCGTTACCTAAAGCGTTCGAAGCTCCGTCAAAATGCATAGACCATCGGGATCCTTCCTCAGGTCCTTCATCCGGTCCAGGTATTTCACAATCAGTTACTACCATGATATCTTCGTCCGGAAATTCAAAGTTCAATGATTGGTAATAGTCCACAGGTTGGTGTGCCAAATGGTCTGCCAATACACTTCCCTTGATTGCTTTTTGAGTTGTGTACTGGATATCATATTCTATCAAGATCATTTGCCATCTTGCTATTCTTCCGGACAGAGCGGGCTTTTCGAATATGTACTTGATTGGATCCATTTTTGAAATCAGCAGAGTAGTGTGAGTCAGCATATACTGTCTCAGCCGGCGAGCAGCCCATACCAGAGCGCAACAAGTTTTCTCGAGCAGTGAGTACCGAGTCTCACAGTCGGTAAACTTTTTGCTCAAGTAATAAATAGCGTGCTCTTTTCGGCCAGACTCGTCATGCTGCCCCAGCACACACCCCATTGAGTTGTCAAGTACTGTCAAGTATAGTATTAGAGGTCTCCCTTCCACTGGAGGCATAAGAATGGGTGGTTCTTGGAGATACTCCTTTATCTTTTCGAAAGCAGCCTGACATTCATCGTTCCAACGTACTACTTGATCTTTCTTCAGTAATTTGAAGATTGGCTCACAGGTAGCAGTTAGATGTGAGATGAATCGGGCAATGTAATTCAGTCGTCCTAGAAAGCCTCTGACTTCTTTCTCTGTCTTGGGAGTCGGCATCTCTTGTATGGCTTTCACCTTGGCGGGGTCCACTTGAATACCTTTGTTGCTTACAATGAAACCTAGCAACTTTCCAGACCTCACCCCAAAGGTGCATTTGTTTGGGTTCAACCTCAGCTTGTACAACTTCAGTCGGTCAAACAGCTTATGCAGATGGTCAAGGTGTTCCTCCTCAGTTTGGGACCTTGCAATCATGTCATCGACGTATACTTCAATCTCATGGTGGATCATGTCATGAAATAAAGCAACCATGGCACGTTAGTAGGTTGCCCCAGCATTTTTCAACCCGAATGGCATGACCTTGTAGCAGAAGGTGCCCCACTGAGTAACAAAGGTAGTCTTTTCCATATCTTCAGGAGCCATCTTGATCTGATTATACCCTGAAAAACCATCCATGAAGGAGAACACCTTGTGTTGAGCAGTATTGTCAACAAGAACGTCGATGTGAGGCAGAGGGAAATCATCCTTAGGGATGGCCCTGTTCAAATCCCTGTAGTCAACACACATTCTGACTTTACCATCTTTCTTTGGCACTGGAACCACGTTGGCCACCCACTGAGGATAAGAAGTTACTGCTAGAAACCCGACATCAAATTGTTTCATAACCTCAACCTTGATTTTCTCGGACATCTCTGGGCGCATGCGGCAGACCTTCTGTTTTACCGGAGGGCAGTCTTCCTTGGTAGGCAGGTGATGAACCACAATGTCGACATCCAAACCAGGCATGTCTTCGTAAGACCAAGCAAAGATTTCCATGTAGTCATGCAGCATCTGGATCAATCGTTGCTTCACACTGAGCTCTAGATTGGCACCAATCTTGATTTCTTTTCTATCTGTCTCAGTACCCAGGTTTATCGTTTCCACTGGCTCTTCATGCGGCTGAATGGCCCTCTCTTCCTGGAGTAGCAGTCTTGAAAGTTCACCAGGCACTTCGCAATCATCTTCACCTTCGTCTTCGGCCAAGTTGATCGGATTTTCGAAGTCATAACTGGCAGTAGCAGAGCTGTTACCAGTGAGATCCAGAGTGAATTGGAACCTGTATAAGTGAGTGTGTGTAAATATAGCTGTTTTGCAATATATAACAAAGAAAGAAAAAAGAGCACAAGATTTGAAATGCAACAACGTCCAATGTTTTGATTAATGATATATGGAAATGTCATACAAAAAGCCCTCACAAATGGAGCCACGGTGCCCCGGGTAGGACACCGAGCCAATAAAAGTTTCAACATATTGTTTGTTACAAATTGAAAACAAAAGAGTTCATTACTGCGTGACAAACGTAATAGGTGTAAAATCTTTTTCCGTCCAGTTGCTTGGTCCGTTGTCGGTTGTTGGATAGATCCAACTGTCAAATTCTGCTTCCTCTACGTCCTCCTCGATAGCATTCACTCTTGGGTTGGTGATGAACACCGGAGGCTTTCTGATCCTTTCTCTGCGAACAACCCTCTGAGCCTCTGCAGTGAAGCCCAGCCCAAATTTGTCGGTCTTTTGAGTGAAGTCAGGAAGTTGACCCCAGTTTGCGCACTTGCCTTTCTCGATTACAGCCCGGGCATCCTTCAAGGAAGCCATCTTCAAAGGAAAGTCTTCTTCAACCACTGTCTCAGCTGACGCCAACGTTGGAGGTACCTCTTCAAAATGTTGAAAGGGGGTTTCAATAAACTCCCCGTCCATCTCGATATACCGGAATGAATTCAGATGACTTACCATGTATTCCTCCTCACCCTGCACAGTAACAATCTTCCCCTTGACAGGGTATTTGAGCTTCTAGTGTAGAGTGGATGTTACCGCCCCAGCCTTGTGAATCCAGGGTCGACCCAGCAAACAGGAATAAGATGGACGAATATCCATCACGTAGAACGTTGAGTCAAAGACTTGGGAACGCACACGAATAGGAATGTCTACCTCACCGTGCACCATCCTTTTAGAACCGTCGAAGGCTCTAACAATGATGTTACTAGGCTTCAATTCCAGGCCCTCACAATCCAACCGATCTAAGGCCTTCTTGGGCAATACATTCAGGGAAGAACCGGTGTCCACCAACACGTGTGCGAGAGTAGTGCCCCTGCATTCTATAGAGACGTACAGGGCATCATTGTGGTTTTTCCCTTTGGCGGTAAGGTCTGCATCCGAGAAACCCAAACCATTGTCAGCGGTCAAATTAGCCACACAGTCAGTGAATTGATCTGCAGATGTCTCTTGCGGCACATGGGCCGTTTTCAGAAATGAAATCAGGGCCTTGGCGTGGGCCTCTGAGCACAGCAGCAATGATAGCATAGAGATTTTGGAGGGGGTATGCCCCAGCTGTTCAACGACATTGAAGTCACTCTTTTTAATGATTTTAAGGATTTCCTCCATCTCTTGCTGGGAGGCTTCGACAGCGGTCTTTTTTGGTGCCTGCGTCCGGGCAGGCAAATCGGTAGCAACTTCTTTGCCCCGAGCATCAGAGGACTCGGCGGCAGTAGTAGACACAGGAACTTGATTTGGAACATGCACACTTGCGGGTGTGATGATAAGAGGTTTTCGGATAACTGGTGGTGCAATGTCAGGCGAGAAGAGCCTGCCACTGCGAGTAATCTTGGCGGGACCAGTGATGTTACTGATACTGGTACCGGTGCTGAACTCCTGCTTCACTCCAAGCACATATACGTCTGCCCCATAGTGCCATGGGACAGCCTTGTCAGATTCATAGAGGAGGGGCCCCGGAACAGTAATGGTAATGGGTGCAACAGACATAATTTGGACTGGCTTCCTCGGGGGAGCCTTGGTAGGATTGTTGAAAATTGTGACGACAGATACTTCTTCAGTGGAAACAAATGGAACAGCGGTTTTCTTGAACAGAATTTCTTTGATATCCATCAGGCTTTGGATGCCTGATTTCAGCAGCGGACAACCAGTAGGGGTAACAGCACACAGGAGGCAACCCTTGCTACAACCCGGAAATAAACCGGCCAGCAGTAGGTTCCTCTTAATAGTCAATAGAGGGGTAGCAACATCATTCACCGAAACAACATACAAATCTTCCTCAACGGCATTTACTCTATGCTGGGGCATAGGAGCAGTTACAACATTTGGCCTCTCAGGCGCTTCAAACTGAATTTCCTTCACATCAATAAGGTCTTGAACCTTATTTCTCAGGGCCCAGCAATCATCAGTAGTATGCCCGGGGCTATCGGAATGATAAGCACAGCGGGCATTTGGGTTATACTTAGGAGATGCAGTATTCACGACCTTCGGAGCCTCTTTGATGGTCACCAAGTTGGTTGATAGCAGTTGCGGTAAGATTTGTGACAAGGTCATACTCAGCCGAGTGTATTGCCTTTTGGGCCTCTCACCCCTTTGTTGATTGTACTGCTGAGGAGCAGCAACAGGTTTTGAAATCACCAAGGCATTGACGGCTTGGCGGCTTTCTGGCTTGACTTGTCTTCTAGGACCATAGACGGCACTAGCTTCCTTCTTGAAAGGCCTCTTCTCAGTACTTGCGGAGGCACCTTTCTGTATCTTTCCTGACCTGATGCCAGCTTCTATCCTTTCACCCATCAGGATCAAATCCGTAAACCCAGCGGAGGAATTACCAACCAGATGATTGAAGAATGGACCAGACAAGGTCCCTAGAAACATGTCAACCAGTTCACGGTCAGTCAAAGGAGGCTGCACCCTACCAGCCAAATCTCTCCATTTTTGCGCATATTCTTTGAATCCTTCGCCCGTTCCTAGCGACATACCCTGAAGTTGGGTACGCGTAGGAGAGAGGTCAGAATTGTATTGATATTGTCTATAAAAGGCGGTAGCCAAATCCTCCCAATGTCGGATACTGGTTCCATCTAGCTAATAGAACCACTCAAGTTGTGACCCCGAAAGGCTATCTTGGAAGAAGTGGATCCAAAGGTTTTTGTCTGCCGTGTAAGGTTGGATCTTCCTTACGTACGATCTGAGATGCAGCTTTGGACAGGAAGCCCCGTCATATTTGGCAAAGGCAGGCGCCTTGAACTTGTGTGGGATTACCACCCCAGAAGATAACCCTAAATCTCCAAAATCCAGCCGCGGCACATTTTGAATCTCCATGGCACTCAAGCGGTCCTCTAATTGCTTGTATCTGTCAGCAGCAGGAGGGTATTGTTCGTCATTGTAATCCGTCTCGTTGTCAGAGACTGCAGGACTAGGAGCCCCTCCCCCTTGGGGACTGTCTTTCTCTGCAGAGGAAGTAGTTGGATCAGCCTCGTTATGGAGTGTGTTCCCAAACCTGCGTCCAGTATTGAACAACGCAATCCTCTTCTTCTTCTTCTTCTTCTTTAAGAGAAGAGCCTTCAACTCTTGTTGACCTTGGGCCAGGCTCATGACCATCTCTTGAAACTGGGCACTCTGGGCCTGGAGGGCCTTGATAGCTTGCTCACTGGATGATTCTGGATTCATGATAACTGTTCAAAATAAACAGCGAAGAAGATTAAGCAACCTGTAGAAAAAAGGGTACCTGTTATGCACATGATGCATGAGATGCTATCTATGCAATGCATTCAAGGATTTTAGAAATTCACAATTGTTGCAGACAAAAAGAACGCACGTCATATTAATAAGAAGAAATTTGTTAGTACATAAGTGCCCCATGGGCCAAATATTACAAAAACAACTTCTCAAGGTAAAAAGACGTTGCGCATCCTCTTTGGCGCAATGTAGGTGTTGAGGGCCTCTTGCTCATGGAGTCGGCGGGTGAGCTCTAGAACCTTCTTCTCGCTGGCGTAGAAGTTGGCTTCAAAAGTGTTATGTTCCTCCTTGAGTTGGATCCAACTCTTCTGCATCTCCTCCCATGATGTAGGCATGTCATGATGTAGGATGGTGTAGGGAACCTCTCCTTCCTTGACGGGCTCTTTAATCACAGGGAGAACATGAGGATAATGCATCATTAAACTCTGGGCTCTGGTTCGTACCCACTTGAGGTAAGGCTCAAGAGGGATGGAATTCTTGTGTCCTAGTGTCTTGCTATCAACCTTGTTGGGCATCCTCCAAGCTCTGATGAATCTTTGGCGAAGTCCTTGCGCATCGTTGTCGAAGTCAAAAACTAGGTCAGGAATCAACATGTCGTGAGGGCCATCCCTCCGTGCATATCCAAATTGCCTCAAAGCTAGGCAAGGGTTGTAGGTAATGCCCCCTCTAATACCAAGTAATGGAACATTAGGGAACTCTCCACAACGATCGACGATGATGACATTTTCTCTGGACCGAGAACACCAATGTACATCAGAGTGAGTAAGAGTCATCAACCGTTGGGACCACCTTGAGCCTTGGTCATTCTTCAAGACAGATTGTGGAAGGTGCGAAATAAACCACCTTGCAAGGAGAGGAGTACAGCACATGAGAACACCCCTCTTTCTCATTGTTCGTGTGTAAAATGAGTGAAGGATGTCCCCAAGTAATGTTGGTATTGGATTTCTGGACAAGAAGATTTTGACGGCGTTGACCTCTACAAGCTGGTCAGGATTTGGGAACAAGACCAACCCATAGATAAGGAGTGCCACAATTTCTTCAAAGGCTTGCAGGTCCAATGAATTCCAACATTCTTGTGCCTTCTCAAACAAGAATTTTGCTAAGAAACCTTTGACACCGCTTCTAGTTTCCCAATGCCCCTTGATGTCATATGGCTGTAGATGTAGTGCTCGAGCAACATCTTCAGGCTTTGGTTCCTTTTCCGTACCGTTGAAAGGTAGTTGATTAAGGATAGGAATTCTCAGGAGTTGAGAAAACTCCTCCAAAGTGGGCACCAACTGGTAGTCGGGGAAAGTGAAACAGTGATGAAGAGGGTCAAAGAACTGGAATAGCACTTTCATCATGTCCTCTTCAATGTTGGTGTTGACTAAGCTGAGCAGTCTACCATGTCTTTCACTAAAGGATGAGCTTTCCGGAATCCTTGATGTGAGCTCCTTGAGTTGAGGAGAGATTCTCACAAGGTTGACCTGGATGGTTTTTCTGCGAGGAATTTCCATGACCTACAAAACAAGAACAAAGATGAAGATCTAAACCCTTGAAGTGGTTAGTAAATGCATATGATGCTTTATGATGTTCATGATGTATGCACAAGCATATGTACAAGCAATTCACACCAAACCCTAGTTTCAGGCTTGCATGGGGTTTCATAGGTAAGTACCCTCTTGAGTGTAGTTGGCTTAAAAACCTGTCCTATAAATAGTAACCGGGTTCTAAGGAGCTCAATATCATTGGATTGTTTTCATTGTTCATTGTTTTGGTTTAGCAACTTAACTAGCGACCAAAATATTCCAAGAAAATAACCCTCAATGAGTGTAGTATCGAGTATCTACCAACTTCGGACTGCACCAAAGCCGGTCATCTCACTACCCCTAATAAAAGGCCAAGATGGTCAAGTAAGGTTCTAAGTCATTAGTGCTTAGTGACATCAATTAGCGGCCCCGTACTCTCCTTGATTGAACTCAAGGGTTACCGGTACTCACAAATATGTCGCACTAATATAGCTATTGCTTCGACCGTGTCGGTATACCCCGCACAGTTTCCACAACGTATTGCTATCTATGAATGTTTCCCAAAATCCGGGTGTAGGATTGTAAACCCAAACAAGAGAGCCAAGATATAAAGCAATCAAGACAAACAATTAGTCATGCAAGAGGGTGATCTAAGCCCTAAGGTTACTCCACTTAAAAGTTATTCCCCAGTAGAGTCGCCAGTTCTGTGATACGGTGGGAGAACTGACTTGAGGTTTGCGTTTGTTTTCGCAAATGTTTCGGTTGAGCAAGAGTCGCCACCGACTTTTTATTTTATCCTAAGGAAAGGTTAAAAAGCACAGCAAAAACCTTTGAGATGTTTTCTTGGGTTCGGGGAGTAGATTATAGAAAGGGAAGGTATTAGCACCCTTTCTATCCATGGTTATCCATGGGCTCTTAGTTACTTGCTTAGATCAACTTGCCTTAATTTTCAATTGTTTGAAATGGTGCTTTGTGTGTGTGGGTTTAAAAATGTTTTGAAAAGAAGCCAATGTGGTGGCAACCTTTGTAATGATCCATGTTGGGATGTATACAAAGGTGTATGTATTTTGAAAAGGTTTTCATTGTTTTTGAAAGTTGTTTTGAAAGTGTAATGATGTGTGGTTTGGAAAATAGGCAAGTGTTTTGTTTTGCAAGGGGGCAAGTAATCAAGAGCTATCTACCCTAAATTTCTCAAAGATCTTTGCTATGTTTTAACCCTTTTAACAATTTTGTTCCACCATTGCATTTGGTGGACAATCTTATGTTAGGATGTGAAAGGGACGGGCGCGAGTCATCGTTTAGACCATAATTGCAATGGTGCCAAGTATCTTTGGGCAATTTTTTCTTTAAGGGACTTGATCATTTTTTAGGCAACTTTTGAAAGCGTCATCGGGGGACTATGATCGTTTGATTGTTTTGTTTTTGCCAAAGATACCTAACATGCAATATGGCCCATTTATTGAAGGCAACAAGTGGAATACCCTAGGGGTGCAAGTGTGATTGGTGTTGTCCATTTTCATGCTTGATTATCTTGAAGTTAGGTCAAACTATTTTGGTTAATTGATTTGCATACAACCCTAATTCTAGCATGGCATATTTAGAAAGCTTTAAAGTGCGAAAAATAAAGTTCCTAAGTTATTACAACACAATATATGGGAAGGGGGGTACAAATGTTCAAATGGGGATATTTTAGCAAGAAATGAAATCCTAAATTATTACAATCCAAATGGAATTATACAAATTAATTAATATGCAATAATTAAATAAAATAAGATAAATATGCAAGATGCAAAAATGATTTTTTATGTGTATGTAAAAGTGTTTTTTATGTGTCAAGAAAACAAAAATAAAAGTATTAATTTTTTTGGGCATTTTTATATTTAGGGCAAAAACCCTAATTTTCACAAATAAAAGTATTTATTGTATAATATATGTAATATTTATTAATTATATAAATAAATAAATAAAAGAGAAGTATATTTGTCAAAAGGTATTTTTAATGTTAAATGTTAATAAAAATAAAAATGTATATATTTTGTATTGTTTTTAACCTAAATGTATTAATAAATACCTAAATATTTATAATATTCACTAAATACTAAATATATATATATATAAATAATAATATTTAATATTTTAAAAAAATGTATTTTTATTATAAAATGTTTTCAAGAGATAACATAAAATAAAAATCAGAAATAAAATATGTGTGTATTATTTTTTGTATTGAAAAATAAAAGTATACTTATTTATTTATTTACAAAAAAAAACCTAATAAAACCAAATAAATATCAAAATAAATGCAAAAAATATGGGAAAAATGTTTTTAATGTCTTTTATGATTTAAACAAAAATATGGAAACAAAATCAAAAAGAAAAAATGGAAAATAACAAGTATATCTCAAAATGGGCCAGGGGGGTTCAAAAGTAAAAACAAGGTGCAAATAGGAAAATGAAACAAGCCCAGCCCATGAAGACTTTGTCTTCAACCTCAGAACCTGTATGAACAACAACAACACGTGTTTTCTATCTCCAGATTCCTTGATCTTTTGCCAAATCTTGCAACATGAAACCTGTAGAGCTTGAAGCCACGATTCTAAACATATAAAGAAATCAATCTAACTCTTAGAAATGAGAGAGAATTTCTTCTCCCCCAATTCCTGACCTAGTTTTTGTTCCATGTTCAGACATCAAATTCTCATAGCACACATAACATAAATGAAAACTAATTATATGAGCATGTTCAGGGCCATGAATGTGACATAATTTCTTCACAAATCTAAACCTAACAATGCCTGGATAGAGAGATAAGAGTTCATGAACTTACCTGTTCAGTTGGAATCGTATCTGGTGATGGAGGTGTTTTCAATGCAAGGTGATGATTGGTATAGCTTCCTTGATGTCCAGGGATGCTATTCCAAGCTTTAGTTTGCTTTGAAACCAAGTGAATCGTGTTATGGCACTTCAACTGCAAAATAGAAAAATGAAAATGGTGATGTTGATTAGGAGTGTTACAGTCTGCTTCTAATGCTTTGGACAGTTTGTATGGATGGTAGGGAAAGTGTTTGAAGTGGTTTTGGCCAAGATGCACGATGGAAATGAGCTATGGAAGTCCAACTGCAGCTTATGCCCTGTTTTTGCAGTTTTATGGTGATTCTGTGTTTGAGGATGCTTGGAACTTGGTTGGCTTGTGTTTCAGCTTAAGTTCAATGTTTAGAATGTGTTTGATAACTTTGCTTAAGGTTGTGTTGGCTGAGATGAGAGTTGGTGTATGTTATGCAAGTTTTCTTCACACTTAAGCAACAAAATGTCAAGTGGTGTTCTAGACTTGTGCAGGCCCCCAATCTATGCTGCATACATTAGTCTTGGTCAGTGTGATATGCTCCTTAACTTGTGCCTCAGAGATATGCCTTGGTACTTCTTGGATTTGCTTTTGACATAAAGCCATACCTTTTCAAAAATGGATAATTTGCTTTTTCTATTTTAAGACTAAACCCTTATGTAATGCTTAAACACATAATGCAAGGCTTGAACACAAAGGGTTTGCATTTAATTATTGAGTGAAAATGGGATATAGGACCTGTAATCAAGTTGTGCAAGCTGATTTCAAAATGGCACAAGTGTATGAACATGAAAATTGGCCATAACAAAAGTGAATATTTCCCAACTTGCCAAATTCGATTCTCCCTAACCATGAGGTTGTTTTATGAGTTCTTGGACATTTTGTAAAGCTTGGAATGTGTACTACAATCCATCTTTGAAATGCAAATTGAAATTCCAAGTGGAAGTATGTGAAAAGTGGTCTTGAAGTTAGGCAAAAATCCTGCCTAAAATGGTTCAAAATTTCTCTAAGTTAAGAATGGTTTGGTACCCTTGTTCCAAAAATTGTAACTTGAGCTACAAGCTTCTTTTGAGGAAACTTTGTGAATCAAAGTTGTATATTTTGCAATGGACTACAACTTTCATGTTTTGACTTTTCCTTGAATCCAAATGCATCTTGATGAGAAAGTGGGACAAAGTTAGGAAAAAATTAGGGTTTTTCATAACTTAGAAAAATTCTAAGTTATGAAAAATCTTCATTTCAAACCCTAATTTGCAATTCTTGATTTCTTGATGAACAAGTTTCATGATTTGGCATGTTTTGATGAAAAATGAATCTTGACACTTGATTTTGACCAAAAAAGTCAAAGTTTGACTTTTCAGTATACAGTCAAAATTGATCAATTGACTGGGAAATTCAACTGTCAATCTTGTGCATTTGGGATCTTTTGAACTTGTTGAGTATGTCAAGACAATTCCATGGGGTCCTTGAGTCTATATGTGAGCTTGGTTTGCCATTGGCTAGGTCAAACAGTCAAAAATTGCCTTTGTGCAGTCAAAACCCTAAAAATGACCATTTTGCCCTTTTGGTGATCTGATCAAATTTCTTGTGGAATTATGATCCAAACTTGATCAAATGGTCCATATGAGTTCATAATGTTGATGTGGGTCAATTTTCATGAGATTTGACTGTCAATTGGCCACAGTTGACTTTTTCCCCAATATAGTTGATTTCTAGGTCAACTGTCCAATTGACTGGGCAAAATTTGGAATCAAGACTTGAAACTTGGTATGGATAAACTTGGGAGTCCAACATGAAGCATGAAAGTCATCTTAGGCATTTTAGGTCAAAATATCTTTGTGCAAACACAAACCCTAATTTGGGTCAACAGTGCAAGGAGAAGTCTTGAGCAGAGGAAACCCTAACTGGATCTTGAGCTCCAAGGGTCTTGTGATGAGAAAATGTTGAGAAAATGGGAGGGCAAATTTTGGGGTACAACAATACGTCATGGCATAAACAACACAAATGCATATAGCGCAATCTCATTTCATACATCATGGCATCGCATACAACTAACTCTTCATCTTTTCAGAAAAAATCAATCATTAGGAAATTATCATCAAATTTCTGACAGGATAACTATTTGTGGACAAATCAATTACAGATCAATTCCCGAGAAAGGACTGGTTGACCATCGACATAACAAATATTTCCTTCAGACCTCTGTCGGTTCAGTTTAAATCTCTCAACGGTTTATCCTGATTCTTCCCTGCAGAATTATTCTCAAGTAGAGTCTCTCCCAATGAAAGTAGAAGAACCACGGTTTTCCACAAAGTCCACAAGCAATGCACGACGTTTCCCTTCCCCGATAGAGTTTATTTCTATAATAATGGAAACTCTTCCATCCATGCTTCAACTTCAATAAAATATGAAGACTTACGCTCCTCATTCCTAGCAGTACTCGGGGATTTATTTTCCTTGAGTCCAGCAACATTGCAGCAGAACAATTAATATGTTCATACATTACATTCATACGTCATGGAATCAACAACACAAATGCATATAGCGCAATCTCATTTCATACATCATGGCATCGCATACAACTAACTCTTCATCTTTTCAGAAAAAATCAATCATTAGGAAATTATCATCAAATTTCTGACAGGATAACTATTTGTGGACAAATCAATTACATATCAATTCCCGAGAAAGGACTGGTTGACCATCGACATAACAAATATTTCCTTCAGACCTCTGTCGGTTCAGTTTAAATCTCTCAACGGTTTATCCTGATTCTTCCCTGCAGAATTATTCTCAAGTAGAGTCTCTCCCAACGAAAGTAGAAGAACCACGGTTTTCTACAAACAGTCAGGAATGCTATTTCCCATACTCTCCGGCAGCAGTCGTGGATTTATTTTCCCAGAATTTGGTCCAAGATTAGCTCCTGAAACTAAACAGACTTCACACGAGTTTATCTTGAAAAATCTTACACGGGTCCCTTCTCATACATTTCAAAATAAAATTTCACACGAATTCATCATGAAGTAACCCTACTACCCAGGTTTCTTCTCGTAGCCCTACTATCCAGGCTTTCATTTTGAAGTAACCCTACGACCCAGGTTTCTTCTCATAGCCCTACTACCCAGGCTTTCATTTTGAAGCAACCCTACTACCCAGGTTTCTTCTCATAGCCCTACTATCCAGGCTTTCATTTCGAAGTAACCCTACGACCCAGGTTTCTTCTCATAGCCCTACTATCCAGGCTTTCATTTCGAAGTAACCCTACTACCTAGGTTTCTTCTCATAGCCCTACTATCTAGGCTTTCATTTCGAAGTAACCCTACTATCCAGGTTCCTTCTCACATACTTACTACTCAGGCTTTCATTTTGAAGCAACCCTACTATCCTGGTTCCTTCTCACAGCCCTACTACCCAGGCTTTCATTTTGAAGCAACCCTACTATCCAGGTTCCTTCTCACAGCCCTACTACCCAGGCTTTCATCTCAAAGTAACCCTACTATCCAGGTTCCTTCTCACAGCCCTACTACCCGGGATTTCATCTCAAAGTAACCCTACTATCCGGGTTCCTTCTCACAGCCCTACTACCCAGGCTTTTATTTCGAAGCAACCCTACTATCCAGGTTCCTTCTCACAACCCTACTACCCAGGCTTTCATCTCAAAGTAACCCTACTATCCAGGTTCCTTCTCACAGCCTTACTACCCAGGCTTTCATTTCGAAGCAACCCTACTATCCAGGTTCCTTCTCACAGCCCTACTACCCAGGATTTCATCTCAAAGTAACCCTACTATCCAAGTTCCTTCTCACAGCCCTACTACCCAGGCTTTGATTTTGAAGCAACCCTGCTATCCAGGTTCCTTCTCACAGCCCTACTACTCAGGCTTTCATCTCAACGTAACCCTACTATCCAGGTTCCTTCTCTATTATCTCCAGACAACAATTTACAACACTGTAAGGCCTGGACCCGACCAGAAATGGTCAATTTCACATTCCCTAGCAAGCCGCTGTACAGCCTGGACCCTGACCAAGTATGCGTTCTATTTTCACTCCCTCAATCAAGAGTTAATTCCCCAGTGGAGTAATGGACAACCAAAGCTCCTAAATGTCACTTCCTAGGACATAAACCAGCATTCCCCAGCAAAATCCTTCTCGACAGCAGGAAAAGGATTTATCGCCAAGGAATCCCTTATCCAACCAATCTTTCCTGGATGGCATCTGCAAGCCCATCTCCGACAATTACCCATCATTTCTCTAAATGACATCTTTTAAGCCCATTCCCTACACAATCAACCACCACATCATCGAGTGCAAATTTCTGGGCACTCTAATGTTCAATCATCTTCCACCTTCAGATCACGAAAGGTGGATCAGCCAATCTACATCCTCAGGTTTAAGAAGATTGAACAGGGGTAGCTGTTGTACCCCAAAATTTGCCCTCCCTTGTCTCAAGAACCTTTAGAATTACCTCAGTCAAGTTTCAAACCTCAGGTCATATTTTCTAAGAAGAATCTTTCAAATTATCAAAAGGGGAAAAATGAGCAAAATTGGAGTTTCAGCTGGAAAAAGTTAACCGGACATTAAAAAGTCAAACTTGCACCAAAACAGCTCTATGCAGTCTGTTCAAGCCTGCACCACAACAACCCCAAAATTGCACCAAAATGGCAAAGGAAAATTGTGTGCAGAAAGTATCAAAGCAGTAGGCAAAAACAATTCAAAATGACTTATTTGTTTTCCCCCCTAAACCACAGTTAAGGGGTCTACGAAAGAGGGCTGTCTCATAAGACAAAGAGGTTGGATTTTGAAGAGAGGTTAAATTTTTTTTCTAGAGAGAAGATAAAGAGTTTTGTTGAGCAGAAAAACAATATTCTGTGCAATTTTGACTCATTTTAAAAACCAAAATTGCTCTTGTTCAAAACAGAAACCCAAACCATTGCTCCACCATACAAACTCTTCCTCAAAGACGGTCCAAACATAACCAAAAAAAAATAGTCCCTGTAGTGCTGTTCATCCCTATCCTCAAAACACCAAAAACATTACAGTACAATCCAGCTTAGTTTCAACAGTCTGAAGTAGCTTTCTAGAGATTCATTGAGGTCCTCATCACATTTGGAAAGACATTCAGATTTAAAACAGACACTGCAGTCCAGAGGTAAGTCTTCTTGACTTGATATCTCTCCATACATCATTAATGATTTGTTTATTTTAAAGACAAGATGTAGTACTTTAATATCTTTTTTGAACTAGTCATCTGCACCTTGTTTAGGCTTATTCAATCATTTGTTGTTCATGTTTATCCATCATATGCCATAAGCTAACCTGTACATTCAGTAAAATAATGTTTAAGGCAGGAAAATGCAGCATGTATCGACACATATCATCATGTATCGACCCATCCTAGTGAAAAAAAACAGGGTATGAGTCGACACATAATCCTCATGCATCGACCCATACTGAGTTCAGGTCACAAACAGAAGCTGGAAGAGCTTATGAGTCGATACATACGCGTTTCGCGTCGACACGAGAAGGGTGCATGAGTCGACACATTCCATTATGTGTCGACTCATACTGAGTCATTTTGTTTTGCAGGAGCAGGGAAAAGCTATGTGTCGATGCATAACAGCATGGGTCGACACATAGTGGTTCAAAATGCATTTCTTCCTATATTTGGCACTGTTTTCACATTATCTTTGTTGTTGTTCGATATGGTTGTAATATTTTAGTTTCTACTTCATCCCCATTATTAATTTGTACCCCCATCCCCCTAAAAAGATGTAATAGCTTAGATTTTTACTTTCTGCATTTTACTTGCTTTTCATGTATTGCTAGTAAATAGGATGCATGGCAAGATAAAATCAACAAATAGACGACTTTCAAATACAAAATAAAACGTATGCAAACTAACACACTTGCACACTAACACCTCTAGGGCAATCTCACTTTGTCGCCTTTCGGAAAATAGTCATGTCCCTCGAACATGGGACGTTTTAGCAAAGACCCTTCGATGAAAAAGGATCTTAGTCTCTTGATGACCCTCGATGTTGCCTTCGGTAAAACGATCTAGTCCCTAAACGACATTGCTAAGATGTTCCATGAGTTGCCTTCTATGACTATACAAACGTCCCTACACCCGTCCCTTCATATCCAACGATGGGACTTCTTATCAAATCAATGGTAAGATAGTCATATCTAAAGGAGAAGGAAAAGCACATTTAAGACCTTTTGAGTAGGTAGTTTCGCTCTTAGTTACTCGCTTGCTCGCAACAAAAACATTTTATACACCAACACTTTCATTTCAAAAACATTTTCAAAAAAGATAAAACATTTTGTATACATTCTTATAGAGACGAGAACTATTGCAAAATATCTTTCCAAAAACCATTCTCCACAACACAATCCACAAACACGTCTTTGAACTATCTTTTGAAACAAAACTTTGTACGCGTTCATATAGAAACGATAACCATTACAAAGACATTTTCAAAACACTTTCAAGGCCCACATCACAAAGCACATTCAAACAAAAGCAAGTTGAGCTAGCGAGTAACTAAGTGCCCATGGAAAACCATGGATGAAAAGGGTGCTAATACCTTCCCTTTTCATAATCTACCCCCCGAACTCAAGAAAACATCTCTAAAGGTCTTTCCTGTGCTTTTTCACCTTTCCTTTCGGATAAAAGAAAAGTCGGTGGCGACTCTTGCTAAACCGCAACATTTGTAAACAAAAACGCAAAAAATCAAGTCAGTTCTCCCACCGTATCACAACCATCATTCAAAATTCTCATAAGCCAATCGTTAATATCCAACTCAGAAGGAATACGGTATCCCACCGGGGAAGAAAAATGACTCTAGTTCAAGTAAATGCAAGATGAGTCTATTCAACAATTCAACAAGCCACAAAAGGTGTGAAGACAGGGGTAAAAGCAAGGAAGGGATTGAGGTGGAAGTTGAATAGGGGGTTGGTAATGCAATCACAAAAGGGAGGAGTCCAGGAACAAGAGGAAGCATCTCCAAGAATAACAATCTAGAGATTGAATCGGTAGCAGAGTCGTTAGGGGTTGTTGACATATCTAATAAATGAAAGGGATGGGATTCAATTTCAAGGGAGGAAAGTGTTAGAAGGAAGAAATGGACAAGGAAAAAAAGGGGATAGGAAAACGACCATAAATCAAACTAAAATAGGGGAAGAAGATAGTGGGAAAAGACAATTGGTGGATGTTTTGATTACTGAAGGAACAGTAGAGGATTGTGGGAGTAGTGAAAAGAAAAGGAAGCAACTTAAGGCGACTCTTTTGTCAGATGAACCATAGGTGCTGTTGGAAGTCCAACACCTCCTAGTCTAATGAAAATCATAAGTTGGGACTGCAGGAGGTTAGGGAGTCCTCGTGCAGTTCGAGCCTTGTTGAGGCTCATCCCTTTGGAAAATCCTGACATAATTTTCCTTATGGAAACTCGCATGAAGAAAGATGAAGTGTTAAAGGTTAAGTCTAAATGTGATTTTGAGTGTTGTCAATGGGTGGAGTGCACAAGGAGCGGTACAAATCGAGCAAGAGGGTTAGTCCTGATGTGGAAGGAGAAGGTTAAGGTTGACATTCTTTCCTCATCAAATAATCACATAGGAGGTTCGGTGGAGGAGGATGAAGTCTAACTGAAGTGATAATTTAATGGGACATATGGTTTTCCGGACACGGTTAACAAAAGGAAAACATGGATGCTATTGGAGGAGGTTGTTAATAAAGGTGGGGAACATGTTGTATGTTTTGGTGATTTCAATGACACCACTGCTGAGCATGAGAAATTAGGAGGAATTAATATATAGTTCTCTCAAATGTCGTGGGCCGTCAAACTTTGGAGTTATGTGGATTAACGAATTTAGGTTTTGAAGGCTACCCGTTTACTTGGACAAACGGTAGACAAGATGGTGAAACATACAATGTCGGCTTGATAGAGTTGCTTCTTCTACTAGCTTCATTAACAGATTTTCCCCTGTAAAGGTCCTTCATCTCCCTTGTCACGGTTCTGACCATGCAGTTACTAGAATTGATCTTGAAGCGGAGTTGGAGGATAATTATAAAAAAGAGAAGGCATATATTCATATTTGAGGAGGTTCAATGAAATATCCTAAGTGTGATAAGCTTGTGGGCTAATTGTGGAATGGGAATTTGTGGCTGGGACACCAAGGACTTCAAGCTATGTAGGAGCTTGATTATCATTTCAAATAATACATAGTGAGGAATGTGGCTAAGGAGATCTCTAGAGTTGAAACTTTAATAAAGGACGATGCTAGATGGTCAGCAAGCCAGGAGAATATCAAAACCTACAAATCTCTCAAAGTTCAACGTAATAATCTCTTGCAAATGGAGGAAGTAATTTGTAGGCAGAAGAGTAGAGCGGTGTGGCTGGATCATGGTGATCAAAATACAAAATTATTCCATGCTAAAGCAGATCAAAGGCGAAGAACCAACAATACTAAGAAACTTCTGGATGAGAATGGTGTCTGGTGGAGGGGGAGTGATAATTTTGGAAGGCTCATAGTCAATTGTTTTTCTGAAGTTTTCTCCACTTATTTTCCCTTTCATGTCTAAGAAACTTATGACGTAGTTCGTGGTAAGATTACAAAGGAAGATGTTAGTTGGTGTGCAACTTAGTTCTCTGCCCAGGAGGTTAAAGATGTGTTATTCTAAATGCATCCTTTGAAGGCCCCTGGACCCGATGTGTAACACCCCTTCTAAATAACCCGCGAATATATTAATTAAATCAGAGTAACATGAAAAACAGGGATGTCACAATTCAAGATAAATATAAAAACCTCAAATTTACAGTTATCGTGCTTTACTGAAGGAATTATTAAGATAAATATTCAAACCAATATCATGTTCTACACAGCGGAAATGACTCAAAACCGGAATAACTTCACTTCATAAGTATTCCCAACATAAATTAAACAATAGAGTATAAAATAAAACTCATCATTGAAACGTTTCCCCCAGTGTTACAACCTATCAGAGCACGACACTGACACACGGACTTAAAGTAACATAGCTCTAGAGCCATCCTCACCAACTCCTGAGCTGCTAACTTTAATCTGAAATCATTAAAGTAAGGGTGATATTTCTCATAATTAACATGCATTATAAGCTTCTCAATCAACAGTATATCACAAGCATATTATTTCACCCATTTTAGCATAAACTCAGATTCAACACACAGTTCCAATCATACAAGTCATTATGCACAAATCAATAATCAACCAAAGAATTGTAACACTGGAAGACATCCTAACATGTTACAATCCCATGCAAACACAAATGCAGACACAATGCATGTGGTACCAATCACGTGACCAAGTCACCCAACACTGATCCATCATCAACCGGATACAGCAACCATCGATTCGTCCATAAACACCGGACACGAATCCAGCTGATCCATCATCAACCGGATACAGCAACCATCGATTCGTCCATAAACACCGGACACGAATCCAGCCTAACCACCCATCATCACCCGGGTATCGGTTAACGGCAATACAAGTCAAATTCCACACAATGGGAATTAACTTCACCAAAACAATGCATATGCATGCACATCACCTACATGCAACATCAAATCAGTCTATGAAATACATCAATTTATCATAACTGAACCAAAACCAAAAGAAACATGATATCATTATTTATCATACACACATCAAACAGAATAAACATGCACTTCATCCACAAGGACCTGATACAATCAATTATCATGGATACACCATTGCATATACACCAAATATGCACATAATAACAAACCGCATAATCGGAAAGTCAACATCAAATCAACAGAATATGATCACAACATAATTCCAAATAATGCCAAAACCAATATATCACATGATCACATATCAATCATAATGGATAGCAGGCACAACACATAAGTATCAGTTCTCATTCACCAAATCAGAATAATTTACAAACAATTTTACATCATTCTCAAAATACCAAAGTTTACAAAAATCGGGAATTCGACTCTTTTTAAAATAATTTTCATAAAATAATATTTTTCTTATTTTATAAGATAGCATTTTAAATTTAAGAAATACTGCCGAAAACGGCACTCAAATCGGACTTACGGTTTGAAAGTTATGAATTTTCAAAGTTTAATATTTTTCAAAAAGTTACGTTTCTGGAAAATGTACTGGAACCCGGTTCCTACCTATACAGGAACCGGTTCCTGCGACCAATTTTGCTAGTTTTTGTACGTTCACACAGTGGAACCCGGTTCCTCCCCACTGGGAACCGGTTCCCACGACCTGCAGAGCCAAAAACTGCTATTTTGACAGCATTTAATCATTCTAATCCCATCCAATTCATACCCATACGAATCCAACTCACAGCAATGTCAAAACAAGTTATAGTGCATGATTCCAATGAGATTATAACACACCATAACATCATACAATTTTCTCATAACATCAAATTGAATCAAAACATAAAATTCATGGAATTGGGGTTTGAATTTCATAAATCCTAAATTGGGATTTCTAACAGACTTAATCAATCCTATTGATTCCAAAACCTATAGGGCATATTAAATAATTGAAATCACCCCTTACCTCGCGAAGATCCTTCGAATTCACGGTGTTTGTCTTTTTCCTCTCTTCTCTTCTCTTCTCCAATTTCACGTACAATGAGTTTTCCAAATAACCTTTTTTTCTTTTCCTTTTTATCCTTCTTTTATATTCCTATTATTATTTTCCAAATAATAGAAATAAATTAGTTATTAGTTAGTAGGGCTTTTTACTTCACACACCTCTAATTCAACTTTACACCCCCCGGTCTTCCTTTTTAATTCCATAATTAATTCATCCATTTAATCCAAAATATTATTAATTAAGCCTTTAATTAATTTAATAATTAAATTCCTAATTATTTAACACTTGAATTAATTTGGGGTGTCACAACTCTCCCCAACTAAAAGAGTTTTCGTCCTCGAAAACATACCTTAGACGAACAGTTCGAGATACGAGTCCTTCATCTGACTCTCCAGCTCCTAAGTGACATTTTCATCTGCTGGTCCTCCCCAAGCCACTCTTACCAACGCGATCTCCTTGCCTCGCAACTGTTTCAACTTCCGATCCTCAATTCTCGCAGGTACCGCTTCCACAGTCAAATTCTCTCGTACCTGTATATCGTCTACCCGAATCTCATGAGACGGATCAACAATGTACTTCCTCAGCTGAGAAACATGAAAAACATCATGCAAATTTGCAAGTGACGGTGGCAAAGCAATCTGATAAGCAACTTTCCCAACTCTCTTGGTAATCTGAAACGGACCAATAAAACGTGGAGTCAACTTCTTTAACTTCAAAGCTCGACCAATACCAGTCATCAGAGTAACTCGCATAAAAACATGTTCTCCTTCGCTAAACTCAAGATCTTTCCTCCTCTTATCGTGATAACTTTTCTGACGACTCTGAGAAGTCCTCATCTTCTCCTGAATCATCTTAATCTTTTCCGAAGTCTGTTGGACAATTTCCGGTCCAATCACAGCACTCTCTCCAGATTCATACCAACACAACGGTGTCCGACACCTCCTACCATACAATGACTCAAATGGAGCCATACCAATGCTCGAATGAAAACTATTGTTGTAGGTAAACTCAATCAATGGTAGATAACTATCCCAAGCTCCACCTTTCTCCAACACACAAGCTCTTAACAAATCTTCCAACGACTGAATCGTTCTCTCCGTCTGACCATCTGTCTGTGGATGATAAGCGAAACTCAAACGCAACTTAGTACCTAAAGCTTCTTGCAATCCCGTCCAGAATTTAGATGTAAACCTCGGATCTTGATCCGACACAATACTAGAAGGAATACCGTGCAAACTCACAATCTTCTCAACATACAATTCTGCCAACCTTTCCATCGGATAATCCATTCTTATCGGAATAAAGTGAGCAGATTTCGTCAACCGATCAATAATAACCCAGATAGAATCACAATTCTTCGATGTCCTTGGCAAACCAGACACAAAATCCATAGAGATTCCATCCCATTTCCATTCCGGAACAAACAACGGTTCCATCAATCCTGACGGTTTCTGATGCTCAATCTTCGACTTCTGACAAACCAAACAAGCATACACAAACTCAGCAATTTCCTTTTTCATTCTCGGCCACCAAAACAACTTCTTCAAATCATGGTACATTTTAGTAGCACCAGGATGAATACTCAATCCACTACGATGTCCTTCTTCCAAAATACTCTTCCTAATCTCTGCAACATCCAGAACACACACCCTATTACCAAATCTCATAACACCATTCTCACCAATCCGGAACTCGCCTCCTTGACCTTGGTTGATCAATGTCAATTTATCAACTAACCCAACATCGGACTTCTGTCCATTCCGAATTTCTTCCAGAATACCACTAGTCAGTTTCAACATACTCAATTTCACACTATTCGGAGTAGTTTCACATACCAAACTTAAATCTCTGAACTGCTCAACCAAATCTAACTCACAGACCATTAACATCGACATATGCAAGGACTTCCTACTCAAGGCATCCGCAACAACGTTTGCCTTACCAGGATGGTAATTCAAACCGAAATCATAATCCTTTAGAAATTCTAACCATCTCCTCTGCCTCATATTCAACTCTTTCTGATCAAAGAGATACCTCAGGCTTTTGTGGTCACTGAACACCTCAAACCGAGAACCATATAAATAATGCCTCCACAACTTTAAAACAAACACAACAGCTGCCAACTCCAAATCATGAGTCAGATAATTCCTTTCATGTACTTTCAATTGTCTCGAAGCATAAGCCACCACCTGCTTATCTTGCATCAACACACCACCTAATCCCATTAATGATGCGTCACAATACACAACAAAAGACTTAGTCGGATTTGGAAAAATCAAGATCGGGGCACTTGTCAACCTCCTCTTCAGCTCTTGAAATCCTTTCTCACATTCAACATCCCAAACAAACATCTGACCCTTCCTGGTCAACTTAGTCAACGGTAACGCTAATTTGGAAAATCCTTCTATAAACTTCCTGTAATAACCTGCAAGACCCAGAAAACTATGGATCTCATAAGCATTCTTCGGCGCTTCCCACTGAGATACTGCTTCTACCTTCGTAGGATCCACAGCAATTCCATTCTTGGAAATTACATGGCCAAGAAAACTTACTTCACTTAACCAGAATTCACACTTGGACAACTTCGCATAAAGCTTCTTCTCTTTCAACAATTCCAACACAACTCTGAGATGTTCTGCATGCTCTTCATCGCTCTTCGAATAAATTAGAATATCATCAATGAACACCACCACAAACTTATCAATATACGGATGAAATATCCTGTTCATATACTCCATGAAAACACCAGGTGCATTAGTAACTCCAAACGGCATAACAGAATACTCGTAATGTCCATACCTCGTTCTAAATGCAGTTTTCTGAATATCTTTCGACTTCACACGAATCTGATGATATCCAGATCTCAGATCAATCTTACTAAATACACAAGCTCCAACTATTTGATCCATCAAATCATCGATCCTCGACAAAGGATACCGATTCTTGATTGTAACTTTATTCAGCTGTCTGTAATCAACACATAATCTCATTGAACCTTCTTTCTTCTTAACCAACAACACCGGAGCACCCCACGGAGAAACACTCGGACGAATAAACTTCTTCTCAAACAAATCCTCAAGTTGACTCTTCAACTTTCTCAATCTAGAAGCAGACCTCTTATAGGCATCCTCGAATTCGAACTAGTTCTAGTAACAAAACCCATTAAGACTTCACCTTGCACTCTCACACCGTTCCACTTACTTCATCACAGAACACTTCATAAAAAAATTACATCCAATAGGTCACATGCCTTTTTCTTGCTCTCGCCGAGATCTAAATCTCTCGTTACGCAAACCATAACGCTTCTCTTCTTGCCGACTCAACTAATTTCACACACTGTAAAGCTGGCACAATAAGTACATCCCATCCAACGTGATCCCGACTACTATCAACAAGAGATTAAGGGTGATCAGTTCCTCAATTTGTCAATAGATAGTCAACAATCATGAGGTGGCATCAACCATCGTTACCAAACCACAACAGCATCTTCAATCTTACCCTTCAAGCTACTTAGACATAACCATGCTTGAAGCATCAACTGCTCGGCAATACTTACATCTTACAATCGGCGGTATACTGAACCCACCTCTTGCACAAAACTTCAGAGAAGAAACTTCTCCCCCACTTATTTCACACGTACCTCTGCAGACAACGAAAAGGAAACAATCAAGTACCGACAGTGTTTCACACACATGTCGCATACCAAAAGGGAGTAAACACATAAACAACCTGGCCGATAGACCAACCTGCTCTGATACCACTATTGTAACATCCCTTCTAAATAACCCGCGAATATATTAATTAAATCAGAGTAACATGAAAAACAGGGATGTCACAATTCAAGATAAATATAAAAACCTCAAATTTACAGTTATCGTGCTTTACTGAAGGAATTATTAAGATAAATATTCAAATCAATATCATGTTCTACACAGCGGAAATGACTCAAAACCGGAATAACTTCACTTCATAAGTATTCCCAACATAAATTAAACAATAGAGTATAAAATAAAACTCATCATTGAAACGTTTCCCCCAGTGTTACAACCTATCAGAGCACGACACTGACACGCGGACTTAAAGTAACATAGCTCTAGAGCCATCCTCACCAACTCCTGAGCTGCTAACTTTAATCTGAAATCATTAAAGTAAGGGTGAGATTTCTCATAATTAACATGCATTATAAGCTTCTCAATCAACAGTATATCACAAGCATATTATTTCACCCATTTTAGCATAAACTCAGATTCAACACACAGTTCCAATCATACAAGTCATTATGCACAAATCAATAATCAACCAAAGAATTGTAACACTGGAAGACATCCTAACATGTTACAATCCCATGCAAATAAAAATGCAGACACAATGCATGTGGTACCAATCACGTGACCAAGTCACCCAACACTGATCCATCATCAACCGGATACAGCAACCATCGATTCGTCCATAAACACCGGACACGAATCCAGCTGATCCATCATCAACCGGATACAGCAACCATCGATTCGTCCATAAACACCGGACACGAATCCAACCTAACCACCCATCATGACCCGGGTATCGGTTAACGGCAATACAAGTCAAATTCCACACAATGGGAATTAACTTCACCAAAACAATGCATATGCATGCACATCACCCGCATGCAACATCAAATCAGTCTATGAAATACATCAATTTATCATAACTGAACCAAAACCAAAAGAAACATGATATCATTATTTATCATACACACATCAAACATCATAAACATGCACTTCATCCACAAGGACCTGATACAATCAATTATCATAGATACACCATTGCATATACACTAAATATGCACATAATAACAAACCGCATAATCGGAAAGTCAACATCAAATCAACGGAATATGATCACAACATAATTCCAAATAATGCCAAAACCAATATATCACATGATCACATCTCAATCATAATGGATAGCAGGCACAACACATAAGTATCAGTTCTCATTCACCAAATCAGAACAATTTACAAACAATTTTACATCATTCTCAAAATACCAAAGTTTACAAAAATCGGGAATTCGACTCTTTTTAAAATAATTTTCATAAAATAATATTTTTCTTATTTTATAAGATAGCATTTTAAATTTAAGAAATACTGCCGAAAACGGCACTCAAATCGGACTTATGGTTTGAAAGTTATGAATTTTCAAAGTTTAATATTTTTCAAAAAGTTACGTTTCTGGAAAATGTACTGGAACCCGGTTCCTACCTATACAGGAACCGGTTCCTGCGACCAATTTTGCTAGTTTTTGTACGTTCACACAGTGGAACCCGGTTCCTCCCCACTGGGAACCGGTTCCCACGACCTGCAGAGCCAAAAATTGTTATTTTGACAGCATTTAATCATTCCAATCCCATCCAATTCATACCCATACGAATCCAACTCACAACAATGTCAAAACAAGTTATAGTGCATGATTCCAATGAGATTATAACACACCATAACATCATACAATTTTCTCATAACATCAAATTGAATCAAAACATAAAATTCATGGAATTGGGGTTTGAATTTCATAAATCCTAAATTGGGATTTCTAACAGACTTAATCAGTCCTATTGATTCCAAAACCTATAAGGCATATTAAATAATTGAAATCACCCCTTACCTCGCGAAGATCCTTCGAATTCACGGCGTTTGGCTTTTTCCTCTCTTCTCTTCTCTTCTCTTCTCCAATTTCACGTACAATGAGTTTTCCAAATAACCTCTTTTTCTTTTCCTTTTTATCCTTCTTTTATATTCCTATTATTATTTTCCAAATAATAGAAATAAATTAGTTATTAGTTAGTAGGGCTTTTTACTTCACACACCTCTAATTCAACTTTACACCCCCCGGTCTTCCTTTTTAATTCCATAATTAATTCATCCATTTAATCCAAAATATTATTAATTAAGCCTTTAATTAATTTAATAATTAAATTCCTAATTATTTAACACTTGAATTAATTTGGGGTGTCACACGATGGGCTCTTGACATTATTTTTTCAAAAATTTTGGCACATTGTGGGATCAGACTTAACGAATATGGCGTTGGATGTCCTTAATAATAACAAGGACCCGGGGTGTTGAATAAGACATGTATAGCTTTGATTCCCAAGTGCAAGGACCCGGCTGCCCCAAAATACTTCCAGCCAATCATTTTGTGCAATGTGGCCATGAAAGTGGTTACGGAGACTATAGCCAATAGATTGAAGCGGATTCTCCCGAAGGTGGTAGATGAGGAACAAAGTGCTTTTATCCAAGGAAGGTTGATTACCGACAATGCGCTAGTCGCAATGGAATGATTTCATTAGCTCAAGAAGAAGACTAAGGGCAAGAAATGAGCTATGGCTTTAAAACTTGACATCTCCAAAGCGTAAGATCGTTTAGAGTGGGATTTTGTGACTGTTACATTAAGGTCCAAGGGATTTCCTAAACCTCCAGTTAACCTCATCAATAGGTGCATCTCTCTGGTGTCGTATCAAGTTCTTCTAAACGTTCAAGCCAGCAAAAGTTTCATTCCAGAGCGGGGACTCTAGCAGGGGGTCCCTTATCACCCTATCTTTTTATCTTGTGTGCTGACGTTTTTTAAGGTTTGATCAAGCAGGAGGTTAAGAGGAGGAAGCTTCATGGTATTCAGGTGGCTACGAAAGCACCTGTCATATCTCATCTTTTCTTCGCAGACGACAATTTGATTTTTGTTAGAGAAAATTCAGTTGAAGCTGACTGCGTGTTGGATAATCTTCATAGATACCAATTGTCTTCGGGCCAGGTGGTTAACCTAGATAAATCTGAGGCTTCATTCAGTCGAAATGTGCGTGAAGATGTTAGAGAGTCATTTGTAACAGGATGAGAGTAAAGATTGTCGCAAGCCATATGGAAGATTTGGGGTTGCATCTAATATTTGGGAGGTCTAAGAAGGATATTTTTGCGTTGGTTATTGAGAGGGTGTGGAAGGAAAAATTTCTTTCAAGGGCGGGGAAGGAGGTTCTTATTAAATCGGTGGCTCAAGAAATTCCTAGTTACATCATGAGCTGTTATAAGCTACCCGAGAGCTGCTGCCAGGAAATTGAAGGCTCGATGTCGAAGTTTTAGTGGGGTTCCAAAGATGGAAATAGGAAGATTCATTGGTTTAGTTGGGATAAGCTTTCTCAGGCTAAAGGTGAGGGAGATTTGGGCTTCAGGAGAATATGGGATTTCAACACAAGCTTACTTGATAAACATTACTGGAGATTAATGTCAGATGAAAATTCGTTGATGGCGAAGGTGTTAAAGGGAAGGTATTATCCTAACAGTCATATGAGTGAAGCTACCAGTGGTTACACTCTAAGTTTCACGTGGAGGAGCATTCTTAGTTCAAAAGAAGTGGTTTCGAAGGGACTGAGATGGAGAATTGATAATGGGGAGAAGGTGCGGATGTGGTCTGATAACTAGTTACCTAACAATGTTGGTTTTAAACCTGTTAACTCAAATCCCAATCTTGACCCTGAAGCTAGAGTTAGTGAGCTTATTGATAAAGATATGTGATTGTGGAATGTGGAA
Source organism: Vicia faba (assembly GCA_948472305.1). NCBI lineage: Eukaryota > Viridiplantae > Streptophyta > Magnoliopsida > Fabales > Fabaceae > Vicia > Vicia faba. The sequence continues at coordinate 9,213 of CATIWC010000258.1, read as the reverse complement.
AAGGTGCAGGCTTTCTTCTGTCCTATGGAAGCAAAATAAATTCTTAGTGTTCCATTGTCTTTAAGGCATCCCGAGGATTAAAGGATATGGCGGCACCATGAGAGAAATGATGAGTTTTCAATGTGATCTACGTATCACCTCCTGCAGAATTCCAAAGCTAGTAAAAGGCCTGTCCCCTCTTCCACTCCTTTTAAGAAACTGTGGAAGCTCATTTGGCACTTTCCAATTCTGCCTAGAATTCCGAATTTTTTTGTGGCGACTCAGTAAGAACATTCTCCCAACTAAGGTTAATCTCCAAGCTAAAGGTGTTACCCTTGACGTTTCTTGCCCGCTGTATAATTCTGCCCCTGAAACAGTTGAGCATCTCTTCACGAGGTGTGAATTTGCTTAAGCTCTAAGTCAAGTTTATGTCTAAATCGACTGAGCATTTGCTCATCGAAAAACAATTAAATGATTTCTCAAATACTTAATAGGTATAACAAGTCATGTTATCAAAAGCAATTAAATGATTTATCAGAGTTACTACTTTCATCCCTAATTATAAAATCCTGTTGAGTTTTTTTCTTATCCTTTTTATAAAACCCACTTCAACTTTCGAATTGCATTAATGATTTTTTTCCAAATTTACCCCTAATTATATTACCTTCTGCAATCTATAATAAATAGTTATATACACATTAACTATTTCTCTTTCTTAAAAATCAATTTGTAAAATTAAACAAAAAAATCAATAAATTTAATACTTTAATTAACTTTCTTAATTCTTACAATTTTCTCAATGGAGTCTTATATTTAGGCACAAATGTAGTAATTAATAGGTATAACAAGTAATGTTATCGGGAAGCAATTAAATGGTTTCTCAAATATTTAATAGATATGACAAGTCATGTTATCATGTTTGGCGGTGGACCGAGTGATTCATCATTTATAGGATATGTTGATTCTCACTATATCTTAAGATATGGATGGTAGAAGGTCCTGCCAGATAAACAACTTTGTATTAATTCAATCACATTTCATTCATTTTTAAAAACATTTATTAGTGATTCGTCAACTCATAATTCAATAATAACATATAAAAAATAAGCACAGAATTCATCTATAGAAAAAAAATCCAACTTTTTTTTCTTTAATTTAAGACCATATTTTCCAATTAAGAAATGACATAAAAATATCAAATCAGCAAAAATTAGGTTATCATAGGTGTATTTAAGTCTGAATAATTTGGAGCATTTGAACAATTTTGGTGCTTTGTTCTAATGAGCTCAAGTGACATTGCATAGTTAACTTTTTGATACAGTTAGTTTAGCATGTGTATATGGTGAATGGGGCATGTGAAAGTTATAGGATAGTGTAAACATTGTTGATATGTTCATAATCTCTACAAATAATCCCACCCTTTCAAATCAACCTAGACATGTTCAACATCAAATAATCTGCATTATACAATTGTAAGTTTTTCTGAATTCAATACACAAGTTTCATCAAATTGTAAAATGTAGAAGCATCATGAAAAACAGCAAGAATGGATAAAGAAGCATATGATCAACACAAGAGGAGAAAGGTTTCACAAGAACTATAAACAGATAATCAATTATTAAAGAAAGTGACAAATAACTGAACAACTCACGAGCTAAATATTTCACACTGAAAAGCTAGAATCACAAGATTGGAGGATGTTACAAGATAATAAATAATCAAACAAAAATCAAAAGAGAGAAAAAAAATAAGATTAAATTCTTCTATCTACTTTTCATTTCGTGATTGCAAGTTAAAGCACGTACACTTATCTTTCATGGCTTCACCTTCATTTCCATACTCTTTAAATCTGTATTCTTCCTGCTTAAATGTAGATGGCACCTTTCCCTCACTGTAGCATTGACTACACAAACTAAAATGAGATTTTATCTCCTTAAAGCGAGAACCGATAATAGGGTAGCGACAAACCGAGCACATGGTCTTGCCGTGTCGGTTTCTATCTCCTGTTTCCAGTTTAATTAAGGTAGGCATAATACCGAAACCCCAATCTGGATCATCAAACATGACTTGAAACTCAGTGAAAGGCACCATTGAAGTGTCTAAGTCTCCATGAACCTCCATTAATTCACTAACACCTTGCGATGGAATGTAAATAGCTCTTAACAACTTGATGTATCTGGTAGCATCGGCTTTCTTTAAATTAGCACCGTCTTCGTTCATTGGACGCCATAACAGTGCATCAAAGGCAACCCTTTTTCGTCTCTCTGCAGGACCGCCACAAATGGGAGCAAGAATAGCATAGAACAATCCAAGATCTAACCTGCCTGAATCATTTTCATCCAACACAGAGAGAATCCTCTCATTTATGGCTTTAACAGCACCTTGAAAAGTGTCGGGCTTTAGAAAACTAAGCAATTTGCGAAGAATTTCTTCTAAGTTTGGTTTCCGAATGGATTTTTGAGGCACTCCACTACCAGAATAAGACACCGGCACATCATGTTCGCTCATTTCCTTCTTCAAAAGCTCCACATTGCAACGACTCAACCTTGCAACCTTCTGAAGTGCTCTGATTTGCAAAGCACTGGCCAAGTCCTGCCTCACAGTCGTCTTTTCTCCAACTGTCTTAAACTTAGATGGTTCAACTACGACAAATGGTGATTCTCCTGGAATAGCCCCATTAGGTTTGTTCTTCTTTTTCTGCAGCTGCTTCAAATGTGATATCGCATCGTGCAACTCAACCCTATTTGTCATTTTCAATGCCTCCTTCAAAGCTCTTTTGGCTTCTTCGTTCTCACCGGCTCCCAACAACGACACCGCCTTGTTCAACTGCGCCCGCCAATGATTTGGCCACACAGCCAACACCCTCGTATACATCTCAGTAGCCCTCTGGAACCTACCAAGGTCCATATATAACCCACCTAAATTATAAAGAGCATCAACATGACCCGGTTTCAAATCAATAGCCTTCTGAAAAACCTCAATCGCCCTCTCATTGTCACCCATAGCATGCAACGCAGAAGCCCGATCACAATGTGCGTCAGCATAATCCGGCTTCATGAAAATAGCCTCATCAAGCGCCTTCACGGCAGCTTTATATTCCCCTACACCGAAAAGAGCACTACCTAGGAGTTTCAAAGCTCTAAAATGTGTAGGACAAGCAATTGCAGCCTCCCTATAATACTCACATGCACTCAAAACCATGCCTTCGCCTTCCAACGAAATACCAAGATTAACATAAATCTGCGGCAACAAATAAGCCCATTGGTTCCCACCAGCCACAGCAGATTCAAGTGCCAACAAAAACTCTTCCTTAGCCTCCTTATACCTTCCAAGAACATAAAAGCAATTACCAGCTCTAAAATGAGGTCTAACATCAACAGGTTGCAATTCACAAGCCCTCTTGAAACTAATCAAAGCCTCCTTAAACAATTGATGTTCATACAAAACCCTACCAATTGCCATATGTCCATCAAAAGCTTCTTCCCTCGATCTAGCACTATCCGCCCTAGCTCTCAAACCTCCTACTTCCTTCACAAAAACAGCATAATCATGCCCAGATTCATCCCAAACCACTCTCTTATCCGAAATCTCCGTAGAAGGCCCCAATTCACGAGACCAACCCGCATCCGAATAAGCATCAAAATTCTCACCTTTCACTTTCCCATCTTTCGCTTGCTTTAACTTCAGCCTCTTTATCAAAATCTCCAAATCATCCACAATCTTCCACGTATCATCAAACACAATCCCATGATTCGGCGAAACCGCCCACGCAGCCGTCCTCTGCTTCTTCTGCGACTCCACCGCCATCCTCTCATCCACAATCGAAGAGGACGAAGCTTCCGACACCGGCACCGGAGCCTTCCAAGCCTCATCCACATTAAGGTCAAGAGCAAGTGCATCAAAATCCCTATCAACATCACCAGCACCATCATCATACGTACGAAGAAGACCCTCATACGTAAGACCCCTCTCCCCATCAATGAATTCAGCGTAGGTTCTAAAAACCTCATCAAGAATAGCGTTGATTTGTTCATCACTGAATTTCACCCTAGGGTTCACAGCACCAACAAGCGACGCCATTTCTTCTCTGTTCAAACCCCCATCTTGATTCCCATCAAATTGGTTGAAAATTCGCCGCACCTTCTCCGATCTGGTACCTCTCGTCGCCATTCTCGATATCAAAACCGAAACTTGGCGATGATAATGATAATCGGTAGGGTGGTGTTTCAGGAATAAAAAACCCTAATTTGGAAAACTCTAGAGATTTGAAATTGGAACCCTAATAGGGACCATAATAATTGAAATTTGAGTTTTTGGGAACTTCAAGATAAGAGAATAATTTAAAAAAGGAAATTATTAACCTTGAAAGATTTGAAATTGGAACAATAAATTGAATTAGAATCTTGTTAGGATTTGGGGGTTAGGGTTGAGAATGAGGTTGAACTGAAAATTGTTTGTTGTTGTTGATGATGATGTTGATGATGTTGATGATGGATGCATGTGGTGAGGATGAGAGGATTCAGAAAATGGGGACCAGTTGAATTTTTGTTAAATGTGATTTTATTATTTTTATCATAAAGTTTTGAAATTTAGAATCTTAAAGTGTTTGATGAAATCATTATTAGGACTTGATTTAGGATTTACAGTTTAGTATTATGAGTTGTAAGTCATTGTTATGGTTGGTTTTCAACCATGTGAGCTGGAAAGCAAAAAAAGTAAAGTAAGATATTCTATTTAAATTTTATATTGTTATTCTCTCTATTAAACATTCAATTTAATTTAAGATAATTTGAGTGATACTATTCTTTTATGATAATTATATTGGTAGATTTGATGTTTCTTTAATGTATGACCTGTTTTAATTAGTATTAAATTTAAATAAATTATATATAATTTGTTTTAGACCATAAATTACTTGTAGATTAAATCATACATCATTTTCAATGACTTATATCAAAAATTCTATTTTTCATATCTTTATGGATGATAATTAAATTTATGGTTAAATATATTTTTATGTTATATGTAATTTATAATTCAATTATAGTTTTATAAAAAAAAAATAAAAAAATAGGTTTTCGTCTATATGTTTAATATAATGAAAGCTAATGTGGCACGTCACTTACTTAAAATAAATATTATAGTTGACTATAAATCAAAGAGATAGATTGTGAGAGTTATAAATCTTTTTAAATTCTTTCAAACATAAAAAATTAATTTATGTTTGAATATATTTATGTAAAAGAGAATTAAACAATAAATGTATGTATAAAAGTAATTCAGAATCAATTATCTAGACAGAAGGTATAAATTTTAATTTTAAACATAATCAATTTTGTCGATATAATCAATTTTACTTTTATCTAACCAAACATCTCAAAATCACTCAGAATCAATTATATACCTCAAAAAGTGTTTTTGACCCTTCCAAAAGCTATGAGTTATGCTTGATTGACTCGGGTATAAAGGCACTTATATTAACTAAGACGCAGCTATCAAAGTCTTTAAGAATGGTATTCGGAATGAAAATAGAGTTTTCTTAGAAAATTTTGACGGGGTAATGTCATATATTTTAGATTTGTAAAATTTATAAATATGATCTAATAAGAAAATTTTAAAATTGAAATTTAACAAGGAATTGTCATACATTATAGGTTATAAAAAAATATAAATGTGATATAATAAAAAAGTTTTAAAACTGAAATTTGACGTGGAGCTGTAATACATTTTAGGTTTGGAAAAATGGATTAATATCTAAAATATGTTTAATAAATTTTTAGAATTAATTTATTTAGATTCAACCGAGGTTTGTTAACTCATCTAGATTCACTGGGGATAGATGTAAACATATATATGAGATACCAACTATTAAGTGGTTGTTTTAATGTCTATCTTTTAACTATTTCATTTGTTGATATTTTATATTATTGAAGTTATAAAAATGATTGTATGATTTATTATAAATATAAATTAATGTTTAAAATTTTGTACATATTATTTAATATATAATTAAAACTACGTAAATATTTATAAAATGTAAAATAAATTATATTATATTTGATATTTTAAACACATAAATTAAAATTTGATAAACTATTATAAATTATAACTATATTCTAATTCCATGGGCGTATATGACTTATTGCATTTCCTGAGAAATACCACCATTTAGTCATGCATTTAGTCATTAATAGAACTCATGTGTCATACCACCATTTTTGTTATATTTTTATTTTATTTAATTTCACTAATCTTGAAATATTAAAAATCAACCCACTACACATCAATTGAATATATTGGTACACAGTTATTATAAATAACTATTTCTGCCATTTTAAAATATAAGAGAGAAAAATAAATTTTTCTTATTCTAAAATATATAAAAAATGATTTTTTCTTGTTCTAAAATATAAGGAAAAAAATCATCTCTCATTTTTTCAAAGTAAAATTAAATATAAATTATATTTAATTTACCTTCTCTCTTATTATTTCTATAACCAATAACTGATTAAAATTGATTTTATATTTTCCTAAACACTTTATTTTAAAAAAACTATAAATCAAATTATTATATTTTTATTTTTCTTAATAAGTGTAATTTTCATTTTTTTCTTTTATATTTTAGGACAGAGAAAATATTAAAGAAACTTCGAACATAAAAAACCAATTTGAATCATGAAAATACACAACTTCCCTCCCATATGAATGCTTTAGCCCAACTTTTCAACTTTCTATATGTTTTCTATAAAACATAAAAGCCAATTTGATTATTTTTTTACTTTTTTTTACTAAATTAATAAAAAATGATAGATAATATAAAAAAGAAGCTAATATTCATATTTTCTGTAATTCTTTTTTTTATATTATTTTAAAAAAAAGTTGTTGATTTACTTGGTTTATGTAGAATATAAAAAATTATATTACAATTTTAATCTTAAATTATATTTGATTTACGAAAATAGTCTCTATTTTAAATTTAAAAAATTTTGATCTGTTCTCACATTTTTAATAAAAAATTGATGATATTTTTTAGTTTTTTAATTTCTATTTTTATTTATAAAATTTTACAATAAATTTATATAAAATAATATTTTTTTAAGATTGTTATATAAATTTAATGTCAATCTTTTAACTATTTCTTTTGTTGTTGTTTTATATAATTGAAGTTATAAAAATGGTTGTACAATTTATTATAAGTACGAATTAAAACTTAAAAATTAGTACATATTATTAATATATAATTGAAACTATGTGAATATTTATGAACTGCAAAATAAGTTATATTATGTTTAATATTCTAAATATATAAATTAAAATTTGATAAACTATTATAAATTATAAATATATTAATGTTATCCAACTGAAAACATAGTGTCGTATTTAACAATTTAATCATTGATACGTGTAATGTTAATCCAGATAAGACACGTGCGACAACACGAATTTTTTACTAATTCTATTTAAATTTTATATTGTTATTTTCTCTATTAAATATTAATTTAATGTAAGATAATTTGAGTGATACTATTCTTTTATGATAATTATAATGGTGGATTTGATGTTTCTTTAATGTATGATCTGTCTTAATTAGTATTAAATTTAAATAAATTATATAGAATTTGTTTTAGACCATAAATTACTTGTAGATTAAATCATACATCATTTTCAACGACTTACATAAAAAATTCTACTTTTCTGGTGACAATTAAATTTAAGGTTAAATATATTTTTATTTATTATATATAATGTATAATTCGGTTTTAGTTTTATAAAAAAAATTTAAAGAATAATTTTTTATCTATATTTTTAATATAATGAATGTTAATGTAGCACGCCACTCACTTAAAATAAATATTATAGTTTACTATAAATCAACTATTTCTAATTAAAGTTGTAGCATATGATACATGTATAGCTCTTAGTTTCCCTTTTTCTTTTGTAATGTGATTTTTTTATAATGGCATTTATAACACAAATACCGTAATAAAAACTAAAGCATATGTGCAAATGATGTGTTGATGAATTGAAATTTACTAAAAAAGAAAGTATTTATGGGAATGATGTGTTGAAAAGGACAACTATGAAAATGCTCAGAAGTTGTTTGATGAAACATTTGAGAAAAATGTTTCAATGTAAATGCTCAAAATAAAATATGAGGTAGCAATTTCATGGGAGCAATGAGCTTACATCATATTTTTCTTCTTTTTCAACTCATCTTTTTCTTCCATTTGCGAATAAGCTAGTTCAATACCAACTAGTTTTCTTATACTTAGTATCATTTTTGTTGTTTCTGGTTCTTCTAGTTATCAGTGGTATTTTCTTAGCATAAGTGACCAATATAATATTGAGATTTAATTTTGTTATATCTTAAATTTATCCGCGTTATTTTTTAAATATTTAAATTATTTTTTAAAATTTAATTTCATAAATTTTTGGGTATTATTAAAATTTTAGGGTTTTATAAATGTTCACTTTCAAATCTATTTAAAAATATAATAGTTTATTTTCAAATTATTTATATTTTTTAAAATAACAAATATTTGCTCATCTTTCATATATTTTTCAATTGACTTTTATTACAAATAAGTAACATAGTCAATTGGTAAAGAATGAAGCTCGCAAGTATGAGATCGTGAATTCAAAATTTGTGTGGTTCGCTTTTAACATTTTTTCTTATTTTTTGTTACTAATTTTATTTTATTTTATAGAGATCAAACTTTGGGCTTTCTTTTAGGTTTTTGGATAACCTAGTATCACGATTTTGTTTAACCTAATTTTGAGTCTATAAATAGGATTTACTATTGTCCTAATTTTTCATCTACAATTTTACAATTTCACTTTTATAAAATATTTTTTTTCAATTTCTTTTCAAAGTTTCTAATTGGTTTTTTTGTTTTGGCCAATGATTTCATATGGGGCATTCCTGTTATTTTCAATCTTATCTTTTTCTTAATTTTAATTTATCTTTTTTTTTAACCATAGGATGAATACTTTCTGATGGTATTTTTCTTTTGAAAATTATATTTTATATAGATGTCAATTTTCACACTGTACAAAACTCCTCCACTCTCTCTCACAATCCACTCACGTACAAACTCATTATACACGTAATAATTTTAACACCTACAAGACCACTTTTTCATCACTTTTTCTTTATTTTTATTTTTTACTAATTCATATTCTTACTAATAACCTACTTTTTTTTATAAATTTTCTACACACTAACACTCTTAC